>CM022774.1:15409832-15424832 GCA_012411365.1 Ameiurus melas
CTTGTCCACACGCTGCTGAGGTGTCAAGCCATCTTCGTTCATTCGCATCATAATCACTGTGCCGACCATTTTATAAATTGCCTGAGAGACATTAAAAACAAAAGGCGGTAAGGAGGTGAAGACGAAATTAAGACAAATAAGGTTCTAGAATAATTAGCCCTTACAAAAAAATCTTCATGTCAACGCACACAATAAAGGTCTTACCTCTATAATTTCAAGCATCTCCATGCGTGTAATCTTGCCATCTCCATCCAAATCATACATATTGAAGGCCCAGTTGAGTTTCTGCTCAAAGCTTCCCCGAGAGGTGATGGACAGGGCACAAATGAACTCCCTGAAGTCAATTGTGCCATCTCCATTTTTGTCAAAGGTACGAAATGCATGTTGAGCAAATTTGGAAGCATCACCATAGGGGAAGAACTGTAACATACAACAATGAGTCATTATGAGTCACTTTGGGTGAAATATTCCCTGGCATGTAATGGTGTGGAAAAATGAGCCTCAGAAAGTATTTAGAAAGTATTAAAAGTCTACTCTAATAAAGCAGATTTGTGATCTATTTTTAAACAGTTGTCTTTTCATGTGTGTTCTAAATGGTGTTTTTAAATAGCAAATTCAAAAACAAAAAATGACCCAAATAGGAACCAAAGAAACTTGAGGATCTGCAGTAATTCTAGTTAATTACTATCAACTTGAGAGAACATGGTAACAGTGAATAGAGTACAAGCATCTGTAAAACCATACAGCTGAAACTTTTGGTAATGGAATCATAATTAATGGGGATAACGCAGTCCTAGTTTCCTGGGGCTATTTGCGCAAAAGTACGTACCTTGACATAAAGCTGCTGAAACTCATCCAGATTAAGGATGCCAGAGGGACAGTCCTTCAAGAAACCTTTATACCATTGCTTCAACTCTACCTCGTTGAACTCCGTACTCTTGGTCAGGTCATCCAGAACCTCTGGAGCAAGCTTGCTGTTGTGTTTCCCCATATTTAGTAGACAGTCTATGGGCATAAATAGAGAGGTAATGATGGATATTAATACCTGTGGGATTATTACAACATCAAGGTCACAACATGGTAAAAATCTATTGTTATGGTAATTGAAAACCATAGATTATTCTGGCTTTAAATTTACTTGGCACATATGGGTCATATGCTTTCAGAAGTGTCTTGTGAAATTCTAGTGATTAGCCAGTATAATTTCAATTAACGTTTCCTAAAGCCTTTCTAATCCTTTAGTCTCTGATTTTATAAACGTGTCTCTCTTCAACCTGGTACTGACATTATGCCTTACAACATGACACATATCTGCCCACCTAGGAGCCTGAGATATATTTGGCAAGCCCACATTTCTATCAGCTTTAAAAATGGTTATTTGGGTACACGTGAAAAATGGGGTGCCACTGTAATGAGTCATTACCTGGACTTTTAGCTTATTAAAGTTGATTAAATATTTAACAGGTCTAAATACTTGACGAGGAGCTATAATGGCTAAATGCATCAGTGGTTATGCAGCAGAGCTGCTGGAGCCCAGTCGCCCACAGCATATTTCTCTGCTCATGACAGGAGGTCATTTATGTGTGATCATGATGACTAATCAGAGGTAAGCATTCATCTCCATCCCCATTCTTTTCACCAACACTTGCTCGATCCCTCTCTCTTTGACCTTTTTTGGAATTCTCAGGTAATTTCTGCACCTCTAGGCATCACACCCATTTGCTGGCTTTAGACAGGAAGCTTTAATTGAACATCTGAGCAGTTAATGGACTTTAAAACTAATGACATAGGCTTCCTGACACTTTCCATGCAATGAAATGATTCATGTTCATTTTAAATGCATTTAAAGAAGACCTCTAGTACATTTTGGCATTATATGCTAGCCAGTGAAGTGGTTCAGCTGTTCATCACCTCACCTCAGAAAATCACAAACAATATGTAGGAGCCATTGACGCATACCTATTGTCAATCACAATTACACACATTTACCTCCTCACTTTCTAGCTCCACAATACATCGTGAACAGTATATGCATTTCTGTTCAGGCCAAAAGTAAGTACACCCAATTAATCATTGACCACCTTTAGCAGATTATTGTATTACACTGTATTGGAGTCATTTTTGACTTAATTTATTTCATTGATGGTAAATGTGCACTTATATAGCGCTTTTATCCAAAGCGCTTTACACTGTGTGTCATTCACCCATTCACACACACATTCTCACACCAATGGTAGCAGAGCTGCCATGCAAGGCGCTAGCTTGCCATCAGGAGCATCAGGGTTCAGTGTCTTGCCCAAGGACACTTCAGCATGTGGAGTCACCTGGCCGGGAATCGAACTGCCAACCCTACGATTAGTGGACAACCCGCTCTACCAATTGATTGTTGATAGTACTTGCTTATGCAAAGCAATAAGCTGTCTATGGGCAAAAATAGAAAGGTATGCAAAGCTCTCCTAAGGATCTGCCTTGGTACCTTGATGGGATTGAAGTAAGGACTTTGACTTAAGCTTTCTCCCTTTTGCCTATTGTGTAGAGCTTCTGCTGGTTCACTTGGGATCATTGTCTTGTTGCATGACCAAGTTTCACCTGAATTTCAGCTGTCCAGCACATGGCCTAACAACTGCCTCCAGAATGCTTTGCTATAAAGAAAAAATCAGGGTCAACTCAATTGAGCTAAGCATTATGACAATTTTTTTTTATCTGGACATCACTCCAGAAGTGTTGCGGTTTGAGCAAATATAACTTTGCTAACTTAAGCCATTGTAGCATGTTGCATTAGGAAAACAGGGGCTTGTACCTGGATACTCTCATATATGATGCCAGTTTAGTCTGAGAGTCATATACATTAAAATTTAACATTCTCTGAGATTATGGTGAATTTGATGGGACAACCACTCCTGTAAAAGATTGGCAATTGTCTTGAACATTTGCCATTTCTTAGTAACCTTTTGAGTATAGATGAATATGGATTTCAAATTGTTTGACAATGACCTTCCCAGAATGATAAGCAGCAACATTTGCTTCAATGAGCTATTTGTTGATGTGTTTTCTTTTTAGCCTGATGACAAAACGTGAACGTTCTACACAACCAAACTACCTAAAAAGTACCGCTTTTATAGCTAGAGGTGCACACATGTCCTCATGATCAGCTAATCACCTCCTGAATGAAATCACCTTGTTAATTGATACAGAAGCAGTAAGGGTACTTAATTTTACCCACATCCAACTTGCAAATTGGCTGATGTTATAATAATAGCATAATTATATCTTTTAACTGCTTTGTGTTACATAATGGTAGAATTAGGACCCAGTGAGAACTGTGTGATGTTTTGTTATATCTTTTTATAGAAAATCACAGAATTGTGACAAGGTGTACTCTTTTCCCCAACACCATGTGAGAAAATAATACCACATCATTTTTCTAGGTAGCTTAAGTAGCTGTATGTTCTCTTGCTGTGCGGTTTGTATACATGAGACATACCAAAACTGGGTAGATTCCAGTCAAGCCAATTAGGGTCAAGGATTGGCTGACAAGAGCTGAGGTTTCATATAAGAATTAACATATCTTGCATGTCAGAGTCCAGACCTGGTGGAGTATCATTTTACCTTATTAACACATCTGATTAAACTCATCAGCTAATTAACAAGGGCTTTATGGGCTTCATTTGGTGCATTGGAGGAGGCAAACACAAACAAAAAAACAAAACAGAGGAAGACACCCCATTTCACCCTGCCTAATGCTGAACCGAATAGTTGACCTCCATCTAGCACATTATTTCTCAGCAGCACAGCCAGAAGAGGGCTCAGTAAAAATGTTCTGGGTTACCAACCATAACTTTCTACTCGCCCATATTACATTCAAGTGAAAAAATAAGTACAAGCTATGGAAATTGTCATGGAAATCTTTAACATATTTGGACAGGCAAACATTTGATCCTTTTTGAAACAGTGCCTATTAATATACACTATCAAATGACACATAAAATAAAATTAAGTAATTTTCACAATTTAAACTGACCAACAAATCAGTCACATTGAAAAAATAAGTACACCCCTACATTTATCACACCTTCAAAACTATATAATTAGAATCAGGTATTCAAGATTGGGTGTCAGTGATTAGAACCTGTTTATGGAGTACAGGTGGAACCTGCCTTATTTATACTCCTCTCACATCTAGTGTCTGGTGTTCCTTTTGTTATTGAGGTATGTGGTCTTCAGCAAAAAAATGTTGTTGATACCTATGAGTTTGGCAAGGGATTTAAAAAAGATCAAATTATTTGAAATACATCATTCCACTGTAAGCTAAATTATTTACAAATACTGCAGATTTCAAACGACTGCCAATTTGTCCAGGACTAATCCCAGCTAATTCAGCCCAAGAGCAGACTCTCTGATGCAAAAGGAAGTCTCCAAGAACTCCAAATTTTCATCACAGGATCTGCTAGTAAGTTTTGCAACTTTTGATGTCAATATGCATGCTTCAACAATCAGAAAGAGAATTTGACCTGCATGGGGAGGCGTGCCAGGAAAAGCTTTTGCAAGACTACAGTTTGCCAGTGAGCATATAGGTAAAGACCAGGAATTTTGGAATAATCATATCAGAATGCTTTAACATAACGTGAGGCCATCTGTCCGAAAGTTGAAGTTGAACTGAAAATGGACCTTTCAACAGGATAACGATCCTAAGCACACTAGCAAATCCACCAAGAAATAGCTCAAAAAGAAGAAACGGAGGATATGGAATGGCCTAGTGAAAGCCCAGATTTGAATCCCATTGAAATGTTTTGGGGGGATTTGAAATGGGCAGTACATGCAAGCCGACCTTCAAACATCTTGCAACTGAAAGAAAATTTCATGGAAGAGTGGTCAAAAATTCAAGCAAGGCTAGTGGACGATTATGCAAAATGCCTACAAGATGTTATTTCTATAATACTAGCTTCTGAAACTACGGGTACACTTACTTTTTCCACAGAAGAATATCACAATTGAGATTTCTTTTGAATAAATCATTGAAAAAGCTAAAAAAATTTCCTTGTGATTTTGTTCAAATATATCAACTTTATTAATCTCTTATCAAAGATCACCTATTTCAAAGATGATCAAATGCTTGTCCAAATATGACAATAATGTCAATTTCCATGGGGTGTACTTATTTTATCACATGACTATATGAGCAGGGCTATATTTTTTATTGTGAATCTAATCAACACTTGTTGAAGTCAACTACAATACTCTATAGTTCATTAAAGAATCCACTTACAGGAGTGTGATTACAATTAAAGTACTGCTATAAAGGTATAGTAATCAGACCACTTTACTAAAGCGCATCCACCCTGAATGAGCTGCAATCTGTATTGATAAGGATTAGGTACAAGCACTAAGACTTTTCTGTGTGCCACTACAAGGTGTACTTAGCATCAAAGGCCTTAGCAGGTCTTATTGTGGTGTTATACTTCAAGCAGAAAAAAGATATTACATGCAAAAATAAATTTTCTGAGATCTTTTTAAGATCACATGTTTGATTACATCATGGCACAGCAACAATTTTCTGGGTGCATGTTTGCTTGCCATTGTTGATGCAAGAGCACAAACATGTTCAATGGAAAACTCCTCTCTCTCTCTCTCTCTCTCTCTCTCTTAACAAGTCTCTTACTTTTTTTTGTTCTGCCACATCTATGCTTCTTTCAAAATCTCAGTATTCTAAATGTAAATCTAAATATCCTATATTCTCCTGTTAAAGCATATACACTACTTTAAAAGCTAACAACATGGCTACTGAAAACTGCATTGTAATATATAAAAGGAACACAATGCAGAAGCGTTATACAAGGCAGTATTTAAATATAGATTTTCCTCTGACAGCAGTTCAAAAGTACAACAACAACAAAAAAACCCTGCTAAAGCAGAAGAGGAAAAGGGATGTCTCTGATGCCAAGCCTCTTTTATGTAATTCTCTATGAATGTTAGCAACTGACACAGGATAATCATAGCTAGTCAGAGAACAAATCCACAGAGTTGGGGTCCTAATGATGATTTGGAAATAAGTTGGTGACACAAGCAGCACTACAGAATAGATGAAAATGGTGGCAAAACAGACCTGGCAACACTGTGATTCAGCGAAGTCTCCCTACAGCCATCTAAGAACCATTCTGCACTCTAGTGTAGAGTGCTTTAGAAAGAGCTTCATCAATTCTTTTCGAGTAAACCAACAGCTGCATGTTCTGCTGTGGTTCTTTTTCATTCACAACTTTTAATCAGTGACACCTTTCAGGAAGACATTTTTTACTTACAAAAAAACAAAAACAAAACAACCTTTGTCTAAAAACTCCAGTACATGCTGCACAAAAGGAACAGTATGACCTGATGCCCAGATTGCTTTAACACATTTTTACTACATTTAATAAGTAATTGCATTTAGTAATGCTCATGCCACCAACTTATTTATCATTATCATTCTTAGGGCTGCAATCCTTGACTCCGATCCCCAACTGGCTATGATAATCCTGGACAGTTGCCAACATTTATGTAATTCTCCCTGCAAATGCTAGGGAGAATTATAGAAACAAAGCCTGACTTCAGTTATGTCCGTTATCCTCTTTGGCGTGAGCAGGATTCCTGTTTGTAAAGAATTAATAAACAAAGCGGAGAGTTAAGGATCTCTACCTTTTAACTAAGAACCATCTCTAACATGCTGTTATAAATAGAAGCTCCTTGAGGGACAAACTGAAAAATGTGTTTTTTAGGTTTCTATCTAGACCTTTCACCTTTTAAACAGTGTACAAAACCTGCACTATGTGTACCTTTGCAAGGTTTGTAGTTGTCATTATGTTGCACATATGTTACTAATGATAACATGTTCAAATGTTACAATTCCCAAAGTATAAATCTGGAATGTAATAAATAAATAAATAAATAAATAAATAAATAAAAATGCAGGCTTCTTAAAGTAGAAAAAAATGTATAATGTCAGTTTTGGCCTTTTTGCCTCAAAAATATTGGGAACCCCTACCTTCAACCTTCACTTTGTGAAAAATTAAAAAATAATTACGTTTATGGGGGAAAGTTTACACCCCCAGGCAAATAATATACTATAGTTATTTCTACATCTTTCTTTTTTTTTAAAGCTTTTTTAAATGCCCCATGGAATGGGTGCTCATCCTAGTACCACCCGAGTGACAGGGTATGACTTACACCCTGAGGGCCTTGAGGCCCTCAACTTGTCTACCAAATAAATATATGTAAAACTGAACACATTTTTCTAATGCATAGGTTGCATTCAATGTGTATAGATATTTTTGAAAGATATTTTCACAAAGATACAAAAAAAATCCTCTTGGCTCTCTTAGTACAAGGTGCAAAAGGTAATTGAGCATACTGCATTTACATTTACATTTACATTTATTCACTTGGCAGACGCTTTTATCCAAAGCGACTTACAAATAAGCAAAGCGATATATCAAGCAGTGAACAATACAAGATCCATTAACTGAATACCAGAGGAAGCAAAGTGCACAGAGTAGAGGTGTAGGTGTGTTGTGTTTTTTTTTTTTTGCTTAGTTAGAACAATCTATTAGTGACACCCGGATAATGAGTAATGATCCAGTTACTATTACCACTGTCATCTGGCCAACATGATATCATGGAATAGAAGCATGCAGCTAAATAAAAAAATGTATAATGTTTAAAGTGCCTTGGTTTAAAAGACATGTGCAGTGGTGAAATGTAATGTAATTCTCATATAGCACTTAAGAAAACAAGTGATTATAAACAAGTGAAATACTTACTGTGAGATATACTGCAACACATTAAACCAGGAATTTCCAAACTAGGGGTCGTCACCCCGTGTGAGGTCACATGCTTTACAAATGGGGCCATGAGAGGAACTCTCCTCTTTTGTTGTTTTTATTTACTTAACAAATTAATATAAGGAATGCCACTCTAACTATAAAGATATAATTTGTGTGTTACTATTTTGAATTATTAAGGAAAGTCAGATTCAAACAAGCAACATTTAAATTAGGAGTGTTTGTGCTCTTTTAATCTTTTTTAGAATCCTGACATGCTGCACTAGCATAGGAGATGAGCAATAAAAGCGGACAATTTCACCATCCATCTACCAAGGCAACAATCAGTGAGTCACAACAGGAAACAAATATAAATATATGTGGAAATACTTATTAAATATGGATTTAAATACATGAGGTAACCAAAACACTGCAAAAACTCAGAGAACTCAGATATATTTTCATGCACTAAATATGCAACAATAACCTTTACGTAACCTTCATACATAAAAAAAACAAACAAAACACCCAAATATTTAAAAATAGCTTTTACAAAGTTTGAAGTCATCATATATTTTGCCTCCATGCCATGCTGCACTGATGCAGTAATTTGTGCAAAAGGAGCCATGACCAAGTATTGAGTGCATAAATCAACATACTTTTCAGAAGGTCAACATTTATGTA
Source organism: Ameiurus melas (assembly GCA_012411365.1). NCBI lineage: Eukaryota > Metazoa > Chordata > Actinopteri > Siluriformes > Ictaluridae > Ameiurus > Ameiurus melas. The sequence goes on from CM022774.1 coordinate 15,418,307, forward strand.
TTATAAATTCTTTATTCTAATATTTTGAGCTGCAAGCCATAATCATCAACATTAAAACAAAAAAAGGCTTAAAATATTATGTGTAATGAATATAGAATATATGAAAGTTCCACTTTTTGAATTAAATTACGGTCATATTATATATATATATATATATATATATATATATATATATATATATATATATATATAACATACATACACACACACACACACACACACACACACACACACTGTATATACACTGTGCGTGTGTGTGTGTGTGTAAGTAAGTAGCCTCCAAACTATGAGGCTTCCACCACCATAGTGTGAGCTGTTTATTACATACAACATACAAAGACAGAAAACACAAAGATTTGGTTGCAGTATTGGTTTTATGTATGGACAGACATTTCACAGCCATTATTATAAGTATTACTAATATATTTCCAAATAGATTTGGAAGTGGCACCATAATCTTTTCTAAATCATTATAGCCTGCAACACATGATTTCTTCTTCTGATTTATGATGATTATAATGAAGAGACATTCATTTTTACTAGGACATGACATTGACCAGTGTAGGAAGCATGCCAGACTGGAAGAATGCCATAAATATCTCCACAGTGGGGGTGTGGTTGTCTGTGTACATGCTTTTCATGTTTTGGACATAAATGCAAAGGCAGTAAGGCAGATTTTAACATTTGTAGGATCACTTTGAGCAAGAATCACGGTGTTCTCTTTAATTAAGTGAACAGCGGATTAACTTGTAGCTCACACTTATCAATTTAATTGTGGTGGCTATTGCTTTCATTTACTATTAGATGTATTAAGGTATTAAGTCAATGAAATTTGGGTTCTATTATTGGAAAAGGTGAGAGGTTGTGCTGCAGTAATGAGAGCAGTAATCTTAATATTGTCATGTTGAGATATGAGACTCAATTGTCTAGCTCATTCATACACAAACATCTTAAACACAGAAGGTAACACTACACCACTAATTTATATATACTGTACTTCTTCCAGTCTAATCAGTTTTTATATTTAGATTTCCACTTAGAGGGAATTTGCATTCTGTTTGCTTAAGAACTCTAGCGGCTAACAAGCAAGGATGCCGAACATTTTTAGTGTGCATTCTTAGTGAGCATTTCATACTATTAAATCTAATGAATGTGAGTAATCTGCTACACATTATCTAAAGTATCCAAGACATCCAATGGAATTAGAATTAACTGAGAAGAGACTAATGAAGAGCTGTTCAAACTCATCTAACTGAAGAAATTTTAAGGATTATAATCAAGGGCAGATTTGTTGGACAGTATAAACTACATCTAAATATACTTCAAGCCCAAACATTTAATATACGTTCCATAAAGCAATCTTCTACAATAAATGGACAAGATCATGACTAAGAGTTTTACAGAATTAAGCACAGAAGTCAGTCAAGGCAGAAAACCCCACCATGGCTGATGTAAGGCTTGGATTTGGCTCTGCAGTGGATTCATTCACTGTCAGGGGTAAACGGCTGCAATAAGAGGAGCATGGCCTTATATATGAATGAATAAATTAATAGAAATATACGTAAAATAGATAAACAGCATAGAAAAAAGTACATGAAAATGGGATTAATTAATGGCATAGTCTGACCAGGCTGATATGGAAATTCATATTCATCATAAAACAGTGCAAAGAATTATTATTATTATTAATGGTAGTAGTAGTATTTTTTTATTATTATTTTTTTTTATATATAATTTCCCTTTTCTAATGGGTGACAATTATCAGTTGTTAAGTCTGGATTATTGATTAACTGGAATCCAGGCATCCTGGAGGACTCAGACAAAGTGTGAACCAAAGCAAAGGACTAATAGGTCCAAAGCTCAAGAATATGTTCATCATTGCAGCTATTCAAGATGGTCTTCTGATTTGTTCCAATACTTGTACAAAACCACTATCTAGATAAACAGATCTAACACTTCATCCTATAGGAGATCCTCTAGTCCACAGAGTTCTCCAGGTTCTTAAAGCTGTGCTAAAAAAATATGCCAGTTTATCTAGTTTTCATAGCATCCCTATTAACCTCCCCCCATCAGATCTCTCTCTGATAGATCGATAGACCACAGCTGGCAGGCTTCTGGGTTTTGTGACATCTTTGACATTCCAGCCAGGTCTGTCCTGTCCTTTTATGAGCTGCTGAATGAGATAGAAACTCTGGACTCTGGGACATTGCAGTGGATTAATTTCAACACACAAAGGAAACAAAGATGGAGACAGAGAGATGTAAAGAATAGATCAGAAAAGGGGGGAAAAAAGACATTTTGTGTGGAGAACATTGAGCTAATCATTGAATTGAAAAATAATATGACTGAAAAATAAATGTCAAGACGACTGTTATAGACTTGAATCTGCAGATTGCCTTCCTGCTAGTTTTGAAATAAATATCTGGGACAGAGCAATATGTAAAAGACTTGGGACTGACATATTAAGTTGATGCTGTTGCATCTCTGAATTGGCTACATCATCCTCTCTCCTCTCCACTAATAGCTTGTGTGTGGTGGGTGTTCTGGCGCACTATTGCTACTGTCACATCATCCAGGTCAATGCTACACACAGTGGAGCATCCTATGTAAATTGCCTAGAAAAGTGCTATATCAATGTAAGGAATTATTATTATTATTATTATTATTTTATTATTATTTATTTATTTATTTTACAAGAAAAAAGGAACTTCTGATCTATTCCTGTTCCTTGGCTATGCAACATTACATGGACATCAGTGTCAGTACAAATACAGCTACATCATTAGCTACTACTACTACTACACCATTAGCCTGTACATATTACAAGTTAAGGGTTGCATGGCTATTCATTTTTTTAGTCAACCAGCATTTCAAAAAAGTCAACAAGTTTTCATAGGGAAAGCAAACTGATTCATGACATCACTATTTTATGCCATTTAGTGAAATTAAACTCTGATCAACAACAGCAAAGAATGTATCAAACAGCTATTTAATTATATTTCCAGCTTTAATGCTTTTTTGGCTATGCCAAAAAAGGCTCCCGGGAGGCAAGGGAGCAAAATCTTTAAGTGGGAAGGATGGCATATGCTCTCTATAATATCAAGCAGTTAATCATGGGAATTTGTGAGCTTGTGTATACAGAAGAGGGCAGACAGTCCTTTTCCTGGAGTGTGTTACATTTCCTTTTGATTCAGCATGGACAGCAGCAGGAAAAGATGTGTTTGGTTGGCTTCACGTATCAGAGGAATCATGTGTTAGCCTTCTTCACCCTTCACAGTTGGCATCTGAACTAATCTGGCAGGTGGATGGGGATTGGAAACTGACCAAATTGAGGGGAAAACTTTATGTAAAATCTGGTGTAAAAATCATCTGCCTTACAGTTTTTACACTACCTACTACACACAAATGATTATTTGCATGTTTAACCCTGGTATGTGTTGTTTTATTTTAGATAGTCATGTTATTCAAAACTCAAGAGGAACTAGAACAAGTCTATATGAAAACAAACTCTGAAAGCTCTGGTTGGGGAAATAAGTTACAAACAAGCAGTCTGACAACAGTGTAGCAATGTTTATGTATATTGAACTGTTCATGGAGTAATTGATATGTACACAAACCACTCTGGCAGATGAATTAGAAGGTCTATCTCACTGAAGGTTCAATATTAGAGTGCTTGAAAATGCTACTGCTACAAATCAGCTAAACTTGTGAATTTCAACAGCACCCTGTTCTTGATGTGTGAATTGTTTGGGAATTTGTAGATGCATATTTTATAAACTGTAATTTTATGTCATAAATCACCCATTAGTAAATCATCAATTATGACCACAATACATTTTAACAAAAAATGGCAGCTTATGGTTTAAGCCATTTAAGAAAATGAAAGTAAAATGAGGTTGAACAATAATACTCATTACGTACCATGGTGTTCGCCTGTTATATGCAGTATATTCAAAAGGATGCCAATATATGAAATGTCTTAGGAAACTTTCCCTTGAATTTAGCTCAATTTTAGTTGAGTCTTTACATTTTTCAATTGCACATAAGGCATAACCACCAATAGTGGGCATAAATAATGCAGCTGTTGAGCACTAAAGGTCAACCATGCTCATCTAGAGGCATAGAGGCAGATCCATAACTGTCAGACACCATCATCATCCACTGAAAGTGCTTTTGTGCGCTGCCTGGGGGCGACAGACCCAATACAAAAGGGGTTTCTAAATAATACATGAAAGGATCCAGGTGAAAGAATAGATATTTGTATATGTTCTGACTAATAACAATAATGATGGCTGCAAAATGTTGCAATGGTTTTTGTGCATGTCTACGTGCATTCTCATTCTTTTCTATGTCTCTATATCAAGTTATCACATACAAACTGAGGCCTCAGAGGCAATCTAGTAGCAATAATTATAAGGTTGCTTTTTCTGGTTTCAAATGAAGTAAGCCAGTAACCAACAAATAATTTGAACTGACTCCACTGGAGCACTTTTTGAGCCAAGTTCCTGCAAGACCCCTACAACAGATTCACAGCCATCTTTGTCTCATTGATGAAAAACTGTGCACAAACAAAGCAAACCACACTGAGTCTCTGCCTCACTGGCCTTGCCCAGGTCTCACCACACAATTTTAAATTAGAACTTCTGAAATAGGTGTTGTTTCTACAGCAAAATTGTGCTCATGTGGAAGTGTAATGGAAAAGCAGGAAATGCTCTCTCATAATACCAGGTCATTGTACCAGTGCATCTCTACATCCCATAATGTGCTGAATGCTGCCATTTGTTCTTTCTAATGCAAGGATCTGTTTTAAGAATAATCTGATTTCAGAATGTGTGTTGGAGAGCCCTTTAAACCTCAAAGGCCTTGTTTATCTTTTCTACTTTCCTGAGATTTCTTCATGTCATGTTCCTTTTTGGCCATTTGAAACTGCATACTAGTCTTATTTGCAGAGCATCTCAGACACACAGGGAAAAAACAAGGCATTCTCCAACTGCTCATGAGGATATCCTTGCATCAACAGCCCAGTCCCCCAAGGGTGACAACTGGTACTGAACGTTCCTCTTATACCCTGGGGACTGTGGGATAATGAGGAAAATTTACAATTTATGCTGTATGATGGAGAAATGCAAATTTTGTTGATATAAGGGGTAGCTGATTGTGGACAATCAAACCAGCTAAACAAGAAAGTATTACTATGTTAACAGCTTGTGATTTATAATTAGTTACATTAAACTACTAACCTGAGGGCTTGCACAACATCCACAATTTCATAACATCTCAGTGAACAGGTGGATTGCACCTGATGACTAAAATCCCTTATGGCAAAGAGTTCAGACTCAGAGGCCTTGGTAATGTAATTAGGACTTAATATTTAATATTCAAGGCACTACATATTCATAGTACCATCATACTGTAATTGGATCAAGTTTTATCTTAGGCTTGACAATCAATCAATAAATCAATTAATCAATTACAATACTTGGAGTACTACAATTATTTGTATATAACATTGGGTTGTATGCCTAACTTCATTAAAGTAGTATTCGGATAAGTTTTCCAGACATATGTCATTAAGTAATGTTACAGGATAGAGTATATATGTAAGGATTATAATTGATTTGCACAGAATAAGTGATCACTGTATAAAATCATAACTTAATGATGGTCGTCACATCAAATCTTCCATGCATACAACGCACATCTGCTATCTTTAATGTAAAGTGGTTATTCATCCACTGCGATGGACTGGCACCCTGTCCAGGGTGTACCCAGCCTTGTGCCCGATGCTCCCTGGGCTAGGCTCCAGGTTCCCCGCGACCCTGAAGAAGGAGTAAGTGGTAGAAGATGGGTGGATGGATGGATGGTTATTCATCCATCCATCGCTTTTCTGTACCGCTTATCCTTACTGGGTCATGAGGAGCCTGGAGCCTATTCCACTGGGCATGGGGCACGGGGCACAAGGCAGGGGACACCCTGGACGGGATGGCAATAAAGTGATTATTTGTCCAGCGCTTGCGGCCACACAAATCACACTTGATAATTAGTAGATCACAGGCCCATAACATGCATGTAGGCTTTACTTGAACTCAATGACTTAACTAAAATCCCCTGTGACTTGTCTGATGAGTCCATTGTCTATATATTTTTTTCTCTACATTTTAAATGAGGCCAATTTGATTTTGCTGGAAGATGATAGTCCAGGAAAATCTCTTTTCTATCTCTCTCTCTCTCTCTCTCTCTCTCTCTCTCTCTCTCTCTCTCTCTATCTCTTATATATATATATATATATATATATATATATATCTTTTCCCACAGGATATAATGGAATATTTACCTGCATGTCAATTCATATGGGTTATATATTACCTGTGGTTATTATTACTGTTCATTTTATAAAAAGGCAAAAAACAGCGTAATCTTCCCAGACCCATGCATGTGCAGAACTAAGTTTAAAGCAATACTCTATTTAAAAAAAATAATAAACATTATACCACCTTTTCATGTAAAACTAGTCAAACCCAACTAG
>CM022774.1:15429832-15862332 GCA_012411365.1 Ameiurus melas
AACATTTGAGTAGCTAGAATATGTCCATAAAATAAATGATTACTGAGAGGGTAAGTGGAAATATTTTGATGGGTGATGAGTAACGGGTCTCCACTACTGGGATGCTAATCGTGGGATTATTGTGCTGTGACTTTATTACCTTTCTATTAAAAAAAAAAAAACAACACAAAATGCTAAAAAATTTTCATAGGAAAATGAAGATTAATTAACATGGCAATGTTTATCTATTAAGTTTATCTATTAAGTATTCTTAGGCAAAATGATCAGAATGGTGGCCACATTTGACCAGTAACCCCAAGCTATTGCTTGGTCTGTATTTTCTTATAATATGTATTATTTGAATGTCATTCTCTTGTTGACCTGATTCATTGATTTATCACGCTTAATGTAATCATAATTACAAAAGTGACAATAAAATATTCAGCATACATATTTTAAAATTTTCAGGGTTACATAAGCAAGGCAGAAGGGCCAAACACCCTGATTCATAATCTTGCAAAAGAAAACCAGATCATATCAAAACTGTACTTCAGCACTAACTTGTGAATCCTTTATAGCAATGTCATGTCAACAGTCTATCCATATCAGCCTCGCAAATACTCAAGGCTCATATTCCATACAGAATCATAAACAGTCTCCATCTGTAACAAGCCATGACTAAATGGAGCTCTTCTTGTTTAAATTACCTTTCCGCCCATCTCAAAGAGCAATTCTCGCTCTCTCTAGCTACAGTTACATTCCCACCCTACAGCAACAGTCTTCCATAACTGAAAAAAATATATTAATCAGTGTCTGGAAAGCAGGATTACTCCGATTATACAATGTGTTAATAAGTAAACGGGTGCAGGAGTCAGGGCAAGCATGCACAAGAGAGTCCAGGCTAGAAGATGCCAGAGGTATTTTTCATCCCTCCATAATTTTTTTTATAGCTCTAGAATTTTGAGAAAAGTTTTTATGTCAGAGTCTATTTAAGCAATTTAGGACAAATGTCTACATCTGACCTTCCTGCCAAGGTGACAATTTTCCATTTAGTCCAGACTCAAGATAAAAAGGTCAGCTCTGAAATTGAGTCTGGTTAGAGGTTGTTAGGAAAGGTTATTCAGTATAGAATAATAATATCAAGAGAAACCATTTGTGTGTGTGTGTGTGTGTGTGTGTGTGTGTGTGTGTGTGTGTGTGTGTGTGTGTGTGTTATGCACATGTACAGTGAGGGAAAGAAGTATTTGATCCCCTGCTGATTTTGTACGTTTGCCCACTGACAAAGAAATGATCAGTCTATAATTTTAATGGTAGGTTTATTTGAACAGTGAGAGACAGAATAACAAGAAAAAAATCCAGAAAAAACGCATGTCAAAAATATTATAAATTGATTTGCATTTTAATGAGGGAATTTGACCCCCTCTCAATAAGAAAAAATTCTGGCTCCCAGGTGTCTTTTATACAGGTAACGAGCTGAGATTAGGAGCACACTCTTAAAGGTTGTTACCTGTATAAAAGACACCTGTTCACAGAAGCAATCAATCAGATTCCAAACTCTCCACCATGACCAAGACCAAAGAGCTCTCCAAGGATGTCAGGGACAAGATTGTAGACCTACACAAGTCTGGAATGGGCTACAAGACCATTGCCAAGCAGCTTGGTGAGAAGGTGACAACAGTTGGTGCGATTATTCGCAAATGGAAGAAACACAGAAAAGAACTGTCAATTTCCCTCGGCCTGGGGCTCTATGCAAGATCTCACCTCGTGGAGTTGCAATGATCATGAGAACAGTGAGGAATCAGCCCAGAACTACATGGGAGGATCTGGACAATGATCTCAAGGCAGCTGGGACCATAGTCACCAAGAAAACAATTGGTAACACACTACGCCATGAAGGACTGAAATCCTGCAGCGCCCGCAAGGTCCCCCTGCTCAAGAAAGCACATATACATGCCCGTCTGAAGTTTGCCAGTGAACATCTGAATGATTCAAAGGACAACTGGGTGAAGGTGTTGTGGTCAGATGAGACCAAAATGGAGCTCTTTGGCCCCGCCCTGTAATCACTTGTAACTGAAACCCAGACGACCACTGTATAGTGTGCTACATACTGACTGCACTATATATCCATACTATACAGTGCTGTACCATGATGAGCTATATTAAGTGCATTAATGAATTCAGCCTGTCTTTGAGAGAAAAATGGCTGTACCATTCCTGTGAGCTGCCTCTCTTAATCACAGGACGACAGAGCAACATAATGAGAGTGAGATAATGGGATTGATGGAAGTCTTTTAGATTTTTTTCCACGTACATTAATAGACTGTTGTGTAAAACACTGGTGTTAACATTATTCTTTGAACGCACACATTTAAGACCTTATGACTTAAGAATGTGAGACAATTATTATTGCTCAAAATTTTCCAGAAGGAATGTGAGATATAGTGGACATTCAACAAACATGCATGTGCATATGTCCACTAATGGGCATTCAAAATATGTCTACATAGGTCCACGTTGACCTGTGTAATGTTACCTGTGTATAACTAAATACAAACCAGCCTTAAAGCAGCTGAATACCTGCGCTTAGTAAGCCCATGGGATGCAACAAGTGATGTTTTAAGATAAATTCATCAGTGGCCTTTTATAGATTGGTTAACAAAGTTTTTACAGGCTAACACTTATACTTATGTAATACCCATTACACACCACTGTAAAACTATACATTCATGAGGCATGATTATTTGTATATATATATATATATATATATATATATATATATATATATATATATATATATATATATATATATATATATATATATATATATATAAATATATATATATATATAATTTTATTTTATTATTTTATTTTTTTTCAGATCTCTATCTCTTTAGAAGTGCATAATGATGTGCCTTGACATCTTGTTAAATTATCAGTTTTCCTTGTTCAAAGTGAAGGCCTTACACCAATTTACATCTATTTTTGTGAAATATGCTTGGAAATGAACATTATTTTTGTTCCTATTAACCTTTATTCCTATTCCTATTCCTATCCTAACCCTTAATTCCTATTCCCTCTAAAGCTGGGGTGGAGCTGTATATATATATATATATATATATATATATATATATATATATATATATATATATATATATATATGGAGCAAGGACCTGATTATAATACAATAACAATAACAATAACAGAGCACAAGACACCTTTTAATGAACGTCAGCGTAGTTTGTTTTGACCTCACTCCCATTATTTTGCATTTTACTCCTCGGGCAGCTAATAACAGCAAAAGTAAAATTTAAAAAAAAAGCAAAAATTTATTCACAAAGTCAGATAACACTAATTTTAAAATATGTTTTAAAAATCGATGATGTTCATGTTCCGCGATAGACGTTTGTCATTGTTTGTTTAAACCGTCTAAACATTTTGCCAGCAAGCCTTACTTACTTTATTTGAAGGATGTGATTTGAGGAATGTCCCTTTAATTGATTCAGAATACAGAATATGTGCATATGACACTTAAAATTTTTTAACGTTAGTGATCCTGACTCAACACACGATTATTAAGCAGCACTGAGCACTAAAGCGCGGTTAAACTGTTTGCTATTGCCTGAAGGGCTGTGCCCCAGTAGTTTGAACGTGCCGGGTCAAATGCCAGCTCGCCCCCGTTGCTCCATCAGCCCTGCTCTAAAAGGACAAGTGGACCCAAATCATGTCAGCAAAATGTGTTCCACAGCGTAACAAGTCACCAGTTATTCCATTACATTATTACACAAATCACATTATGCTAACAGCAGTCAGTGAAAAAATCTTCATTTGCTGACTGAAAAAAGTCCTACATTTTTTCCACTTTAATTTTGCCTCATTTGTTTATTTTGTGCTTCCTACATTAGTGTGTCAGTAGTAAAAGGGAAAAATAATTCAATTACCCCATTTTTTAAGTAATGGACCACATTTCTGTTAACATCACAGATGCAGACTGACATTTTATGTGCAGAGAATAAAAGTTCTCCAGAAAACCTGGAACAACCTATCAACCAATTTCTGTTGAGTCTACACAGTGTACCATAATATACTGTGTGCACTTATAAATTCAAAGGCACATTATGATTTGATTGAATTGCTTTTTTGGTTGATTTAACTGTTTAGTGTTCATTATACTAATTCATTTGACACTTCATTGCATTATTTCTGAAGGCATCTTCAATTCACACACTTTTGCAGAGCAATGTATGCGATATAACAGCTGTAGTTTCTTCAGTTTACTACTGGCAATGAGTAATATTGTGCAACGCTACTATTGCATTTTGTGGATGTGTAGTGTTAGTTTCTGAGGACAGCCCTTTTGCATGATGTCACAAAAAAGGTTAGTAAAATATTACCTATCGCTTGAAGTGCGAACACCATAACATTTTGTGTTTTGTGTGATTCTCTTTATCGGGAGGTGCTGTATTTTCACTGTCTTACGGTAAATCTTTTACACCATTCCATAACAAGCCACACTGTAAATAACCAGACGAGACAATAGCAGTAAACCATTTTGATGGTTCCTCTTCACCGCCAGACGGCTGCAGATAGTGACACTGATGTCAAAATTTTGAGAGTTAGCAGCTCATTCATTATCTATCTGGCACCATCTGCCATTTAGATTACATGGCCAGACGCATAATTTCAAGACTTGATTGTTCAACAGCATTTCTCTTGGCATGATCTCATTTTTTGGGGCAACAGTACAACTATTGTAACTAATGAGAACCAGTGTAAAGCGCTTTGTAGAATTGCTAAGGTTAAAAAAGCACTATATAAGTGCAGATCATTTACCACAATCACACACACATTCACACACTATGGACAATTTGGAAATGCAAATCGGTCTACAACACATGTGTTTGGATTGAGGGAGGAAACTGGAATATGTGAACGAAACCCCCGAAGCATGGGGAGAACATGCAAACTCTGCACACACAGAGAAGAGGTGAGATTCCAAAGCCCCAACCCCAAAGTTGCGAGGCAAACGAGCTAACCACTAAGATACTGTGCCCCCCTTGGATACTTCATACCAGTATATCAAAAGATTATGCCAATATACTGTATGTACCAGTTCGTTAAGTTCCATAATATTTTGATATACCATTTAATACAGCAGTATCTGATTCATGGCTTTATTTTTTTTTAAATACAAATTTTTGGTCTTTCTTTCTTTCTTATTTAGAACTGAGACTATTGCCACCTCCAGGTATGGAAAGGCCCAAAATGCCCACATCTTGTTGTTGTGAATCTACTTGACTATTTTTAGCACATTTTTCTGTGATAACAAGTAAATATTCCTTTCTCCATACATTCCCCTAGTGTAAAGAAGGACTTGTTTGAGGCATTCTTTTTGCGAATATCACTAATTAAGTTACAACTAGTGTGTGTGTGTGTGTGTGTGTGTGTGTGTGTGTGTGTGTGTGTGTGTGGGCGCACGCAGATGTTATGAACAGATGTGTTTAACCTGAGCTCCCATGGCTAATTCTACAATGACATGAGCTTTTACCTTTCCTTCCAGTCTCTCATCCTTCCATCCCCACTGTTACCTTTGTTTTTCCCTTGATACATCCTCATTCACATTTTGTCTCCCTGGATGTGGCAGTCATGACCTAGTTGCTATAGCAACAATACAAGCAACCTATAGGTCGCAGCCTCCATCATGTTATTTGTCAGAGAGATAGAGCCACGAGAGAGAGAGAGAGAGAGAGAGAGAGAGAATTTTCTAGTTTGTTTTCTAACCCTACAGTATAATATTTTCATCCTACATATTTGTGTGTGACGTATAAGGTGTTAGTGACTGTAAAAGGTGCTAGAGGATTCCACAGCACTTATGCATCCAGGCAAGTCAAAAAGACAGAAACAATAAACAAAGCAGTTTGAATAAGCAGAATCACAAGTGATCCTCAAATGGGCCATTAGGTTTGCTATGGGTTTGGGTTTGTTTTCCTCTCTGTGCAATTGGTGTGTGTGTGTGTGCGTGCGTGTGTGTGTGTGTGTGTGTGTGTGTGTGTGTGTGTGTGTGTTCAAGAAGGAACCAGCTGTCTCAGGGCTAGCCTCACAAATTTAGCTTGTGTGTATGTGTGTGTCATGAGGAAGAGTGCCTCAGATTAACACTTCAAAGGCACAAGGGCCCAGTGTGGAGATTAAAGCTCAGCATTCAAAGCCCCTCAGGTGGCCAACAACACATGAACCCTACACAGCTCGGTACAGTATATGCATGTGTGTGTTGTGTGTGTGTGTGTGTGTGTGTGTGTGTGTGTGTGTGTGTGTGTGTGTGTGTCTGTTTGTGTGTTTATATCTTATTGGGGAATAAATGTCCTCATAAGGATGGTAATATCTGACAGTTTTGAACTTGTGGGGACATTTGGCTGGTCCTAATGAGGAAAGCATTTACATGACATTTATTACATTTATTCACTTTTATCCAAAACGACTTACAAATAAGCAAAGCGATATATCAAGCAGGGAACAATACAAGTAGTGCTACTATACAAGATCCATTAATTGAATACCAGAGGAAGCAAAGTGCACAGAGTAGAGGTGTAAGTGCGTTGTGTGTGGGTTTTTTTTTTCCCCTAAGAGTTGATTAGGTGTTCACGGAAAAGGTGGGTCTTTAGCTGTTTTTTGAAGATAGTGAGAGATTCTACAGTCTGGATTGAGATCGGAAGAGCATTCCACCACTGGGGAACGGTAAGCGTGAAGGTTGTGGAAAGGGACCTTATGCCACGCTGAGTGGGAACTACTAAACGTTGGTCGCTAGTCGATCGCAGATTACGAGAGGGAATGTATGCCTTCAGGAGAGAATTGAGGTAGGAGGGTGCTGTTCCTGACAAGGTCTTGTAGGTAAGCATCAAGGCCTTGAACTTGATGCGGGCAGCTACAGGAAGCCAGTGGAGGGAGATGAAGACGGGTGTGACATGGGATGTCTTGGGCTGGTTGAAGACAAGGCGTGCTGCAGCATTCTGAATCATCTGAAGGGGTTTGATGGAACTGGCTGCAGTAGTCCAGTTTAGAGATGACAAGAGCCTGGACTAGTATCTGTGTAGCCAGTTTGGTGAGGTATGGTCAGATTTTCTTGATGTTGTACAGGATGAACCTACAGGACCTTGCAGTTGCTGAGATGTGGTCTGTAAAGGTCAAGCCGTCATCAAGAATCACCCCAAGGTTCCTGGCCGTCTTGGTTGGCATGAGTGTAAGTGAACTGAGCTGTACAGTGAAGTTCTGGTTGATTGAGGGACAGGCTGGGATGACGAGAAGCTCAGATTTTCCCAGGTTAAGCTGAAGATGATGCATCTTCATCCAGACCGAGATGTCTGACAGGCAAAAAGAAATGCGTGCAGAGACAGATGGGTCGTCAGGCTGGAAGGACAAATAGAGCTGGGTGTCATCAGCATAGCAGTGATAGGAAAAGCCATGAGACTCAATCACCTGACCGAGAGATGTAGTGTAGATAGAAAAGAGGAGTGGACCCAGAACTGACCCCTGTGGAACGCCAGTTGTGAGTTTCTGAGTTTCAGAAATACCTCCGCTCCATGATACCTTGAAGGATCTGTCCGAAAGATAGGATTCCACCCAGCGTAGAACCGTTCCAGTGATGCCCAGGTTGGAGAGAGTTGATAGGAGGATCTGATGGTTCACAGTGTCGAAAGCAGCAGAGAGGTCAAGTAGGATGAGGACAGATGATCTAGAGGTTGCTCTTGCTAGTTGTAAGGCTTCAGTGATGGATAGCAGAGCAGTCTCCGTGGAATGGTTGCTCTTGAAGCCAGACTGCTTGGTGTCTAGGAGGTTGTTCTGTGTGAGAAAATTGTAGAGTTGATTAAAAAGAGCTCTTTCAAGAGTTTTGGAAAGAAAGGGGAGGAGGGAAACAGGTTTGTAATTGTCAACTATAGCAGGGTTGAGTGATGGTTTTTTAAGCAGTGGGGTAACCCGGGCTTGCTTAAATGAGGTAGGGTATGTGCCAGTAGAGAGCGATGTGTTAAAAATGTGTGTAAATGCAGGTAATAGTGTGGGAGAGATGGATTGAAGAAGTTGAAAAGGGATAGGGTCAAGGGAACAGGTTGTGGGACGGCTAGAGACGAGGAGTTTAGAGACCTCAGTCTCTGAGAGGGGAGAGAAGGAAGTCAGTTGGGAGTTACGTGGAGGAGGAGTCGGTCTATGCATGTCTGGGGTTGAGAACTAGTTCCTGATTGATGTAACCTTGATGGAAAAGAAAGTTGCAAAGTCATCTGCAGTGAGAGAGGTAGGGAAAGGGGGAGGAGGGGGACAGAAAAGAGAGGAAAAAGTTTTGAAAAGAATGCGGGTGTTGGGAGAACTACCAATCTTATCTTGGAAGTATGTGGCTTTAGCAATGGAGATGCTTTTGGAAAAAGAAGAGAGAAGTGTCTGTTAATTGGTTAGGTCAATTGGATTGTTTGATTTGCGCCATTTCCTTTCAGATTCTCTTAGTTTGGCCCGGTAGCTACGCAGAGCTTCTGAGAGCCAAGGACTAGAGGGTGATGTGCAAGCAGGTCTGGAGGTTAGAGGGCATATGCTGTCAAGAGAAGATATTAAGGTGGAACATAGCATGTCGGTTGCGGTGTTTAAGTCAAGTGAGGAAAGGTGGTTGTTAGAGGGAAGTAAGGTTGTGACAATGGAGGAGAAATGCGAGAGGGAAAGGGAGCGAAGATTGCGACGAAAAGAGATGGAAGGAGGAGACAGTGAAAGGGGTGAGGTGAAAGAAATAGAGAACTGGATAAAGTAATGGTCAGAGGTGTGGAGAGGACTAATGAGAAGATCTTGTGTCGTGCAATTACGTGTGAGGATGAAGTCTAGCTGTTTGCCGGCTTTGTGGGTTGCTGGTGTGGTGAACTGCTTGAGGTCAAATGTGGGAAGGAGAGTAAGAAAATCAGCTGCATGTGGCTTGTCTAGATGAATGTTGAAATCACCAAGGACCAGAAGAGGAGTTCCATCATCTGGGATGGTGTATAGTAGTGTGTCAAATTCATCGATGAACTTCCCCAGTTGACCTGGAGGACGGTAAACAACAAGAAAGTGCATTTTTGTAGGGTCAGTGACTGTAACAGCATGAAATTCAAAGGAAGTGTATGAGCAAGAGGGAGAAAGACAGGTAAATTTCCATGTTTTGGAGAGAAGCAAACCTGTACCACCCCCTCGTCTGTTGAGGTGTGAGACATGGGAGAAGTTGAAGTTGGAGGCCAGGGCAGCTGGTGTGGCAGTGTTCTCAGCATGGATCCAAGTCTCAGTCAGAGCCAGCACGCTGAGGTTAGAGTGGGTTGCAAATGCAGAAATGAAATCTGCCTTGTTGACAGCAGATTGGCAGTTCCAAAGTCCGATTGAGAATGAGATGGAACCTGCAGAGGCCGCATTCAGAGAGCGTAGGTTGTCCAAGTTGCAGACTAAAGCAGACTAAAGGAATGCATCTTAAATAAACTGAAAGAGCTGAAAGGTTTCATTATTGTTAATTAGCTGAATTAATAATAAGCTGAATTAATAATAATTAATAATTAACAAACTTGTGTGTGTGTGTGTGTGTGTGTGTGTGTTTGTGCATTGTTTATTTTAGAATCAGTTGCATGGGTATATATACACGCTGTCCACTTTATTAGGAAGACCTGTAGACCTGTTTGTTTATGCAGTTATCCAATCTGCCAATAATGTCACTGCAGATCTCAAGAGATTAGAATGTGGGGAAAATTTATAATTGTGACTGTAACCACAGTATGGTTGTTGGTACCAGATGGGCTGGTTTGAGTATTTCAGATACTGTTGATCTTCTGGGATTTTCACACACACAAAAAAATAAGTACACCCTTGTCCTAAGAAGCAAGTATGGGTTCTTTTAGCAGAAATAATGTGCAGGCATTTTGCATAATTATCTCGTAGGCTTGCTCAAATTTTTGACTACTCTTCCATGCAATATTCTTTTGATGCAGAATTCATTGTTGAATCAATGAATGCAAGCTGTCCAGTCCCTCAAGCAGCGAAGCAACCCCAAACCATAACAGTACCACCACCAAGCTTCACAGTTGATATTAGGTGATTCTCCTGAAAAGCTGTCTTTGGTCTGTGTCAAACATGTCTGCTGTAACTGTGGCCAAATAACTCTATATTTGATTTGTCTGTCCAGACTCATCATTCCAAAAGGCCTGGCCTTTGCCTTTATGCTCATTGGCAAACTGTATTCTTGTAAAGGCTTTTTCCTGGCACACCTTCAATGCAGGTCGAATTTGTGCAATCTCTTTCTGATTGAAGAATCATGTACTTTTACACCAACAGTTGCAAGATTTGCAGATCTTGTGATCAAATTTCAGGGGTTCTTGGAGACTTCTTTTTGCATCAGACAGTCTGCTCCTGGGCTGAATTTCATGGGAAGGCCAGTTCTTAGATGATTTTCCTTACAGTGGAATGATCTATTTCAAATAATTTGGATATCTTTTTTAAATCCCTTGCCAGACTCACAGGCATCAACAACCTTTTTTCTGAAGGCCTTACAGAACTCTTTAGATCTTGGCATGATGATACCATACACCTCAATAACAAAGGGAACACCAGACACTAGAGGTGAGATGGGTATAAATAAGACAGGTTCCATCTGCACTCCATAAGCAGATGCTAATCACTGGCACCCAATATTGAACACCTGATTCTAATTATATGGATGCGATAAATGTAGAGGTGTACTTATTTTGTGACTTACTTTGTACTTATATGTTCAAAGTTTAAAAAAAAAAAACCTGAGACAGCTTTCTGTTTGGGTCAAATCCTGCACAACTATCAAGCAACCCTTAAGTCCATAGATAATTCTGATGCCTGAATACAGATGTACAGTATGCAGTCTCAATATTAACCTCTCTCTATGCCCATATACCTCAACTCTGAATACAGCCCTCTGTAAATACAGTACCTACCTTGTATGTGTCTATGTGGGGGAGAAGTGGGACTTAGGATGTGCCAAGCGGATGTCACGACAGATCCAGACGTGTGACTCAGCCACTGTGTACTCCATCAGAACATCATGCTCTTTTATTAGAAAGACAGACAGCCCTACTGTGAACAATTATTCAAGAAGTGCATGGCCAACAGAAAAAAGAGCATGTGGCCACTCAGTAAAGTTCAAGTTGCTAATTGTTCATTTGCATTTTTTGGACACTGTCCAATATGGCAGTCTGAAGCCGGATGGAACACAGAGCAGTGTTGTCAGGGTGATACCATGCGCACAAGCCCACATCACAAAACTATCCACCTGAGAGAATATTTTATCCATCATGAGGCTTGAGCATTCCCAGCAATCAAACCATAAACCACAAGTGGAGAGAGTGAGGCCAGGCTTACAAGAAAAAGGAGAAAAGAGAGGGAGGAAATGAAGTGGAGAGAGAGCGCCTATATTAGCGATGCTCACTTTCAAACACCATTTCCTATTTATAGCTGTAGAGTGAAAGTCAGGAGTGGGAGAGAGAAGAAGGCCAAATCCATGGGTTATGAATTGGGGAGACAAAGGGGGCAAAAGAGACATTAAGAGCAAAATAGAAAACAAAGAGAAAAACAGTAAAATGTTATGTCTGTAGGTGAACTGAGCTTCACCACCTTGCCTGCTTAATATGTTTGTGCATTTGTACTAACGTGTTGAACAAACAGACCTGAGGCATTTCACTGTGTCTGCTGGAATATGTGAGCATCTCTAAATGAATATATCAGCACATATGAGTATATTAAATCGCAGTATGACACTATGTACAGCAGCTGGGGTGTCCCAGCTGTTAAACCCAGTGAAGCACAGTGGCCCAGTTTATGCAAAACATTTCTAAAGTAATGTGAATATTCTAAGGAGTTCCAATTATGGCATTAGAAATGTGAAATGTGAATGTACACCTGAATTTAAATATTAGGGAAATTCTGACTTTTATTCTGTGTATTTGTTAAACTTGAAAATCCATCAATTTTCCATACCGCTAATCCTACACAGGGTCGCACGGCAGCCTGGAGCCTGTCCCAGGGAACTAAGGGCACAAGGCAGGGGACACCCTGGAGAAGATGCCAACCCATCGCAGGGCGCAATCACACTACGGACAATTTGGAATTGTTTATCAGCCTACAGCGCAGGTCTTTGGACTGGGGGAGGAAACCGGAGTACCCAACGGAAGTCCCAGAAGCACGGGGAGAATACGCAGACTCTGCACATGCAGGGCAAAGGCAGGATTCAGACCCTCATCCGCAGAGGTGCGAAGCAAACGTGTTAACCACTAAACCACTGTGCACTCCTCAGCATGATATTCACTTTCAGATTCATTTTCATTTTCAAACTCATTCACTTTCAGCAACCGCTTTATCCACTTTATGAGGCAGGAACACACTCTGGATGGGACACCAATCCATTGTAGGGCACCGAGTACACACATTCACAATTTGTACACACTTGGGGGTGATTTATCTTAGCCTGTCCACCTACTGGTATGTTTTTTGAGGATGGAGAAAAAAATGGGAGAACCTCGAGTAAATCACAAGGAGAACATGCATAGACTTCATACAGACAGTAACCTGAGCTCAGGAATTCTTCAGCTGTTAGGCTGGAATGCTAGCCTCTGCTCCTCCATGGCACCTTCTTATACAAACATTAACAAAATATTTAATTCTGGTTCAAAATTCACTTTCAGATGAACAGAACGGAATATTAAATTACAAGCTCAGACCTTTTCATTCTGAATTAGAATTTGGGTTACATGGTGGTGCAGCAGGTAATTTTGGTGTTTCCTAGCTCCAGGGACAAAGGTTTTGCTCCTGAGCTCCAGAAACAGTCTGTACAACGTTTTTGCATCTTTTAAACTGCTGCTGTGTGTGTATGAATGATGTGCTGTGATGGACTGTCCAGACTGCATTCCCTCCCTGCACCAATAGTAAGAAAAAAATACTGATGAAAGATGAAAGAATGAATACCATTAGTTTCAACGTTTTTTTTCTTTTCTTCTTCTTCTTTTTTTTTAAGTTTACCAAGTCCAAGAAAAGAATGTCCAGCCTTACCCACAGCCTTGTCAAAACCATTCTGCACCCCCAGTAGTGCCATTTTTCATTCAGTTCCTTTGTGGTTTAAAACACCTTTTAACACAATTACAAATACTCACCCAGGAACAATTGATAATTGCTATATTACATTCCTGGGAACATGCACTTCCTAAAACATGCTCAATTTTCTGGGCCTTCTGGATGTTTCTAATAATTTTTAGTTGAAATATTTTCAGAACATTTCACAAACATTTATGTAACATTCTAAGAGACTGTTGACTACATTACTGAATGTTCTGACTATGATAATCTCTTACGCTATGTATTCTCCATTTTCAGTTGAGTTTAGTTAGTTTCCTCCAGCTTTAGTGACACTTCATGATGCAACAGTGTATCATGATGCAACAAAACTGGAAAAGAATCTCTCTGTTGCTATTTTTCTATATTTTGTCTGTCTGTGTCTCACACTCTTTGTCTCTCTCTATATCTCCCTCTGTCATGCTCACCCATTGCTCTGCATCACTCTAGCATCAGTGCCAGTGGTTGCTATAGTAACCCAGCTGAGTATTTGCTTCATAGCTTCATTGAGCAATGACACAGACCTGTGGGCAAATTCATTACAATACATATTACGCACACAACACACACAGACAAAACAGGACAAAAATAATTTATTCAGTAATCCATTCTGCATGTGACAAACCAGCACTTGTGTTTTATCATAGTGACGTCAGTTCCCTGATTGACTCGGATTGGTGCAGGCGTACAGTGAGTTTAGGTAATTGTGCGATACTGCTCTCTCCTGGTGAACAGCTATAGCTACAGCCCTCTCAAAGCCTTCACTGCGCAGTAGCACAATGCTACATTCATGTGCTATCATAATAACACTACAATTGTGTATATAAATGAAGAAGATAAAAGATTTGAGTCGGGGAAAACTTGTGCTGTGAGTCATCTCAACAATCATGTATTAGTAATTCACAGTCACTGCAGTGAGTGCTGTGTCATGTATGCTATTTCTGAGTTGGCAGGAATCTATGTCATAAGCCAGCTCATCACACCCAAACTTTGGGCAAAAAGAGGTCTGACTGCCCAGGAGCTGGCAGCCAATCAGAGAAAGAGTAAGAGCATGAGTAAAGAGTAAAGAAAGAGTAAGACCATTTGTCTAAACAACCAAATGGGAGTGTGCGAGGAAAGAAATAGAAAATGGATTCAGTAGTTATATCTTTTTTTTGATGAAAAGGTAAGGCATTTATTTGTTCTCTAATTTGGTGGGAAGCTAATATTTATCCAGCAGACTGATTTCCACCTCAAAATTGTCCATACGTGTTAGATCCTAGACCTATGCATTTTCTTAAACAAAATAACACCAGAAGCAACTGGACCATTGTTAAAAAATAATAAACTCCTCCCGTAGTATTGCCTGTGTATTTAAATCATTTAAACTAGCAGTTATCAAACCATTTAATAAAAAAAAAATTATGAGTACCTAGAATAATGAAGACAACAGCTGGAAAACTTTTTTTCTCTACAGGTTTGGGAGTCTTTAACTCTATTTGTTTAAGCCAATTTGTTCAGAAGGCATTTTGTTCAATAGATTTTTCTTAGGTAAATGCGCAGCTGGGAGGTTTGTGGACATACAGAGTATGTCTCTCATGCAATCACTCAGGTTCTTTGAAGGAGTGGTGGAATGCTGAATTTATAGCCAGATAGTACACAGTGCCTAATATCTCTAACAATGGTTTACTTCATTTTTTTAATAGGGGGAAATGTTAGCAAGATAGATCAGGTTAAATGACTAAATAAAATTAATTGTGCATTTCAGATGGGAAATAGAACCCTCTAAAGTACACATCAATGCAAAATAATCAATCTAATATGACAAAGCAAACAGAAAGCCAAATCATTGCTCAGGCTTGACAGTCTGATGTATGTTCTCCTCCAGACAGTATAATAATGATAATGATAATGATCACATATACATTACAGCACAGTGAAATTCTTATCTTCGCAAAAAGCAGCATGCTAGGAGGTTAGGGTCAGAGTGCAGGGTCATCCATGATACAGCACCCCTGGAGGCCCAAAAGTGGCAGCTTGGCATTGCTGGGGCTTATACCCCTGACCTTCAGATCAGTAACCCAGAGCCATAACCGTCAAGCCACCACTGCCCCTATGAATAATGAATACTGTATGTAACAGAAAATGTATTGTGTTGTGAAGGCACTAGAGGGAGGTAGAGATCAGTGTTTAAATTGTGTTCTCGCTTTTAGTTTCAACTGACAGTGCTATTTTGTATTAATATGAAAAATAAGGTCAAATCTAGAACTATTTGGTTGACTTAAAGCTTATGTATGTATAGCTCTACAGCAAAGTGTTTCAAAGTGAAAGCCATTTAGGAAACTAAGAAATGTTAATTGTATAAAGAACACCTTGAATAATTAATTTCTCTGAAAGTCTGTGAGCTTTCTACTGTGTCAATAAATAATCATATATATATATATATATATATATATATATGTATATCATTCATTAACTTTCATTTAATCTCGTATGGTATTTCATCAAATTCTTCATCAGATGCACTCAAGGGTCACTGAAGGAGCCGATGATCAGGATGAAATTTCATGTTTGTTTGTTTTTTGTGATTGCCGCACAAAACCTTATGAATGAAAAACAGTATGAAGGAAGGTCACAGGGGGTCATCACCTAAGTGTATAAGCCACAGTGACAGCAACAACAAACATTGCATACAGTAACCTCTTCGGCTGCTGTTACTGTTGAGCAGAGTGTTTAAAACTGCCACTGTAAATTGCTTTAATGTAAAATATAATTCACCGTGAAATCTCCATGTTCATCTTGGTCTCATGTTGGGCTAGCTTACGAGCTGTTATTTTACTATCCTGCACTACTTGGCATTGTGTTGTTACTATAACAGCCAAGCATACAGGACTACAGTGTGAACAAACAAATCGAATTTGGTCACTTGTAATTTTCAAAATGAAAAAATAAAATATGTCATTTATTTTGATGTATTTTTATCCATCCCTTTGTGGTACCCTGCTGGCAAATTTTCCAGCTGCATCTGTTGCACTGAACTGTGCCCAGCGGTGTGTGTGTGTGTATTTCTCAAGGGCTGTTTGTTGTGCCGTCTGGCCTGCTGAAGACTCAGCTGTAGGGCAGGGAGCAAAACTCAGCTTGACTAACTGAATAGGGACATCTGCATGCAAGGAGACAGAATAAGATTAAGAGAGAAAGAGAGCATGGATCATTTGGTGAAGACACCATGTAATGTTTTTGTGAGAGAGGAAGGATAGACTGAGTGTGCCACATGGAGATGGAAATGAAGAGCAGTGGCTATTGCCATGTCTGGGGGAGGGGAAGCTGGCAATCTTAACCCTTTCCCTCTTCCCAGACAAACAGGCACATGTGGAAGGCTGCCAGTCTCCGGGAGCGAAGCTGTGTGTGTGTGTGTGTGTGTGTGTGTGTGTGTGTGTGTGTGTGTGTGTGTGTGTGTGTGTGTGTGTGTGTGTGTGTGTGTGTGTGTGTGTGTGTGTGTGTGTGTGTGTGTGTATGTGTGTGTCTGTGTCCTAACTGCCCATTCAAACTTTATCTGTAAAAAAACAGGCTGCAAATTTATTTTTGATATGTTTAGTATCTAAACGTAAAAGGATTGTAGAATGCGTACAATTTAATTCATGCTCATTAGGGTTTTTAACTTTGTATAGTAGCTCTCATCCATGAGGACATGCCCTGAGGCTCAACATAGTCAAAGAGATGCAGACCATCTTATTCTCTGGTCTTCTCCTTCACCCCTTCAAACAATATGCATACACACACACACACACACACACACACACACACAGAGCTTGGGTGTTAAGATATGCATTATGTAGTGAACTTGAAATGTATTTTTTAAGTTGTATTAAAATTATCAGTGGAAATATGGTGCAGTGGTGGCTTAGTGTTTAAGGCTCTGGGTTAATGATCAGAAGGTCGTTGGCCCCAGCTTGAACCCCAGCACTGCCAGCTGCCACTGTTGGGCCCTTGAGCAAGGCCCTTAACCCTCTCTCCTCCAGGGGTGCTGTATCATGTCTGACCCCAACTTCCTGACAGGCTGGCGTATGTGAAGAGACCAATTTCACTGTGCTTTACTGTATATGTGACCAATAAAGACTTATTATCATTATCATATGGCAGATCAACCACACATGCTACTCTGTAAGTTTATTTCCATCTGCATCAGCAGTGTCAGGTTATTTATTTATTTATTTTTTTCTGCATCCAACCCTTAAAAATTTTCAGCCCACAATCTGTATTGCTTTACAATGTGCTGGTGTGCTGTGATAATTTAGCCTTGTGTGGATGGATATCTCTGCTATTTTATAAGCAGATGCTTTATCTTGTGTCATCACATACGCCTTGATCAAGTTGCTGTGAAAAAAGTACAGATTTGAGCGCACCAATGAATGATTTTTATTTATTTATTTGAAATCAGTGATTTGAGCCCAATTGTTTAATCAGCTTCAGCTGTGTCGATGCAAGCTCTTTCCCACTCATTAATTATTTACATTTTATATGCACATGACACATCTCAATTTACCTTTATATACATTTCATTCATATGAAAGAGACCCTAATTTTGCAGCTGCTGTAATAGTGAATCAATAAAAGGATAGCAGGCTGTATGTAAGGAAAACAGTAAGCAGAAGAGGGGAGAAATATTTAGTTGAAGCGGAGTTAGAATTGCTTATGTCAGAGGTTTTTGAGAGGAAAGATTATCTTTTTGTTATCATAAAAAAATGGCATAAAAGCTACAAACAAAATGAAAATTTGAAATAAAACTTAACCCCCTTCTCTGAACCCGCAGTACCTGCATCACCTGGACTCCTGCGTGTGTTTGTGCGAAGACAATAGAGGCATCTTTCCCTGGAACCTTCTTGCCAAGTTCTTGATGGGTCAAGATGACTAGCACTCTATTTCACCCTTCATGGCCAGGGGTGGTGAATATCAGCTGGACATTGTATACCCCAAAGTCATGAAGAACTGACACACTTTAAGACTAACTAAAAGGGTGTTCAAAGATAATCGTAAAACTCAGGACACTCTGATGTACAACTTGAAAGTTTTACAAGGTGGGTCGGAGCAGCATGCCTCTAAGTAATGCTCATGAGGAGGAGATGCACTTTGTAGGGTCATGGTAGGGACCGGGGGTCCACCCTGCCTATAGGGCATGGCAATGCTGTCCACCACCCACTGGGTCAGAATCTGTTTCAACAAGGGATTGCCTTATGTCTTTCCTCTGTGACAGATGAACAATTGGTCTGAGGATCCAATGGCTGCCATCTGGTCTAAATAGTACTCTAGGGCACAACATGGACTGGCTTCATGGAACGCTACATACCCAATTGATTAATTTACCCAATTAGTTGATATGCGATGAGATTGCTAGATTCAACTACATTATCACCCACATTATCACCCAGAGTTCTCCCACTTTGTCACTGAAGCGATCACTAACAAATAGACACTTTATAGACACCTATTTCAGTTCAGCCTTCATAGGCTCTTAGAGACGGAACTTAAGGGACTCCAGCACAAGGGGAGATCCCGTGCCAGGCACTTAAGGAATCGTGGTAAATGGAAGCACCTCACCCTTTTCAGAAAGGTCATAATAAGTCCCAAGAGAGATTATGAAGCACAACAATGGTCATGACATACACCATTAGTGTAGATGGGGCATGCTGCTGTCTAGCAGTCCCTGAAGTAAAGTTAGCATTTTGTGAATTGAGTTGAGAATGTACAGAAGGCAGTCAATGAAGTGCACACTATTCCTGGAACAACTGGGTTTAGGAGTGCTTCATGGACTGCTAGGTCAGAGTCCTTAATTCATGATTCATTCTAAGGGGCCAAACCAACAGACATAGGTGACCTGGCAGGGGATGCAGAATGTCTCCGTCCATTTGTAGAGTAGACTTGCTTGGGGAGAAAGAGAGCAGTGTAAACCAAGGTCTTGCACTGTCCACAGATTGTAGGAATTTACACAAATGGAACTGAAGATGAATAGAACTTTTTGTGAATAGCACTGTGTAATATTTTCAGGAGCATGAGAGTGATCTCACAAATATTCATGTGTAAACGGGTTCAGGTGTGCCCATAAGTTATTACCCCTCTAGCTCATCACTATCCTTCCTTACACTATCCTTCTAAACCACCCAGACATTGTGTGTGTTCAGAAAAAGGATACACTTCCAAAAATGAAGGCAGAAACCTAAGAGTTTGATTTTAAAACATCTAATAAATCAACTATATGTTTCTTAATAAGCAGTACTAGGGCAACAATTTATCTTTTGGCAGATCTAGTGCAAATGTATCTTCTTTTTTAGGTGTATTATTATTAGTAGTAGTAGTACTAGTAGTATTAGTAGTAGTATTAGTAGTAGTAGTAGTAGTAATAGTAGTGGTAGTAGTATCTGACCATGTCTTTGGACTGGGGGAGGAAACCGGAGTATCAAGAGGAAACCTCCAAATCATGGCGAGAACATGGAATTCAAGCCCCCAACCCCAGAAGTGTGAGATATTATTATTATTATTATTATTATTATTATTCCTGCTCATGATGTTACCCCCTCTGACAGCTACATAATTAGCTTTTTTATTTTCATGTCTTTTATCTTCTCTCCTCTGTTCTCTTTTTTGTCAATACTCTTTGTGTTGCAGATAGCAGATGGGCATAGGTCAAAGTTCAGCTACAGGAAATTTCTGGCAAAGCTTTCATGCAAAAGCACCTAGACTGTGTATATAAAGAGAAAGCATCATGCAGGATAATATCACACACTGCTTGGAATGTTACAAAGATAAAACAGAAAAAAAATGCTTGCATTTTACTTGCAGTGTGTGCGTAGGCATAGCTGTGTACATAGTATGTGTGTATACAGTATGTGTGAGAAGGTTCTATACTAAGCAGCAGACAGACAAATGTAAAGTGAGACACGAAAATGTGCTTTGAACTACTCTTACGCTCACAGCAGTTACACAACTATCACACCCAACATTCAAAAGAGTCATTTTCACATTTGCCAGGGCACATATAATAAAATCATAAATTACTTTATTTATAACAAAAATGCTTTTGTTGAGTGTGTGTTATGGTCACGATGTAAGTGCATTTTAACCACAACTAATCCTAATTCCAGACAATTTCCATAGTAGCATTACAGATCAGCTTTTGTTATTATGATATAAGTATACTGTTGATTTTCACAATTGCCTTTTAATAAATATCAATAAATATCTAAGTAAATTTGATTAGCATTATTTCCAGGAAAGAGTGTCAGTTAACAGTTTACAGCAATAAAAGTGTAGTACTACAGAAAAAGAAAATATTATGGGAGTGCCTGAGAAATAGCTACTGGTCCATATGGAGTATACAGCTTCGGAGCAGCTGCTGTCTCTTAAGTGTGTGCCAGGCCTGTTTCAGCCAGCTAACACACACAAACACACACACACATAAAATACACAACCAGATACAGCCAGACAACTCACATGCCCACTAACACACCCCAAACAAAATGTGAGTTCAAAATAGTAATGACTTCATTTCAACACCTACCTTTATTACATTCCAAACACAGACTGCATATGTTCTGGTGTATGTATGTGTGTGTGTGTGTGTGTGTGTGTGTGTGTGTGTGTGTGTGTGTGTGTGTGTGTGTGTGCGCGTGTGTGTGTGTGTGTGTGCGTGCGCGTGTGTGTGTGTTAGCAGCTCATAGAGCTGTTATATGTTTAGCAGGTGCATACACACAAAACACACATCACAGATAGAAAGAAAGTGTGCATATGCTAGTGGATGATGTTTTACCTTTTATTAAGATTATGTAATCCAAACTCTGAAAACATAGATTGTCATGTTATATATGATACTGCTGGCAATACAATATTCAAGAATTACCCCAGGGGAAATACTGAAGTTGACACTAAAACTGTCACTGGTGTTAATGGTATAGGGGTTGTGTAGAGGTTTATGCATACTTCATGCATCATGAAACAGCATAGTGTGTTACAGGAATACTAAAATTTAATTTCAAAGTGTGCTCCAAGTTCATTTAACAAGTTCTTGAACTTAAGCAGTATAGAAAATGGATGGATGGATTATATATAATATTTGTCATATGTGTTTGCCATAAACACAGGTTTATCAAAAAAATCTTTGTTAAATATAGGTGTGCAACCATTATTGTCATCCTTTTGAAATCATATGAGAAAATTTTATTTGAAGTATATTCCCATTGATATTTTACAATTTTCTTAGTACACCTTGGTGACTAGGAACAGGAAATTGTTCATCCATGACTTCCTGTATAGAGAGGTATAAATACGAGCTAACACATAGGCCACATTCCCTTAGTCATTCATAACAACGGGTAACACTAAGGAATATAGCTTTGATGTGCAGCAACAGGTTGTGTGTGTGTGTGTGTGTGTGTGTGTGTGTGTGTGTGTGTGTGTGTGTGTATATATATATATATATATATATATATATATATATATATATATATATATATATATATATATATATATATATATATATATATATATATTTATATATATTTTTTTTTTTTTTTTTTTGATAAACCTGTGTTTTTTGCAATTGTTTGGTATCCAAATGAGAACTTGCAAATGCCTTGGTGGAAGAGCGGGGTAACATCTCACAGCAAGAACTGACAAATCTGGTGCAGTCCATGAGGGTGAGATGCATTGTATTACTTAAAACAGCTGGAGGATACACCACATACTGACAGATATTTTTGACATTGACCCTCCTTTGCTCAGGGACTCATTATTCCATTTCTGTTCATAAAATATTTGCGAAACTTGTTCAGTTTATGTCTCAGTTGTTGAATGTACATATGTTTTTATTTATGTATTCATGTAACCACCTGTCTAATATCCTGTAGGTCCCTCATGTGCTGGCAAAACAGTTGATTTGTTGAGGCATGGACTCCACAAGACCTCTGAAAGTGTGCTGTGGTATCTGGCACCAAGACGTTAGCTGCAGATCCTTTAAGTCATGTAAGTAGTGAGGTTGGGCCTCCTTGTATCGGTCTTGTTTGTCCAACACATCCACAGATGCTCAATCGGCTTGAGCTCTTGGGAATTGGAGTCCAAGTCAACACCTTGAACTATCATGTTCCTCAAAACATTGCTGAACAATTTCTGCTGTGTGGCAGGGTGCATTATCCTGCTGAAATAGGCCACTGACATTAGGGAATACCGTGGCCATGAAGGGTTGTACTAGGACTGTAAAAATGTTTAGGTAGGTGCTATCAGGAGTATAACCTTGCCTGGGCATTCAGGGCTGTAGCCCCAAGGATTTTTTCTTTAGCCCCAAATTAGCGGTTTGTCACTATGTAACTGAACACCAATAAAAGAAGACTACCCGTAATTTTATAGCTTCAGTGAACCGAGGCAAAACCAATCAGACGGGGTTACCAGGAAAATACATGGAAATACTCGTATCTTATTGGCTGACAGCTCTCAATTCTGCCAAACGCTAGCTCACACAGCCAGCGTGAGGCAAAATGGATTTACGCCATTTTTTAAACCAGTAAAGAGATTGAAACTGAAACACTAATATCCTCTCATGCTGAGCAGGAAAACAAGGTGTGTAAATGTCTATATGAGTTCCAGTTTACGTGAACATGATAATAGCAGAACATAAGGAAAGACAATGTACTTTACATGGCACTGTAGCAGCTAAACCCTTAGCTTAGTTATCCCTCCCCTAGCCAAGTTAGAGAATTTTTGTATTTTATCAGTCTTGTAGTCCTACAAACAGTAACAACACCCAAGACAAATTTTATGATAAATCCAACTTTTTCTAATCATGTCATACATTGACAGCTAAGTTACCTCAGCATCCATGAAACAAAACTTAGGCTTCTAAGTTTTTCTGAGCTGGAAAAATCTGGGCTAAGCCCCGGGTGATTAAGGGGTCCAGTTAACACTCCTGGTTGGTACATGTCAAAATAACACCCACATGAATGCCAGGACCCAAGGTTTTCCAGCAGACCAATGCCCAGAGCATCACACTGCCTCTGCCTGCTTGCCTTCTTCCCATAATGCATCCTGGTGCCATCTCTTGGCCAGGTTCTTGTGAGATGCACACACACCCGACTGTCCACATGATGTAAAAGAAAACCTGATTCATCAGACCAGGCGATGCTTTACAATAATCATCAAGGATGCTTTACAATAGCAATACAATAATACATAAACAATGAACAATCATGGACAAACACAAAATGTGAAAAACAATGAACAATCAAATAGAAAAAATTTAATCACAGTACAGATAATACAGTCATTGAGAGCAAAATGCACAGCAACACATAAAGACAAATAACACTGAGAAAACAGATACATCGTAGAGAGACGAGATATAAGGACAGAGAGGAGCCCGAGCCCAGAGGTCCTGTGGCAGTTGGTCGGATGGTAGCGGAGAAGCAATTCACTAAGATAGCAAAATTCCAAACCATGAAGTGATTTAAATGTCTATGTTCCTAATCCTTATAAGTGTCCACCAGTCAAGTCCCTATGTAAGTTGTTGCTATAGAAATGAGCACGTTAATATAAACCTGTGATTTGCCTTGCAGTCTAACACTACACTACTATCAGAGCCGCACTGTTATAGAAAATTAATAAACATCTCCTGACTAGTCGGAATCAAGAACTCAGCACTTTAGTATTACGTGGATTCTCACACCTCTGCTGATGTGTGAGCAACAGCATTTGAGGCTTAATTAATATAGCAGACAGGTATCATACTGTGCAATGTTCCTCTCATTATCCTCTGTAATAGCTGTTTGGGTAGTGTAAGCCAAGCCTCTGGTGTGCACAGAAATCTAATTTAAAGTGGTCAAAGCCAAAGCAGAATGAGTTACAGTGGCACCGGTCCAGTGATTCACCTGTGTAATAAAAAGCCAGCACTGCAAACACATACACTAATCACTCAAACACTATGTCTAACCATAAACACAATTACAGCATGACACTGGTTATGTAATAGAATTATTATACTAGCCCAATTGTGTACAGTATTTTAAACCAGTAAATAATAAAATATGTTGAATAATAATGTTTTAATGTTAATATTAAAGCCAAAGTTATTACTAAAATTACCTAAGTACACCTCTACATGTTTATCTTCATAAACAAAATGCACAGATTTATTTTTGTGTATGATATGCTAATTAGAAACAGCCTTGTGTCCTCCTGCCCTTTTTCTTATTACAAAAAAAAGATGTGAGGCCACACGGGGGGAAATGTAACACTGTATTTGTAAACCTGAGACTTACATACTAATTAAGATGAGACAGTAGAGATCTATACAGTACACAGTTGTTGATGTTGTTTTTTTAACCAAAGTCAACCAACTGTTGAATCAAATAACTGAATGGTAAGTTTGGTTATCTATCCATCCATCCATTTTCTACACTGCTTATCCTACACAGGGTTGCGGGAAACCTGGAGTGTATCCCAGAGATCTTGGGGTGCGAACTCTTCGCAGGACAAAATAGCATACACACTCACACACCCATTCACACATTACAGACCATTTGGAATTGCCATTCAGCATAAAATGCATGTCTTTGTACTGTGGGAGGAAACTGGAGTACTTGGAGGAAACCCCCGAAGCACAGGGAGAACATGCAAAATCCACGTACACAGAGTGGAGGCAGGAATCGAACCCGCACTGCTAGAGGTGCAAGGCAAATGTGCTGACCATTTAGGCAAGTTTGGTTATGATATCTATTGTACTGTAGGTAACATTAGCATTTAGCTATGTAAATGAATCACATGTAAATGAATCATATGAAAATTAATAAATAAAGGAAAAAAAAATGAGGATTTAGCTGCCTGTTCATTAGATAGCTTGCCTTAAATAGCTATTGCTACATGCTAACATGACTGAGGCTTGATTTGAATTGTGATATCTTCAGCAGTTTGTATAACATTTGCCAAACCTGTCAAAACAGACCTTAACAGACAAAAATTGTGTTCAGCACTAAGGTTTTTTAAGTTTGCTAGCTAAGTAGTTTCATGTGCAGACGTTCTGGATAAAAAAAAATTTGGTTGCCATTTTGTTACCCTTTGAATAATCTGCATATCCTATGTGATAGGTTCAAATTTTGTGATGTCGCAAACTAGGCTCATGCATAATTCTCCTCAATCTGTTCTCACTAAAGTAATTTAACAGAAATAGTGTTCATGAATGGTCCTTTGGATAGTTGAGGGATGTTTGCTTTGTCAAACAACTCTACTGGGTATAGTTACAGTCTCTGAAGTAGGGTTCTACCTAGAACCTGTCCTTTGTAAGGGTTCCATATTTGACCAGTTATTTAGTGTACTGAGAAAGTGTCTGTTATAAATGGAAACGTGCTGTGAAAATAAGAAATGGACACCATGTGTGTGTGTGTGTGTGTGCGTGTGTGTGTGTGTGTGTGTGTGTGTGTGTGTGTGTGTGTGTGCGTGTGCGCGTAAGGTTATGTTATTTGGAAACAGGATCTGTGGGTATGTAGGTTAATACAAACCGGCTGCAGGCAATGTTCACTCATTATTTTTGATTCAGTTTGTACTCCTTGTGGTGGGAGCAATGGTCTATCCATGTGCACACTCATTGACTTTAGAGCTTCAGATTTGTACATTTATTATACATTTTGATATTTAGGAAAATCTTATTTGCATCTTAATCATTACAATGTGCATAATACACTGTGTACCTAAATGTTAATCCCACTTACTCGCCTCTACACTGCATATCATTCTCTCTCACTTTACAGTGGGAATCTCTGGGCGCTGTCCTTTCAGGACCAGCTTTCTCTTTCTCTCTCTTGTTCCCTCTTTCTCTGTATTTGACAGAGCTGCCTCCCCCCTACCTGCCTGTGTGAGCTGGTACAGCCCCCGTTCCCTGTCTTTCTCAATGCATTTTGCCCTTATAAGGAGAGAGTGAGAGCAGTGAGCGGGGGTGATAGAACGTGCAGTTGGACTATACTATCTGCAAACACGTTGCAGGGGTGTGAAGAAAGAGCTGGAGGAGGCAAGTGATGGTGAGTAAGACAGCTTCTTTGAGGATGCGAATGAAGGGCCAAAAATAGGCTTCTGGGGTGAACTGAGCAAGAGCGTGGTAGGAGGAGAGAGGGAAAAGGAGGAAGGGGAGAAAAGAGAAAGTGAGCGAGGGCACAGTAGAGTAAGTTGATCTCTGTGGAATGATGGCACATTACAGAATGTTACACTGGGTTATTTTCAGACACATGCATACAGTGCCAGTCCAGATCTGAGTACATCAGTGATCGAAAGGACTACTATTGTTCCACATACTATAATACCCGAGAACATGAGGATCACTGATCTGCATATTTTCCTTGCTCTAACACAACCGATCCAACTAATTAGCTCATTCAAAAAAAAAAAAAAGGGACAGAACTATGCAAGGCCAGGGTATAAACATGAAGAAATTCCTCTCCAACCCCTGCAGTGGAATACAATATGAGCAAGGGAGTGAGTATACAGGGATGACTAAACCCTTCATCATGACCAGGCCATTTAAATGAGAATTTACAATCAAAGAAACACCCTGAAATGTAGTTCTGCAGAGCTTTGTACAACTGCACAGCTGCAGTCATGCTTAAAATCAGTGAGCTTAGTGCAGTAATACAGTAGGTGGGTGTGAATTTTTCACCCTCACACACTTCTTACTACTATTTTCTTGCTCATTTCACACATTTTTGGAAGTGATAAAAGACATATGGACATCTTTATTATGATCTAGAGCTGCGCACAGGGTTTCGACAACTGACCCAATAAAATAATGGACAGAACATTAATTATGAATGGCTCAACTTTAAACTTCCCTGAAATAAATATTTAAACAACCTTCCAACAAAAAAAAAAAAAAAAAAAAAAAAAAAAAAAAAAAAAAAAATAAAAAAAATCTTTTTTTTTTGTTGTTAAAATAATTAAAAAATATTTTAGCCCAGAAAAAAAAAAAAAAACCCCTTAAAACTATTATACTTACAAAAAATATAATCTTAGGCTCCCATTTATTTTGATTAAGATTTTAAAACTTACTTACAAAATGCTGCTGTAATCATAAAGTCTGAGATGCTCATAGTGAATATCCTTTACACTTAGTAGTATACCGTTATTAAATTGTGGTTGATAATCTATAAAAATTTATATTCAATGTCACAAAGAAGAGGTTGAGGTCCCTTTTATGTCTGGATACTTTCAAGGTTTCTTCCATACTGTATGTCCTCTCAAGGAGTTCTTCCTCACCTCTTGCTTGCTCATTATGGATCTAAATAAAAAGCTGTGTATGGATTAATCTAAAGCTGCTTTGTCTAATGTTAAATGTTGTTAACAAATGTAATTTAATTGAATAAAAAAGGTATAACACGGTTTGCATATCTCTTATCTTCTATTAGTCCTCAAATATGCTCACATGCTCTCATACACCCTCATGAGGCAGATTATCATGATCTTCCAGATCATCATGTTTATCCATCATGTTGATCATCATGTTGATCCAGAACTGGCCCAGCGTTAGAGCAGAACAGAACATCTCTCTCACACACACACTTGCTGTGAAGAGATTAGATGGCAGAGGTTCACGCTGTTTCTCGGGTTCACTGGGAGGTCACTCACTGAAAAGACCGCTCTCAGATATCTGCGCTTTTGCAGTTTCACTGGCCATGGTAATATTTAGGTTATTGGGATAATAATAAATTTAACAAATTGTTGGATTCGGACATTATTTTGATTGGTAGGTCTGTTGTTTTAAAAGGATGTTCAGATGGAAATGTTAGATGGTGCAGCAAATTGTCTATAATTGCCATAGTAACAACACACGTGTTTACTAGATCTATTTGTGGAGTCAACTTTCATTTTCAAACTGGTCAAATCACTTTTAGCTATTAACAACTGAGGTAACCTTCAATCCAACAAAAAGGAATGGCATGATAATGATAAGCGGAGTTGGAAAGTGGTAGCTCAGGCATTAAGACATTGGACTACTGATTGGAAGGTCATGAGTTCAAATCCCAGTACTGTCAATCTGCCACTGCTGGGCCCTTGAGCAAGGCCCTTTAAACTGCTCAGTTGCATAAAAATTAGATAAATGTAAGTTGCTCTGGATAAAGGTGTCTGAATGCCGTGAATGGAAAGAGTACTGAAAAATCATACTCAAGTAAAAGTATTGATACGTTAGATTAAATGTAACCATTTTAAGACGTAGCTGATTTAAAAGTAGAGTAGTGAGCTTTTTCTTTTTCATTGTGAGTGTTTTTACTCCTTATAACTCAAGCTAACCTATTTAGCATAAAACCCAATCTTACCTGTCAAATTAGAGGACTGAATTATTCCACAGCAGGCTTTAGAATACAAAGTGGACATGACATGAGAACACTATTGCCCTTCTTGATCTTGACTTTGAAAAGCTCTTGCAGGTACAGCCATGGATATTCTGGTGTTTTAACGTTAATGCTGTTTGAGGCATCCTCCACATCTCCTCCCACAGCCACCATGATTATTATCAGTTGGCACCAGTTGTACTCTTGCCACACAGGATTTCTATGTGATTTGAAATGATTGGCTAGGAATAATAATAATAAGGAAAAGTCCAATCATTGTCAGTGTAGTTTAAAGAAGTGGAAAACAATAAGCCAAAGTATAAAATTGGGAGATGGAATTAGCATGTACACTTGAAGGAAATAGTCAAAAATATTCGTAATTTGTTACTTTACGCCCCTGATTAAAAAAAAAAAATGTGATGGCAAACATGTTTAATGCCAGTGAGTGTTTGCTTTGTGGTGGTTAAAAATGTTTTTTGTGCTTAGCCACCCATTTTTCACTTCCTATCAGACTTGTTATCTGTGCATCGTGGCTAAAATGTGTCATAAAGTACATAGCAGACAGGTAGCAGATAAAATAAAAGCCCTGGCAGTCAGCGAATTGTCAGATTTATTCACACTTCACTTCTTGACTGGTCACATTAGATGCATCAGCAAGTGACATATAGGGGTTTCCAGTGATTTCTCACTATTGTGGCCCTAAGACAAGCAACATATTTTTGCACATGTATTTTCAATTTTGTTGAAACTGAAACTGAACTTCTGTTTGCTTGCACATGTAAATAAATTCCCCCATTCCAAAGTATACCTCAATCTTCCACCAAAAGCAATATCAGCAACATATTAAACATAAGTCACAGGACAAGCCATCACTGAAAAGAAACTGCTGTAAGCAAATATTTAGAATGAAATATAGTACATTACATTCATAAGTATAATAGTGTATGACATCTTAGTAGCGAGATAAGCAATGGCAAACAGTAAAACACTGTTATAATTACACACATTAAAAGCATTTGTAATGTACATCTCCTTGTGCAGTCTGTGGAAATCACCCTCTCGAACAATTTGGGGAATTTTCTGCATTTGTAATATTGACTTGTGATTCAGTCTAAATGAGTCACTCTGTTTCAATACCTGCTTTTGAGATCGAGATCTTACTTTGGAGACATTAGTAAGGTTTTAAAAGTGCTGACTCATTGACAGTGAAGGTCAAACTTTTAATTAATTACCACCCATGGGCAACCATTAAGTAAAAAAAGAAAATAAAACAACTTTAAAAGTCTGTATGTTCCATCCCAGTATGATCATAGCCTCCACTGTAGATCTGAGTATGTTGAAGAGGAACTAGAGCAAAGTCCCTTCCTGTCATTAACCAATGTTTTAGTGACTGGGGTAACTAACCGATCACATATCCAAACAGGTGTTAGTACTGCACTGTAGTATTATAATGAGATGTGGGAAATGGAAAAGCATATCTAAAAGCCATGACAAACAAGTCTGATGTGGCAACTAAAGATCACCTTGCATTGCAAAGTTGTAGGTAACTACACTCTATGTATCTGAATTCAGATTTAAACCAGAAATGTGTGGCCTAAGCTGGAAGGGTTGACTTTCTTTCTGTCCAACATCATCCATGGAAACACTGGTGGAAAGCTCAGAGGTAATAATGCCAGCACTGTCCGCATGGCCTGTGAATTCTGGCTCTGACAGTTCCTCAACCTGAGCTACAACTCTTGAGTGGGCATGGGATTGTTTCTTTTAAATCCTGCTCATGCAGTTATTTTTGAACATGCCTGTGATATTTTATGTTTGAATTGACTTGGATCTATTTCCCAATATATATAAACAATAGTAGCCTAATGCTGTAACCAACTAAGAGTAGTAACTCGTAATTTCTGATCTCCAACTAAAAAGTTTTTTTTTTTTTTTTTTTTTTTTTTTATATATATAAAGAAACAAAGAAAACACCCAAGAACTCTGAAATCCTGCTCAGTAACTCAGGATGGTCTCCTCAACCCTGACTTCAGCAGGTGATAAAAATATACAGTGTAAAGAGGAAACAAAATAGCAAGGAGTAAGCATTAATAATTTTTGTATTATTATTGTATAAGTAATACAACATAAATGCGTTATACTGTAAATTCTAATATTTTCTTTTGATCAACATGCAGATGTATTAGCTTTATTAAATGTATAATGTTAACTATACAGTTTTCTGTTTTGAGGAGGTAATAATTCAACACACCTAGCTTGTTGCTAAAAAAAAAAGACAAACATGGAGGTGTCCATGTTTTTTTTTCTTCCCACATTCCAATTTGGTCATTGTTTATTCCACAAGCTTCATATCTGACCTCTATGTTACATGTGTATGAAAGTAAAAGCCCCCCACTACTGTCATGTTTTTGATACATTTGTCACAATGATCTCTAGTTCATGGTGTTAGTTTAGTTATCATTTACCAACTATTAGCTATTAGATACTCTGTGAGTGTGTATGTGTGTGTGTGTGTGTGTGTGTGTGGTGTGTGTGTGTGTGTGTGTGTGTGTGCATGTGTGTGTGTGTGTGTGTGTGTGGTGTGTGCGTGCGTAGGTGTGGGTGTGTGGGTGGGGTGTCTTACTGGGAATGTTTTAATCTTACTCTGCTTGTTTCAGTTCCTCTTCTGCATTGATTCACTTGGACCAGAGAAGGCTTTCCCCTGCCAGCCTCAAATACTGATTGAACATGTTTAGTTGAGTTGGAGCTGAAAACTACAGGAAATGAGAAACTGAGAACTGATGGCCAACAGTTGCCTTGGTGTGTCAGGGCTCTAAATTTTTAGACTAATATAATGAATGTGATCACCTTGCTATATTGTATGGATCACATTGAACATGATGTGTTGTTGTTGTTGTTGTTGTTTTTCTTTCCATTTCTTTGGCTCACAGGGACTAATACAGGGATTTATTATTCTAAGTCTGACTCATTATTTCTTTCCGAAGGCTGGAAAGTGTTAAATGTTTAGACCTTGTTGCCCAGCCACAAATAAGTCGCCTTTTTTGGAGTTTCACCCCTAAAACTAACATGGGTTCTCTAAGAAACTCTACACTAGGAATACAAGACTATTCAACTTACAAAATTAATGATCAGCCAAACACTGTGCAGCAACCAGGGATTGCTGTTGAAAATAATAAATAGTGCTACATAATCTAAAGTTTAAATGATCAATGTTCACGCAGGGTTGTCATGTTCAATATCAAAGTATAAGTCAAATTGAAGAACGTGCAGTCATTCAATATGAGTAAGATAGACAATAGCACTGCAGGAGGCCACTGTAAATAATTGGCACATTCCCCGCACATTCTGGAGGCATACTGCAGGGATGATAATGATGAAGCCATGAATCATATATTAGCCAAATGCAAATACACATCTGATACATGAGCTATTGCACCATCTATATGAGAATGCCTCTAAAATAGGACAAGGGCTACCAAAGTACCACATACTCCACATCCCAGCTTATGCTAGGGTGTGTGTTGACCCCAGGCTGGTGCGAATGAAGTGAGGAGGGGTGCAAAGAGACAGAATGAGTATGAGGTAGGCTGGTGAGTACAAACAATGGCAATTTTGTTCACACACTCCAAGACGGGGAGACGGTTCACACGCACCTGCCATGAGGGAGGGCAAATTGCATGGTAAAGGGTTAAACAACACCCCCAACATGCCATAAATGCATAAAGCGCACATACTCACACACTCCCCCCACTCATGCTGTGTAGGCTTTGGGGATGTCAGTTGTTAGTCAGGGGGAGGGGGTGTGTAGGGGATAGGCTGGTAGGGTCTTTGTAAGAGTGAGAGACAGAAAAAAGAACATGAGAGAAAGAGAGGGAGGGAGGATGGAACAGAGCGTACTATTTCTCAGCTGCTAAGCAGAGAGTCTTGAGTGCGGAGACAGTCAGAGCGAGAGAGACCATTCGGTAACTGAGCAGGAGGAGCACATGAGCAAGCCACAGGCAGGCAGGGAAAGGGACTGACACACTCACACACACACACACACACACCCACATAGCGTGAGGTTGACTCTAGTCGTGCGTTCAGGGAAGTCCACACAGCAGCTCACAGGGGAAGTGAAAGGAGTGCTGTTTTTTCACCCCTCATACTCTTCCTTTGTATTCTCCAAACAGGGCTCAGCTCTGATCCTTTAGCTCCTCTATTTTCACTTTTGTCACCTATTTCTTTTTCCTGAAGACAGAACAGGAGCACCACTGCCTCCCTGTAACCCTTCTTGCCGGTAAGCCGCATCACTAATGCTCTTTCTCCATTTTTCAGTTCCTCTATCTGTCCCTTCCTCATTTGTGTCTCTTTCTTTAATTCACTTGGAATCATTTTAGCTGCAGCAGTGCTGTAGATGAGAGTAGAAAGTAGCACATGGCAAGGGATGGCAGCCGCTCTTGTTGCCATGCCGGCATCCTATTCAGCCAGAATTGCAGAATTACACCGGTAGAACGAGAGAGGGAGGGATGGAGGAAGAGATAGGGAGCAAAACTGAGGGGTGTGCTACTTTCCTAGGCAAGAGATCGGTCAAACAGGGTTCGTCCTCTTTCTCAGCAGTGCATTGTAGTGTTGCAAATAGACACATAAACCCGTACAATGGCACACACACACACGATCAGTAAAGTCTGGCATGTGCCTATGCTGCACAATACACATCTATATATATATACACACCACTGCAGTTATGCTTTAATATACTAATATATACTTTCACTTTCTGTAGTATAAATTGGTTCTGTAGAAGGATTTTTCAACAATATATAACAGTGAAGTGAAAAGGTGTTCCAATGTTAACCCGGCAGTTTCCATAACAACAGACGGTCTATACTGCATGTCAGCTATTTCCTTTTTTAAATGGCAACCAGTTCGCCCAGCACACCAGTTATTGAGTGGGTACCCCATTCTAGCTTTGTTCGAAATGACATTTTACAGCTCATGTGACATTTAGATTGGCATGCAGAGCATGTAGAGCTAATTAGCTTATGTGTGGGTGTGTGAGTGTATGTTTTAATCCCCTGCATTCTCACACCTACCTAAAACCAGCATCCTTGCAATAGGGGTGGAAACAAATACGGAGCAAAGAAAAAAGCGAGGAAAGGAGGGAAAAAATGAATGAGATGGTGAATGGAGGAATGAACCACTCCTTTTTTCCCCACTCATTTCCCTGGTAGCTGTGGTTTATTCAAACCACAAAAGATAAAAGGACTAGATGTGTTAATGAAATGGCACAAGAAGAGAATATGATGGGGTTTGGCTGGAAGTCTCAAATCCAGGCCTTTCAGCATGTGCAAATAATGTGTTCTTTTCCCTTAAGCCCCATGAACAGATTCCCAGGTGTGTAATACATTTGACAGAGAATTTATATTGAATCTTTAATCCTGTTATAAATGTTGATGCGCAAAAATTCACATACGTACTTGACATAACACTGGTAACCTTACCAACTGCATCCCAAATACTGGACATAAAAATCACTATAGTGAGAAGATATCAATATCTATTATTCAATGACATTTGGAGAGGAAAAAAAACATACCTTTATTCTGCATATAAATGCTATGACTATCTGGATTTCAGACATCAAATAGATACCTAAGAGGAAATATACTTCCTATGAAGCAAACTGTCTCAGGGGAACATTCCACCAAATATACAAAATGAACAGATATTTACTCGTCTGTTGCTAGGACACTCCCTTTGAACATTTTCTAAGAGCATCCGGATTGGCTGATGCAGATGATGTAGCTATCTTACCCCAAATCTCTCCCCTTCGCCCATGGAAACATGTCTGCCTGTGCTTCTCCTTCCATTCCTCTCATTTTTCTACCAGTAGCTGTCTGTCTTCTCCTCATGTTCATCCTCTCTACAATTTATCTGTCTACCTGGTCCTCTTTAAGCTGTCTCATTGTAATTATCACACTCCTGGTGGAATATTCTTTTCACAGAATAGGTTTCATTAAAAAAATGCACATTTTGCACATCTTCCCTCCTTTCTGCCTTTATTATTACTATTTGTCAGTGTTTTAGATGCTCATGAAATTTGGTATATTGTGCAGTGCTGAGGATCAGGTGTATGTGAGCTGAGAGGTGCAGAGATTTAGAGCACATGACAATAGATATCATACAGAATGCAATGCAGAAATATGCGCCACAATTTAAAATACATACACCGTAACAGAAGTCTGTATTATGTGTACATATAGTATGTATTTAAATAGAGTAAGGTTAATAACAGCAAAGAGATGCAGTGATGATGAATGTCTGGAAATTCTTGTGGTTGAATGCGGACAGGACAGAAGCACAACAGCCCTGGTTCTGATGCCACATATTGCAAAATTTAAAATGGAGGCTATGCAGGCCATCATTATCTGATATTTGTTCTAAATAGTGTGATGGACAGAGTTTTTAGAGCAAACCTCACCTCACACTATAGCATGATGCTGTTTGAGGAGGAGGAGGATGCAGAGCCAAATTAGACAGTGGCAGATGTCACATGACATTCATTGATAACTTTGGAAGAAAAGTTATTAATAAGGCCTTTTTCCACTGTGTAACTCACTGTAACATTTAGCAACGGAAAGCTGGAACTGATTTCCTACTGATAACTGGCTCAGCACCAAAGGTTTCTGTTGTTTTTGGTTTTTAGTACCTGGTCAAGATTGGCACCAACAGGAGGTAAAGGTGCACGGGAATGTGACTGGCAGAACCGTTGTTGACTGGCTATGCAAACTGTCACAATGACTGACTCAGTATACACAGATGAAGAGAGAATACTAAAACAGTGGTGTTTTATTTACTTCTGAACCCAAAAACAAGAAATATTATGGCATTATGTCAGGGTTGAGACGGAGACGGATGCAAATGCAGATTAAGTTTATAATAATAATAATCAAAACAAACACAAAAAAAGCTAAGAGTTAAAAAAAATTAAGGCAATGAATAAACATCACACAAAATCCAGAACAGAAACAGCAGAAAGGTGAGACAAACGCAAGGCGAATGTGCAGTGCAATTTGTGACTATATATACTGTTCTCAAATTCTCATTAACATGAATGAAGGTCAGGTGCAGGTGGTCATGTGACAATGATGGCATG
Source organism: Ameiurus melas (assembly GCA_012411365.1). NCBI lineage: Eukaryota > Metazoa > Chordata > Actinopteri > Siluriformes > Ictaluridae > Ameiurus > Ameiurus melas. The sequence continues at coordinate 15,465,386 of CM022774.1, forward strand.
GTGCAGTGGCTGATGGGAAATGTAGTCCGGATTTCTCTCCAGGATATTCATGACTCATAAATGCAGCATGGATGAAAAAGCATATTTTTGTTTTCTGATCAAATGGGATGCCAAACTACTTGGAGGTTTTTTATTTATTGAAAAATGCCAGAGAAGCACAACAGGTAGTTTTGACTCATCGTGTCTCCAGGATTTAATCCTAAATGAGTCACTGTGTGGGTTTTCACATGCTCGTTCTGCATTGAGAAACCGGCTTTACACCGGTTTCTGAGATGGACAGGCTACTCTAAATTGCCCACAGGTGTGACAGTATGTGCATGCGTATGTGTGTGTGTGTGTGTGTGTGTGTGTGTGTGTGCTCTCACCTTGCACCCAGTTTTCCCAGGATAGGCTCTGGATCCACCACAACCCTCAATAAATTAAGCAGTAACAGAAGATAAATGACTGCAATAAACAGTCATTTTGAACCATCTTGCCATTATTCCTTCATCCAGTGATCTTCAGTAACTAAAGTATACTTTATCTTAGTCAGGGTGGCAATGCATCACAATAACACTGGGTATTAGGTGGCAATACACCCTGGATTGGACTCCAGTCCATCGCAGGGTACCATGCACACACACGTTTGCAACTAGGTACAATGTAGAGTCGAAAATCAATTTACAAGCATGTTTTTGGGAGATGGGAGGAAACCAGAGAACCCAGATGAAACCCATGCAGACAGAGAAAAACAAGTTCTACACAAACAGTAACCTGAGCTCAGGATTGAACTGGACTTGTGAGGCAGCAATGCAACCTGCTGTATCACCATGATCTCTTCTTAGTGGTCTTATAGGCAAAAGTAAACACTGTCACAAAGGAAAATTAACTTAAGCTAAAATCTGGGCAAAATTCTTGCTGCTGGTTCTTGGGGGAATGAATCCGCGTCATGAAAAGAAAAAAGAAAGTCTGAACTCATTGCTGTTCATATAAAAGTGCTTATTACCTCATTGAAGAACCAGATGATCTGGATTACTGTGTTTGGCTGAAAGGGATTGTTTTAGAGGGTATCTGAGAGAACAAACCCAGTGGGCTTTGAAGAGCTAGACTAAGATGGATTTTGAGTGCTCTGTTTACTGCACAAAGGACATGTAATGCTATGTGTTCTCAGTTTAGAGAAGATCTGCTGAACTTTGGTTATTGGACTCATGAACTACCCCTCTGCAGAGAGCATGAGCTTGGCAGGTATGGAGGGTGTGATGTAGAGAGCAAGTTGGGGTGGATGCAGTGGGGGATGTCAAGGGAACTGTAGTAACCTTGAGACTAGCTTTGACTGTCACTGCTGCAGTGTGTGTGTGTGTGTGTGTGTGTGTGTGTGTGTGTGTGTGTGTGTGTGTGTGTGTGTTTGCATGGCTAACCATAAAAAGGGCTGTGTATCCTGATTGTAGAGAACATGCAAATGCAAGCACACACAGTCCAGGTTAAGAGAAGCACTGACATAAATTCTCCACTGGTTAATAAAATGGTTCAAGATCCTGTGCTGACACCTAGCATGTTACACATGGCATACTACGAAAGAACAATAGAGCTATAAAAGAGTTAACATAAAACACATCATCGTACACAAGTAGTGTAATGGGAAAATGGTGAATGAAACTTAAACCCATAAAAGAAACCCAAATTAGCATCCTAATTAGCATGCTTCAACAATACAATTCTGCCACTAGCCTTAGTTCACATATATGAATACTGTCAAATACAGGCTGTTGAAGAGAGCAGTCCTGTCAGCAGTGTGTAGAAAGTTTCTGTATTCACAGCTGGAGACTTAAAATAACGGAATATTGGAAAGGCACTGCTGTAGGGGGAAATTTATTTACTATTCTTTAGGGTGATATATTAAAATATTTTTTTAAATGTTAAATGTAAAGCTAAAAGTTTGCCATTTGTAGGCATTTCATTATTAATGGGCTTACAATCAATATAACATATTCAAGCTGCCACTGTAAATACTGCATTTTCAGATTCTTCTGTATAATTCTAATTTTTTGCTATATTTCTCATTAGATTTGGAAAGAAAAAAAATACAACTCAAATTTCCTAATTGCCAGTATCTAAGCATCTTGCTGATTCTAACTTGGCAATTTTCCCCATACCATAGCCTACTTATCATTAATATTAAATAAGTTGAATTAAATGACTAAAATATAATTGAACCATTAATGCATTTCACACCACATTAAACTTAATTACACACTGACAGAAATGGCCAATTAATGTTCAGGCTTAAGATATATAAAAGCATATAAGTAAAGCTTTTACAGTTTTTGATGATCATTATACTGATACTTGGCTGATCCACTTGAAGCAGTTTGTGCTAGTAGTGCAACAGTCTCTTCTGTTAATACGGAACTCATTTTTAAAAAATAGTTTTCATTACTAGAGAATAATCAATTATCAACCTGAAATTCAACTGCATAACTGCAAAGACATGCAACCTTCTAGTTCTGCACTCCTGACACTGAGTGGCCATGATAGAAAGCTGCTCCACAAGCCTTGAGCTGTCAGTCTTTGGCAAGAATCTCTGTTTCCCAGCCCAGCACACACAAAGAGCAGGTCAGAGAAGAGAGTCACTTCTACAGGAAGGGCTAAAAATGGCCATGTCTGATAGAGAACGAGCCAAAGAGCACTGTGAGCGTGCAGCATGCTGAGGCCATACATTTACCAAGAGCTAGTGATGATGCAGGGCACCAGCATCATCAGCTATATAAAATGATCTTTATATTGCAATACAGTGGTCAGTACCATCCAACAAGTGATGTACACATATAACCCTGTAATGTTATTATATGGATATTAAAAATAAGTAATATTTAAGAAAACAATATATTATACACATCCAAACACTTTCAAGCAGATCCATAGTACCAGCAGATACAATCATTTTAATGAGCTGTTACTATAGAAAGAATAATATATTACAACGAGCGCATTAACATAAACGAACGATTTGCCTTGCAGCCAGATCCACAGTCAGAGCTGCTTCAATAAAATAAAAAAATGAATCAATACCTTATGGCCTATCAGAAAAATTTTATACATGTTTTTTTTTTTAATGACATACATTTCCTTACACATATAACCCTATAATATTATTATAAAGCTAACAAAAATAGCAAAAGAGTGTGGGAGACAAGCATATATTATACAAATTCGAACATTTTAGTACAAAAGTCATGTGAGGGGGAAAAAAATTGATTCTCCAGCTAATTTAATCAAAAACTATTCAGAATGAAACCATTTCTGTCATTCAGATTTTTGTCTAACAACCTAAAGGCAACAGCACAAACCAATTTCTATGCTATTTTAAACACTCTGGTCTGCACAAATTAACATATTTATTATCTCCTTCATTGCTCAAGGGGTAGATGAAACTAATCTGAAGTGCTTTGTCTGTCTGAAAGCGTTGGGGTTGGAGGGAATGTTCGAGCACAAATCCCGGCAGGACTACCTAGCACAGAACTTCTCATCTCCTCTCATCTCTCCTCATCCGTCTCTCTCTGTGACCCAAGGCAGCCGAGCGGCGGGCACAGGGGGCAGCCTGACAGCCATGGCACCTCGGTATCGGATAAGCGTGCAGTGGATTAAAGACCATGCTGCTGGCACAGATCCAAACAAGACTCTCAGAAAGATCAACAAACTCAAAGATGCACTTTGAGATTAACGAGCATGCTTTTATGTGGGTCACGGTATAATGTCAATAACAAATGTTATTATTAATGAGATATCAATGTTCTTTCCCTTTCTTATCCACTTAAATACAAAAAAATTATATAATACCCATTCTCTTCATTTTCAGACTCAGCAATGAGTCAGGTTCAATCAGTACCTTAATCAAAGGCACAACGATAGAAGCTTTTGTCAATGAGACGTAAGACATGTTGCTATATATATATCGATTGCTGAATTAACTGATGACCTTGAGCAACTGTGCTCCATCAAAAGAGAAGCAAAAGAATACAAATTTATTCTGATGGGAGAGGAGAGAAATATACTGTGGACCGAGGGTTGGTAATATTTTAAATAATTAGAAAACTTACTTTTTTTAAAAAGTGACCACATAACAAAGGAACAGATGACAAATTACAGAGTTCTCACCCTTAGGATAATCTGCAGCAAAATTCAGAACAATGAATACTGCAATTTAGGTATATCATGGCCATTGATATTTTGACTGAAGTTAACTGATATTGTTCAAGTAAGGAATAAAACATGATGGAGCATGCTTTTATAAGAAAATAAAGAAAACACCAGGGTTGTATGATACAGTACAAGTTACTTTTTAATAACAACATGTCCAAAAGTGTTAGTTTTCATTAATACCACAGCAATTTGCCAATTTATTATTGAATGACATGCACTTTTAGCTTTTAATAATTACATATAATGTTGTGGAACATCCACAAGACAAGTTAGTTCCTGTTATCCCTTATTAACTAAAATATAAGCTGTCATTTCCTCACCGACCTGTCTTTTTTCCTTTCTTGAATAAGACAGCAATGCACAGCCATGTCGTGTTGCCAAGAAACTGGAAAGCATTGTGTCCTCTGTCCTGATGACTCTGCTGTGGTGGAAAACTTACAAAGAAAATTACAAAGCGTACACATCCAAGACTCCTTCCAGTAATGTTAAAACAAGTACATGTTCTTACAGAGAACGTGATTCTATGTTTTCTTTGTTAAATAAAAACAATAAAAAAAATTGTACCCCGTTTGAAGAGCTCATTCAAGCAGCTCTATAGTAACAGCATATTCAGTCGTTTGAGTGAGCTGTTACTATAGAAAGAATAATATATTACAATAACCACAGACAGAATTGCTGTACTACAAAATTAATCAACACCTTCTGATCATTCAAACCAAATCAATTTGGTCATATTTAGTTTTGTTTGTTTTTTTTTCTTTGGTTAATGACACTTTCGTTATGTTGTTGTTACCAAAATGGGTCCTCATTTTAAAAAAAAAATAATCCTCAGAAGCAATTTTCAGCTTTAAAAATGCAAAACTGTAGCAGAAGAAAGCCTTGAGGCTTCCTCACACTCCTTCAACAGCTAAAGCATGCAGTGTGAAAACCATGCATACAAGTGAAACTCTTTCAGTAACCTACTGAAGCAAAACAAAACGTCTCATTAGGCATTATGTTAATTATCTTTGCTTATCATAAGGCAAGTAAACATGGCATTAATACCTTGAAATATTCCAAAAGTCTGATAACCTTAGAACCCAATCAGTGAATAAATGAAATCAGCTAAAACGTCAAATGAGATTTCCTTTTTTTTTAATGGTCAGATCCTATACACTTCTAGTGTAACCCTTAATGCTGATCAGCAATTGGCTTTTTCATACAGCACCATTCTCTCACCACAGACAGAGAGAGAATGTGGGGGAAGGGTGGCACAGTAAACACCCCCCCCACCCCCTTCCTTCCTGTCCCTCTTGCACAAGTCTTCCTAGTGCTAGCATTCAGTGAGGAGGAGGATGACTGGGCGTCTCAGCCCCATAGCATCACATTACCAGTCAGTCTAGCCCCGACATTGCCTCTTCCCATCAGCTGCAGTGCTGAGTTCTTTGTCTGCACTAACCTCCCTCCCACTGCCCACTGCGCTAAGCTAATGTTCCAGCCACAGCACATCAACCATGCCAATGTCCAGGGGATAGGTGTTCTCCTTACACCAGAAAGATGGTGGCAAAAAAAAGAAAGACAAATGCAGCACCTGACTCACTTGAACAAAATAAAATATGCCTCATGCACTGACAAGAATTAATGCAAGAACAAGAGAAAACAACAAGCAGCCAGGCACCATTCGCTCCTGATTTTAGGTTTCATTATTTTACAGAAAAGGAAGCATATAGAGTTTAAATAGCAAGAGAAGTGAAGATAACATGGCTTGTTACATTACCAGATTGTATCTTTTTTTGTGATGCAGAAACATTGATATAGCAAGTAGATGGATATGTATAGTGCCATGAAAAGGGATTTTGTACTTGAGTTCTTATATTTTTGCATATGTGACACTTTCATATTTAAAAAAAATAATAAAATTATATTTAAGACAAAGAGAACCTGAGTAAAAACAAAATGTCCTTTTTAAATGATCATTTCATTAATTGAAGGAAAATAAGTGATTCAACACCAACTAGCCCTTTCTGAAAAAAGTAACTGCCCCCTTAGTTACTCAATCAACCAGTTAACCAAATGTAACTGATAACTGGGTTCAGTTACACTAGACACACACACACACACACACACTTGCCCTGTTGAATCTAAATATCACTTATATAGAACCTTTCCAGTAATGTGAAGTAGACTAAATAGTTTCAACATACAGCATACTATGTCTTGATCAAAAGATTCCGGCTGAGAAGAGAAAGATAGTTATTTAAATATATCAGCCTGGAAAGGGATAAAACGCCATTTTTAGGGCTCTGGGACTTGAGAAAGAAAAAAGTGAGAGCCATTTTCTCCAAATGGAGAAAACATGGAACAATGGTAAATCTTCCCAGAAGTGGTCCAGACTCGCAAATTCCCTCTAACAATAAATTGACAATTGATTTAGGAAGTCACAAAAGAACATAGAGGAACATTTAAGGTACTACAGGCCTTGCTTGCCTCAAATATTATCAGCATTAATGATTCCACCATTAGAAAGAGAGTAGGCAAATAAAATAGTATCTATGAGAAAGTTGCAGGGTGAAAACAACTGGTTTTCTCACATTTGCCAAAAAAAAGCACCTTGATGACCCCCAAGTCTTTTGGATAATGTTCCATGGACATTTTGGAAGTCTTCAGCTAACACAGCATTCCATAATAAGAACATATCAGCAGTCGAACATTACAGTGGTAGTGTGATAGTGTAGGGATGCTTTGCTGCTTCAGGGCCCAGGCAACAAGCCAAAAGTGAAGAAAATCCTGAATGAGAATGTCCAGTTATCAGTGCGTGATCTCAAGCTCAAGCACAATTGGGTTATGCAGTAATCCAATTGGGTTAAGAGTAATCCCACCTCTGAGAGGATCAAAAGAAACAAAATTACGGTATTGGAGTGGCCTGGTCAAAGTGCTGACTTGAACCCCAATGAGATGCTGTGGCATGACCTTAAATGGCATTTTAAAGACCTTAAAAGGAATTAAAGCAATTCAGCAAAAATAAGCGGGCCACAATTCTTTCACACTTGCATGAAAAACGGATGAAGTGTTCAGTTGCAGTTGTTGCTGCTAAAGTCGGCACAACCAGTTATTAAGTCTAGAAGGTCAGTTAGGTTTTTTAAATGGGTGATGTAGATGTTGCATAACCTTTTTCATTCAATAAATGAAATTATTATTTTTGTGTTTCCTCGTGTTGTCCTTGTCTTATATTGCATTTTGTATAAGGATCTGAAACCATTTACTGAGACAAATTTGCAAATATAAAGGAAATCAGGAGAGTGGAATATATTTTCACGGTACTGTAAATATCATAATGCTATAAATAAATTTGCAGTATCGATAAAAACAAAAAATAGAAAAAAGTAAGAATGAGAAATTGACTACTTCCTCAATAATATTACTGAACAAGATGAAACTGGAAGTCTGGAAGTCTTGTGCAGCAGAAAAGCATGCTTCAGAGTGTGCTTCAACAGGAGACTTGTCATGTCACATCAAACCAGTGACTACCTTTCCCATCCTGCACTACGGCCTACAAACATGGCCTCCTTGGTCTGCAATTCCCAGAACACTCATTCATTCTAAACACACACACCTGCATCCAATCTCAAATGCACTAACATCCACAGTATAAAGAGACTGTTTGAACAAAATGACTTTGCGAAGTATTGAGTGTTATCACCATACCAAGCATTTGTACCCTGTTCCTCATTTTGATTCATGTTCTTTGATCTTGTTTCCAGTTTCTCATTATCGATTCTTTCCTTGCCTCGTTTACACCTGTTTGCTGATCACATGACCCATTGGCTGATTTTGACCACGCTATTGTCTTATGATTTAGATTTGTCTACCTGTCTCTTTGTGAGTGCGTGTGAGATTGGATGCATGTGTGCAAGATTAAAATGAATGAGTGTTCTGGGAATTACAGTCCATGGCAGCCATATCTGTAGGCTGCAGTGCAGGATGGGAAAGGTAGTCACTGGTTTGCGGGGACGTGACAAGTCTGCTACACAAACATCATATACACATTTTCTTTTCATATTGCCACTTTCAAACTGGCTTCCGTTCCATGGCTATGAGAAGATTCCATATAAACCATATATTCCATATAAACATCTCCCCTTTGTTGTATTCACTGTTTCAGAAATCAAAATTCACTGAGAGTTGTGATACAATGTTGCCATTTGGTTTGAAGTAGATGCTAAAAGTAATTACTGGAAAGTGTCACATAAGTTGTCTGGAGGTTGTTGTTTTTATTTTTATTTTTTATTTATTTTACTAATTTACTAATGCAACTGAAAAAAATATTAACATCTCTGGTGTTTTCTTCTTGCTTTCACCAACTGTCATCATGCATTTAAAAGCCCTAACAGCTAAGTGCTAGCTAGCTAAATCAATCACCTTAGTCTTTATATAGTTAATGCTTGGTGTCCATATTAGCAACAGTGTTCTCATGACTTTAGCTACATGTGGCCAGCGTATCTCAAGAGTTAGCCATTTCACATTAATAGAGCCCTTGAATTCCTTTTGAACGCAGCATAATACATATACTTCATAAATAAAATCATCGTATAGCATCAATTTTCCTGTGTCTCTCTCCAGGTGGCACTAAATGCTAAAATCAGAGACAAGTGGACTGTAGGTCTCTGCACAAAAAGAAACACAAGGAATCAAATTAAAGCTGAGGGCTGCACATTTCACAGGGGATTGGTCATTATAGTGCTTGTCTCTTCAATCTACCCTTAATGCTATGACCAGAATTTATTGGAATATTGAGGTGATTATTGTCAATATCAGAGGTGAAAAGGCTGACTTTGCTGTATCATGCATTCCACATCATTAAAAAAAATGGCCAGTCTATAATATTTAATCATTTGTGGCTCTGACCCATTAAGCAGTTCACTGACAAATGCCATAACATTTGATCCATGTACAACTCAAGGACTCGAAAGCATCTTTTGACCTCTGATGACCCTGTATGGCCCTTGAAATGTATTAACCATACAGCCCAGTCAATACACTTACTGTAAATCCATCAGGGAATAAAGAAACACTTCATGTCTGGCATTTAAAAACACCACATAGACAAGGATGTGGGAGAAATAACATAACCAGAAAAGACGTTTTTACATCCAGTTAAAATACAGTACGTCACCCATCACCCCAATACACACTGCTCTAGTTCTGTCACTCATGGTGTAGTGATAACGGTTCATGTTAATGATGATGCTGAATTGGGACAGTGGTTCTTGTGGAGCTGTTGTGTGGTTCAGTGTAAGCTTGGTGCACAGCAAGACAGCAGGTTGCCCATAAGCCATGGCAACAAGCTGAGCTCTTTGTGTGCTGTGATGAATATTCTTTCGGATTTATGGTGTGGACCCTGCTGCATTAAATATCAAGCTTATTGGCTGCTACTGGTGATGATTTGGAGACTGTGTGTGTGTGTGTGTGTGTATGTGTGTTTGTGTTTAGATGTGATAAGAACTTTATAGACCACAGTTTCAAAAGTATGTCACAATGCCATGATACCTATTAGTATATGTTTATTTATAGTTAGTAAAAGGTTAGTATAGTTCATGTTAGGGATGTAACTGAAAATGAAGACATTATTATTCACAATGAACAAGAAATGTTTAAACAGATGCAAATATAGACATGAATATGAAGTGTACTAGTTGTCTTGAGTTGTCTTGTCTTAGTTTTTTTTGTTTGTCTTTTGGATTGGTTGTCGCTAGACGTACTTTTTTACTTTCATGTGAGTGGGTGGTCAGATATAATGTTTTTTTTTTAAAAAAAAAAAAAAAAATGTGGCTTGTAAAACAAAAAAAACACCCTTTTTTTATATTAAATTAAATGTTTTTATATTTTTTTTTTTTTTTTTTTAAAAAACACCCTGGTGTTGGTTTTGTTTTTTTTTTTTTTTTTTTTTTTTTTTTGAAAATAGAACCAACTAAATTTGTTAGAAAATGTCATGGAGAAGTACAAAAATTGTACTGGGAAAGTGGGATTTAAAAAACAATCCTGTGCACATCTGAGGCCATTTATGAAATTTCCAGTGTTTCTGGGGGCAGAGTGGAAAGGCACATATTTAATTAAAAAAAAAAAAGAAGAAGAAGAACTATTGCTGTTTAGGCCACACCCACATTAGGTTGAAATCAAAATATAAATACAGATATGAATATTTGGAGCATTACACCCCGAGTTTATATAAAGACTTTTTGATACATATCAATAATGAAAATTGTATGCAGATCAGTTTGTCTGTGAGTCCATATATTGAAATCTTTAAGCAGGAGGAAGAAAGCCATTGGCATTCTTGTCATTTACCATATTTTATTAGTGGCATATTTGTTCAGTTACTAGGATGACCTAACCTGACATGATTTCTGAGAAGCTTTTTAGTCATATTCATAATCTTCAGTGATAATGCTAGCTATATCTAGCTGACATTAACCAACCTGCAAGGTGTCTGACAGGATTTTAAGTCATTTACAATCATGTTCACAATCTATTCCTGTTATGCTAGCTGGCTAACAAACTAACCGGACGGATTTTCTTAGAAATTTTAAGTGTTCATAATCTTCATGGGAAACACTACCTTGCTAGGTGTAACACATGCTAACCTGACATGATTTTTGAGAGGATTTTAAGTCATTCATAAATGCTCATATTTTCCCGGATTTTTGTTGTGAACTGTTCTTTTATGTTGGATTTCCCACTGGAACTATACACTACAGTGATTGCAGACTGTTGAAAGGTTTCCTATGCATCATGGAAGAGTGGCATGCAGTAATCAATAATAACACTTACATACAGTGGTGTGAAAAAGTGTTTGCCCCCTTCCTCATTTCCTGTTCCTTTGCATGTTTGTCACACTTAAGTGTTTCGGAACATCAAACCAATTTAAACAATAGTCAAGGACAACACAAGTAAACACAAAATGCAATTTGTAAATGAAGGTGTTTAAAAAGTGTGTGAAAAAGTGATTGCCCCTTGTTAAAACATACTATAACTGTGGTTGTCCACACCTGAGTTCAATTTCTCTAGCCACACCCAGGCCTGATTATTGCCACACCTGTTCACAATCAAGGCATCACTTAAATAGGAGCTGCTTGACACAGTAAGGTCCACCAGAAGATCCTTAAAAGGTACACATCATGCCGAGACCCAAAGAAATTCATGAACAATTGAGAAAGAAAGTAATTGAGATCTATCAGTCTGGAAAGGGTTATAAAGCCATTTCCAAAGCTTTGGGAATCAGCGAACCACAGTGAGAACCATTATCCACAAATGGCGAAGACATGGAACAGTGGTGAACCTTCCCAGGAGTGGCCGGCCGCCCAAAATTACCCCAAGAGCGCAGCGACGACTCATCCAAGAGGTCACAAAAGACCCCACAACAACGTCCAAAGAACTGCAGGCCTCACTTGCCTCAGTTAAGGTCAGCGTTCATGCCTCCACCATCAGGAAAAGACTGGGCAAAAATGGCCTGCATGGCAGTGTTCCAAGGAGAAAACCACTGCTGAGCAAAAAGAACATCAAAGCTCGTCTCAATTTCTCCACAACACATCTTGATGATCCCCAAGACTTTTGGGACAACATTCTGTGGACCGATGAGACAAAAGTGGAACTCTTTGGAAGGTGTGTGTCCAAGTATATCTGGCGTAGAAGGAACACTGAATTTCATAAAAAGAACATTATACCAACAGTAAAATATGGTGGTGGTAGTGTGATGGTCTGGGGCTGTTTTGCTGCTTCAGGACCTGGAAGACTTGCCGTGATAAAAGGAACTATGAATTCTGCTGTCTACCAAGAGATCCTGAAGGAGAATGTCCGACCATCTGTTCGTGTACTCAAGCTGAAACGAACTTGGGTTCTGCAGCAGGACAATGATCCTAAACACACCAGCAAGTCCACCACCGAATGGCTGAAGAAAAACAAAATGAAGACTTTGGAGTGGCCTAGCCAAAGTCCTGACCTGAATCCTATTGAGATGTTGTGGTATGACCTTAAAAAGGCCGTTCATGCTCGAAAACCCTCTAATGTAACTGAATTAGGACAATTCTGCAAAGATGAGTGGGCCAAAATTCCTCCAGGATGCTGTAAAAGCCTCATTGCACGTTATCGCAAACGCTTGGTTGCAGTTGTTGCTGCTAAGGGTGGCCCAACCAGTTATTAGGTTTAAGGGGCAATCACTTTTCACACAGGGCCATGATGGTTTGGATTTTTTTCACCTTTAATAATAAACACCTTCATTTACAAATTGCATTTTGTGTTTACTTGTGTTGTCCTTGACTATTGTTTAAATTGGTTTGATGTTCCGAAACACTTAAGTGTGACAAACATGCAAAGGAACAGGAAATGAGGAAGGGGCAAACACTTTTTCACACCACTGTATATATATATGTGTATATATATATATATATATATATATATATATATATATATATATATATATATATATATATATATATATATATATATATATATATATATATATATATATATATATATATATATATATATATATATATATATATATATATATATATATATATATATATATATATATATATACATATATATATATATATATATATATATATATATATATATATATATATACATATATATATATATATATATATATATACTGTTGAGAGGAGCTACAGAGTTTATAGAAGGTGCTTTTACTGAGATGGGTACTTGAAACGGCAAGTAAACTAGACTTAGACAAAATCTAGAGATTTCATGCCAACTTTACATCTCCATTATTAACAAACTGTTCTGGGCTATAATCCAGTATCAATTTGTTAATTGAGAAACTATGTCTTAGCAGCTAAGTCTTCTTTCAACAAATGCCCCATCTGTCTAACAATAACTAAAAGCTTCTACATGTCAACACTGAATATTCTTTTGAGTTGATTACATTGAGTTGATTACCAACAATAAATTTATTTTCTTCAATGGACGCTCCTAATACATACTGTACATACTGTACATACAGATAAAAATAAATAACTGATGTAATTCTAGATAAAAATATTCACTGTGTTAACAATACCCAAATATGTGTGTGTCAGCATGCATGTCATTTTTGTAGGGGAGCAAATGTTCACATGATGATAAGAACACATGCAAATTTTGTGGTTGAAGAGCCATTCGAAGAAAAAAACAATCATCTTTTATTTGAAACACTGAAATAACGTTGCTGAAGTCAACGTTGCTGAAGTTAAGGTTTGGTGCAGGCATGGAGGATGTTGGCTGGTCCCCATGAAAAAAAACAGCTTGTTTACTATTTATTAAAAAAAAGACAAAAGGGTTTCCTTTCTGGTTAGATTTGCTGTGTTAATAATTGTCTCAGTGGTAGATCCCCAGAAGAAGTGCTAGACAAAGGTACATATGTGTTGCACCTCGGTTGGTCGGTGTTAGCACCCTGTGTCACTGCAATACACCACAAAGTGACTGGTGCTCAGTCTACCTTTGTGTTTCTTGCTCACTTGCTATCTTTTTTCCAATCAATTTTTGGAAAAATAACACCAGCAAGAACAACATCTTGCCCTCTCTCCTTCAGGTGGTGGATGCTGATGCTGTGATACTGGCAGAGGAGCAGACAGGCCCCCAGTGGATGCAGTAAAGTGCTCTTGGAGGAAAATTGCAAGCAAAGGTATGAGTATGAAACTGGCCAGCTGTGGTCTGTGCTACTTTCTATATCGAAGCCATATGGCACAAAGAATGAGGAAACAAGGATGCTGTACAGATAGATAATAAAACATAAAACCACAGAATGCATATGTCATTTGGATAATCTGCCCATGTTGTGTCATAATGTGTCTGCAGACAGGCCATAGCAACAAATCAAATCAAAATGAACTTGCAATGTAGTGCATTTAAACAAAACAAAACAAACAAAAACACACACTTACACAGAAGCAATAAAATAGCTCACTAAATTCTAGAAATAGATAGGCCTACGTAAATGTAATAAATAAATAAATAAAAGTTGTAAATTGAACAAAACTATTTCAAAAATGAAACTGTGAAAATGAAATTTAATCATCATATATTTGGTTTATTGAAATCTAAAAATAAAAAGTACTAGATACATTTGACTCTATTCAAAATACATGTCCTTGTTAAGATGTCATTCTTTTGCAGTGTAGTAACATCTTTGATCAAGCACAGAATATTTATAGATCTATATAGTGCACTAATGTGTAAACCACAGTATGGCTAGAGTGAAATGCAGGTGGTCCAGCAAGAGCAAGCATTTTGTTTGGTTTTAAGCAGAAGGCGTTTTCTTTCTCACCACAGTTAGACAAAGCTGTGACTGCTAATCTAACTTCCTCTTTACTTGCAAGGACCTTTCTCTCTGTACCTCACTACTAAATATATTTAAATGCAGAAATGAGGTGCCTACCATGTATATTTACTCATTTTACAAACACTATATATGAGCCAAACATATAGCTGAGGGTTTAGACACTTTCTAGCACGACACTTAACCACAGAGCTACCGCCGGCTGCCACTGCACACCATAAATTAATGATTTATCCTTTCCTAACATTGTATACAAGCCAAGCGTTAAAAAAAATAATAAATTTAGGGAATCATCTAAAGAAAAAGAAGGAACAAAATGTACCATTGGAAGTTTTCAGAATTTGTTTTTTTCCGTTGCGGAAGCTAAATCGATGGCAAAGTTAGACAGAATAATGTTTAGCAGACTTTTTTGTCCACAGGAAGCTGCTCTTAAAGCATTCACATACTAAACCCCAGGCCTAGTTTAGGGCATCCTCTGTAGCCCACACTCTTTTTTCATACAGTACCAAAAAATAACACGTCTATCAGTCTCTCTCTCTCTCTCTCTCTCTCTCTCTCTCACACACACACACACACACACACATACACAAACAAACACACACACACACACACACCATGTGCCTTCAAATAGCAGTCAGAAAAAGAGAAGTGTGAAAAGAACAGTGTCATGCTGGGTGCAGAGCCACTTCTGCACAAGTGCACAGCTTTTGTAAAGCTACACGACACACAGACTGACTGCTGGTAAGCGCATGGTTCTGCAGATCTGAGGAACACCTCAGTGTCCAGAGGAGGAAGATTGTGAGAAGGAAGAGGTACAGCACTTTTACAAGAGAGAATTAGAACAAAACAAAAAAAGGTGGGAGAAGGCAAGCATATGCTGGCTGGTAGGTGATGACAATATATCATGATGTCCGTGTTATGTTGAATTGCGAGCTGCAGAGCAATAATTAACAGCTACGTTTTGCTGTGAAATTGTCTTGGATGACACAGAAGAAGGCGAGTTCACATTAGAATACGTCTCTTAGTATAATTTTGAATGGTGGATGGTGCACCTTTAAGTGGAGTGGTCATTTAAATAATTTTCTTACTTTGTGTTATGATTAAATTTCTCTAATGAAAATGAAAAATAATTGTAAGTATAATTATATTACATAGATAATTTTTGACCTGAAGAAATATTAACACACACACACAAAAAAAAGATTATTTAGCATATGTACCATTACCTACAGTATATCTCTTATTTGACAGTAATTAATGTGAATATGAAATATATTGGATATTACCAGGTAAAATTGCAAATCAAATGCTAAAGAATGAAATGATTTGAACAACATAGGTCTATGGGGTATCCATTAAATAAGCAGTGAACAGAATATGTGGGATATTTGGTGACTTCTCAACCTCTTATATATATATATTTGTTGAAATTTAGGAAACAACATGACATCCATGTACCACCAGCCAGGTACAGTGTACCTCTGTAGCTCATGTGGCCCTTTGCTTGTAATAAGTACAGGCAAAAATGAGGAAGCATGTGGCTGATGAAAGTCCCAGCTAGCAAAGAGGGAGGGGGAGAAAACTCAGCAATCCAGCCATGGAAACAGAGCTATACGGCTAGTTGCCAGGAGACGGGCAGTGATAAACCGGCTGGGAAACGCTATCTCTGTACTATGTGTGTGTGTGTGTGTGTGTGTGTGTGTGTGTGTGTGTGTGTGTGTGTGTGTGTGTGTGTGTGTGCGCGCGTGCCTTTAACCACACACTGCATCACTATTTGATGCAGAATATAAGGCTAGCTGCCATTTCAGATTTGTAAATGGAGTCTGTGAACACATCAAGCATGTATTTTCAGTCTTTCCTTTTTGATGTGGCTGCAGTATAGAGATATGGTATTAAATCTCTGTGTGCTAATGATGTTTATATATACATATGAAATGCTAATATGGAAAAAGAAATGAGGGCTTTTGGGGTTTCAAGTCAATTAGGGAGCCCTGTAGATATTTATCTTCTTGAGACTCTTGAGCCTACATGTTAAATAGCCTTGGTAATTACATATAGTGATAAAGTGTAAAAAAATAAGTTTGTAGCTGCTCTGCAGTAGACTGAGAATCCAGTGAATTCATGCGGCCTTCGGGATAATGGGTTAGATTCAATTTTTACAGTAGATTTGTGAGGGTTTTTATTGTTTTGTGATATACCATATAAGGATGCAAACCAAAGGCTTTCCACATGACGAGATACCCTTTTGATTCATAAGGCAACTATTCAATATTTGACAATAACACTGAATCTACTACAGTGTACAGTCATTCAATTGAACAAATTTGATTTGTTCAGAATCAGGGGTAGGCCTGTTGTTAGATGGTGAATGATGATGATGTAAATAAGGGCTATTTTTAAGGTTCAGCATTGTGGACAAATCACTTTGTCGGCCAATTAAATTATGTACACATCAGTTTAAAAATAGAATTAATATATATATATATATATTTACATAAATGCATCAATCCAGTCGTCTAAATATTACACCCATAATAGTGCATGAGCTAAATCATCAGTAATCTACTCTCATAAATACCTAATAATTATGCCTATTAAGATTTTTGCATAACCGTATCATTTTTAGGCAACTGGTGGTGCTCAGAGCACACATGAGAACCAATGGAAATAACAAATAGATTCACATTCATTTAAACCAAGTTATTATCAAATTAAAAATGTCATGTGTATAAGATTGGAATTTTAATGAGAGGGGATGTAAACTACAATAATAAGGCACTAGCAAGATTCCATGTGATATGGTGTATTTGAGTGTGGGAAAAATGTGATGTTTCAGTCTCACCCCTTTGTAACTGGCCTACTTTCAACATTATGTGTAGAATTATTGAAACCCAGGTATGCTAGACTTACTGTATTTTATAAGTACATACAGTTCTGGCCATACTGAGAGCTGTGCAATGAAATGGGCATATGTAAGGACTCTTAACTAGGCCCAAACATTTTTTAACTTGAAATCATTCAAACTTGTCATTATGTTATAACTATAGGCTGCATGTGATTCATTATTTCAGATTAGCTAGATGGCTACTTCTTATTTTGCTAGAAAACAGCAGAACATGTTAACAAGGTAAGGTGCAAGATTTTAACAGGTTCTAGGAAACCAGGAGAAATGCTGGGAACTAAAAGCAAATTAAAGTGCTAACATAGATTCACCAGCAGTTAAATCAAAAATATGATTACTTCACTGAGTGAATGAGAAAAGGTATTTCACTTTTTTACAACCCCAGTTCCAAAAAAATGTTTTTTGCAGATTGGTGAACCTCTGCCCATCTTTACTTCTGAAAGACTCTGCCTCCCTAAGATACTCTTTTTATATCCAATCACGTTACTGACCTGTTGCCAATTAACCTCAAGCTGCTGTTTCATTTTAGTAACACTTACTTTTCCAGCCTTTTGTTGCCCTTGTCTGAGACATTTTTCTGAGACATGTTGCAGCCATGAAATTCAAACTTACCTTGTTTTTTCTTAAAATGGTACATTTCCTCAGTTTAAACATTTGATATGTTTTTTATGTTCTGTTGTGAATATCATACGGGTTTATAAGATTTGCAAATCATTGCATTCTGTTTTTAATTACATTTATTTACATTTTACACAGCGTCCCAATTTTTTGGAATTTGGCCTGTACACCAAAGCTTTGAGATTTTGAATTTCTAGCATATACTGTATCTACACAATGATTTACATTTGCATCCACATGCTGCAAGTCAGACGTAAGTGAATATTGGATATAAATTGGAAATCTGATTGGATGTGACTTGTGTCACACTGATCTTTTCTTAGATCTTTATGCATTGATTAACATTACCATTTGGGATAGTTCTGAACCTTGTGAACAGCTCTGTATATAAATACATACTTATTTTGATGTCCTGTGCAGCTAAAGATGCTACATTGTAAAGATAATTTGCCGATTCAGCACTGTTTATGCTCAATGTAAATCGGGTACTGGAAGCCAAAAAGATGAATATCATAATATGTGTTTTTTTTTTTTTATCCAGATCCAGTTTAAAGAGATACATTAATGTATTAATATAACACTTTAATGCTTACAGAATCAGCAGATTTCCAAAATTATGCATATAATTTTTGACCAAACATTAGGTGGCATGGCTCTTGCACAAGTTATGCAACTATAGTTCTGAGGTAAAACTTGGCTTTATGAACTGCTCATAAAACAGGTTATGTTGCCTTGTACTGTATGCATCTGTTGTCTCCCTTGCCCAGGTTTGCCAGCCATGGGGAACCTCATTAAGGTCCTTGGCAAGGATTTAGAGAACTGTCCACATTTTTTTCTGGACTTTGAAAGTAAGTGCTTGTTGCTGTGTGGTGTGTTATGTCTCAGTGTGTGTGAGAGCTCGGGGTGGATGTGCTGAGGTTGGAGAATGGATGGATTGGAGGAGGTTCTGTGGGTGCTTGCACTTGTTTTGAGAAATAAGAATGGAGCAAGGAAGAAGAGTTTTATTGTTACACCATGACATCACACCAAATTCCCCAGTCTTCCTGGTCTTTGTCAACACTTTTGAATCCATTCCATCCACACCCTATGCCTTGTATATGCCCCTGATGTCACACATATCTGTATACACACACACACACCACACAGATCTCCATGACCCTCCATCACCCACACATGTCTCCCTTCTTTCTGTTCCAGGGGGCTCATGGGGAATCTCCTGAAAGTGCTGGCTTGCGCCGAACTTGAGCATGGCCAAATAGTTTTCCTTGACTTTGAACGTGAGCTCATCAGCTTCTTATTTTTTGAGTTTTGTTTCTTTATTTTCTTAGCGCTATTCATCACCATCTGCGTCCATCACAGCTTTCATTTCCTCTTTTCCCTCTGTTCCTCTATTTATACATAAATTGCTGTCATTCAATAGTTTCAATGTGCAAAACCCTCCTGTTTCCAAGTCTAGCATGATGCAAAATCCTTTGTAATATCTCAGGAATGCCTTGCATATATCGAAAGATATGCAATATAAACCCATCTAATGTCATTTCTCCTTCTTTCTCCTCATTATTGGTCTCTGACTGTGCATATGCCCATGTTATTTGTTCGTCTGTCGGGGTGTGTGTGTGTGTGTGTGTGGTTATAAAGGTGGTGTGACTGAATGAACGAGAGAAGCACGCATGTTAATGTGTATGAACTAAGGAAGTGGGAATTTCCATTTCTCTGTTCGCTTTTTTAACTCTTATCCTTCCCAAATAGCTCCTCCTTTTTCTGAAACCTCCAGTCTTTTACCAGCTCCACTTTAACATTTCCTCTCTGGTGTTTTACTAACTTCATGTGTACAAGTACCCAATGAGCTCAAACAGGCTGCTATCCAATAACACTCAGCAAATATTCAGTTCTAATGACATGATATACAATGACACAGCTTAAAACACAAAGCAAATGACTAATTTACTGTTTAATAGTGTAGATGAGATAGAGGTGTGTGTTATGGTTATTTAGAATGTAAGTAACCATAAAGATCTTTGAAAGGAGAACATGGACAGCAGCCTGTTCTGCTCTATAATTTACTATTTCTGATGCAACAGGGAATGATCACCTCTGTCACAGTCCTTGGTTACCTTTCTCACAATCCCAGTGATTCATCAGCTGAAGGAACATAATACAATTCCCTGCTGTCAAATGAATTCATTTTATTTGACATAAAATGAAAGTTGACACTTGCCAATTTGTGTACTAGGTACAGGTAATCTAATCAAATCTGCATCTGATGCCAGGGCCACACTGCAAAATGCAATCCTAATTGATGCTTAAAATGTGAGAGACCCCAGATACAATGACAGATTTTTATGCCTTGGCTTGTCTTAGCCATTAAACTCCACCAACTGTAAGTCTTTCCCAGAATATACCACCAGGCAAAACAAACAAAATCAGATTAAAAAAAACAAACAAACAAACAAAAACAGGGACAATTAGTCAGTGTAAATAGTAAAATATTAAAAGTCTGAAAATTGTTTATGATCAACTTAATTGATTCTAATGCCGTGAATTGTCCACAAAATTGGCCCAGCTATCTTCTAGCATGGTCAAGAACAATGAAACTAATGGTTTAGTTACACAAATGTAGTTCTCTTGTAGTACATATGTCAAAGCTATGTATAGACAAAAATAGATAACATGTATTTTGATAACGAATACAAAGTTAGATGACTAGGACAATCAAATTTAGTGCATAACAGGTTGTGTGTATATGCCTAGGGAAGGCACTGTGGTACAAACATGTACAACTGTCCAAACAGGCACAGATGGAGAGATACAGAACCAGAAAGAGTTGGCAATACTATAATATACTATGGCACACATCAGAAATACACAATCTTATACGATCTCACACAATTTAAGCCACTTGTGAGATGTTTTAACTGGGCTAAAATACACGTCACATGTGTCAAATACAAGTGAAAAATCTGTAAATTGCAAATAAACTGTACTGGACCCAATAAATAGAGTGCACATAACTGCACGGTGGTGGTACTTTGTTACTGTGATGTCCCTGTTTAGTCAAAACAAACTTAGAATCTCAAATATATCTGCTCATTCAATTACTAGTCCCTTGAAAGCAATTTCAGCCACAACAAACCTTCCAATATACAAAATGTATTTTATAGACTCGGAAATAACACCATAGTTATTACCAAACTAATCCATGTGGATTTTTTTTAAATCTCTGACTCAGTGTCTTTGGACAGAATATTGTGTTTGAGATGATAAAGTAATATTACAACCAAAGTATAAAGTATCTATCCTCCATCAGGGTCAGGAACTGGGTGTGGTAGTTGGTTTGCTGCCATTTCTGTAAATCAATAGTAATGTGACTACATGGCCAGTTAAACTTTAAATTATTGAGTTTCAAGGAGAAAGGAACACATACAAGGCTGTGGCTGACAGAGGTGATAAATTATCCAGAAGAACCAGTAAGAACATTGGCTGTGTTAGACTTTAATCTGCATTGACGTCCATAAATTAACAGTGGGACCATGTTTGATCTGTAGATGCCCAGCCTACAGAGGCAGAGACGGCCGTTTGGAATCAAGTCAGCGCCGTTCTGGAAGAGGCTCATGGTATCCTAGCAGAGTTACAATCCTACAGTGGAGCAGGACAAGAGATAAGAGAGGTGAGCGCATGTCCCAAGAGTAAGCAGTTCTCAGCCACAGCTGGAAATCTACTATTTAATTCTCCTTTATGAATAAATATTTTCTAATAGGTTGGTTTAATAGGTTTTGTTGCACATGTTTGCATAGTACCAATGGGTATACAGGGTTTATTCAGCTGTGAAAACTCTCAGATCCTGTAGATCAAAGCTTGTAGCCAGTGGAAGCTAATTTACAGAAAGAAGAAAGGATCAGTGTTGATGTCTTTCATTCTAACTGTATTTACCCACACTGGTTTGTCAATTCTAACGCTTGGTCTAAATTTTGTTTGTTCTTTTCCTCAGGCTATTCAGAACCCCAATGACCTCCAGCTTCAGGAAAAAGCCTGGAACGCTGTGTGCCCCCTGGTGGCCAAGCTGAAGCGATTCTATGAATTTTCACTCAGGTTAGGTGAGTAGATATCCGAAGGTGTATTTATTTATTTATTTAGCAATTTTTTAGATAAATTACAATTTACAATTTTTTAGAATGGATAAGTAGGGTTCGCCAACAAGGCAACAGTGTGCAAAGACACTAGCAGCATGTACCTTCCCTCTGGCACAGATGAAAGATTTTTCACAGAAGAGTCGCCATGGCTACCGCATCCGGCAGAGTGTAAAGGATACAGAGCTTCCATGTACCGTGCATGGGAGGATGAGAACTTTGCAGATTCAGAGGCTAATAGAGCTAGCTTAACACTTCTCCCTTGACTATGCTGACGAGCCAATAACACAGCAATAAATCTGTGTCATGGGAATGCATCTGACTCAGGAGAAACATAACACACACCAAGTGAAATGATGACTGCATGAAAAAAAAAAACAAGCATGCTTCTCAATATACCCAGGTCTTCATTCTCTACATCTCTTGTATCCAGTCCTATGATAACAGCTAAGGAGGTTTCGAGTTTCTCACCAGACCTCCAGATAAAGATATTGGCTTCTTATTTATAGATGCACTGCTGCATATTTCATGAGGAGAAGGGATGGATTCTCTTGAGACATGTTAAAGCATGCTAAAGACATTAGTGGACAAAGCATGTGTCAATATGGCAGAAAGTAAGATATGAAAAATATTTAAACAATATATTTTCTGATTGTGTGATGTTATTGTTCCAGAAAATGCCCTGCGCAGCCTGTTGGAAGCACTGACGAGCCCACCGTATGCTCCCATGCAGCATCTGGAGAGGGAACAGGCTCTGGCTAAACAGTTTGCAGAGATCCTGCACTTCACTCTCAGTTTTGACGAACTAAAGGTGAGATTAATGCACAGCATGCTGTTCTGTCGGTCTGCTTTGTCAATGATGTGAAGTTGATCTAACGTGTAATAAAAAGCCATTTTACAGCATTGTCAACAGGTTGTGTTTATCAGATGTTTTGAACAAATTGTCCTGTCTTCCCAGATGACAAATCCAGCCATTCAGAATGACTTTAGTTACTACAGGAGGACCATAAGCAGGAATCGACTGAACAATCAGCAGGTGCTGTGCCAAAATAAACATTCAACCTGAAGTCTGGACACGTTGTCATGCACATACACACTCATGCCCACTGTCTGAGAAACCGATATTTATCTCTCCTGCAGTTAGAGGCAGAGAATGAGGTCAATAATGAAATGGCCAATCGGATGTCTTTGTTTTATGCGGAAGCGACACCCATGCTGAAAACCTTGAGCAATGCCACAACTAAGTTTGTGTCAGAGGCAAGTATATTGAACTGCTTTGGAGTAATGGTTTGAACAGTATAGACAATTTTATCTTTAAAAAAAATTATGTATTGAAAAACAGCCCTCTGGGGACTTTCACTGGTATTGCATTACCCATGTTATGTACATTGCAGAACAAGACTTTGCCTATTGAAGACACCACAGATTGCCTGAGCACTATGGCCTGCGTTTGCCGGGTCATGCTGGAGACTCCGTAAGTTCTGTCTTTTTAAGAAAACCCACACCATTCTTTGGGGGTGGTTATTGCCAGGATTATGACACATAAACCAACATTTATTGGAAATAATTAATGGAAATAAATTGGAAAAGCATCATATATTTTTTGTAGCACTAAAAAGAAATGTACAGTGCTTTACATTAGTATTTAACCTCTTTGAACTTTTCCATTTTATAATGTTACAGCGCAATATTGAAATGGACATATTTGGGATTATTATCATTTATTTTACACAGTATACTGTATCTAAGAGTTCTCTATTAGATGCAATTATTTTTATTGTGAGAAAGGTTAATTAAACAAAACAATAGACATTTGTTTTTTATACGAGCATTCACACACCCCACCCCCGCGAGATAAATACTTTTATCACAGATGCTGATATGTTTGCAAATTCTTCTTGCCAAAATTGTTCAAGCTCTGTTAGACTGGATGGAGATTGTTAGTGAACAGCACTGTTAAAGTCTTGCCACATTCTCAATCAGATTGATGTCTGAGCCTTGAACGGGCCATTTTAAAACCTTCAAGTTCTTAGTTTTCAACCATTCCAATGTAGCTTTTAGGATCATTGTCCTGATGGACGGTGAACCTCCTAGGCAGTCTAAAGTCTCTTGTAGACTGAAACAGAGATTTTTCTAGGAGTGCGCTGTATTTGGCTCAGTCCTTCTTGCCCACAACACTGACCCAGGGTTTCCCAGGTCTGGCTATTGTAAAGCATCCCCACAACATGCTGCTACCACCTCCATGCTTCAATGTGAGAATTGTGCGCTCATGTTTATGAGCTTTATTGGGTTACTGCCAAACATAGCGATTTGTGCCAAGGCCAAAAATTTTGGTCTCATCAGACCAGAGAATATTTTTCCACATTCTTCAACATGGGTTTTGGGCAATAATTCAATATTTTGGGCTGTTTTGTGTAGACTCATGACATAATAAATAGTTGTAAATCAAAGTAGGGGAAAGTCAGGCAAATACTTGCTAAACATTGTAAATACTGTAAAATATTGAAAGAACTTAAAAGCACTGTGCTGCCCGTTCTTCAGAATTCTCAAAAATTTTGCACACGACTGGGATTAAATGCCTCGATTAATGGATTGAACTGAAATTAAAAACCTTGAAATATTTCCTCCAGGTTATCTGAGATTGTTTTTATACAACTAGCTGGTTAAAACTTTGATTAAATATGGCTAAATAACAGGTACTGCTAACAGTTGCATCAATACTTTTAGCTTGCCACTTAAACAGCAATTAACTTCTTGTTGATAGCTCCATAACTATATAATGGGCTAGTTTAATATTTTCGGGCCACAACCAACTCCAACACAGAGTAATAAATCCTTTTTTCCTGAAAACCAAATGAATTACACTGACAAAATTCTCATCATCATACAAAACCATTTGTAGAACATATTGTATAGATCCACTTGGACAGCAAATGTCATTAACCTGCTAAAAATAATGATTACTCAAATTTGTCTGAATCTTTATTAGCTAAAATAAAGGCCAATGAGAGTAATAGGAAGATGAATTTAACTGTTGTTCTATGTGTTTAGGGAATACCGGTGTCGTTTCACCAACACAGACACTATGCTGTTCTGCATGCGTGTTATGGTGGGCGTCATTATTCTCTACGATCACGTTCACCCCGTGGGTGCCTTCGCTAAAACCTCCAAGATTGATGTAAGACGCACCTTTCTTTATTTATTTATTTAAGCTGCAAATACATTATGCTTTTGTTTCTACAATCATCAGTTTACTTACATAACTTTTAGGAAAAAAAATTGTTGAATCTAGATAGCTAAAGTGTTTTTCAGTTTGGGGAAACCAAAAAGGTTCTATGTGGAACCCTAGAAGAAAGGATTTCAGTTTTAGAGAAGGTTCCAGGTAGAGCGCTTTTAGGAAGCCAAGAACCCTTAACTATACAAATCCCTTATTCCTAAGAGTATACTTTCATATTAATGTAGGTAACAGAGTGTGTATGTGTGTGTGTAAGGATTGGTTATTCAGGAACAGAAAGGTGTGTTCATTGTCACAGTAGGCATAGGGATCAGAAGAAGTTGACCTTTCTCTAAAACAGTGTGTGTGTGTGTGTGTGTGTGTGTGTGTGTGTTGTGCAGATGAAGGGCTGCATCAAGGTGTTGAAAGAGCAGCCTTCAAACAGCGTGGAGGGACTGCTGAATGCACTGAGGTGAGTAGGAGTGTATGGATCATGTGTGTGCAATATATCTTTTTTAGTAATGAGAACAACAGCTTTTCAAGTATTATTGTGAGATTACATTTTTCTGCCATGAAATTGTAGAAAGAAGACCTGTTTTTTACTTGGCATTTAACTCTCCGTTCATCCTGAAGGTATACAACAAGACATCTAAATGATGACAGCACCTCCAAACAAATCCGTGCTCTGCTTCAATGAGGGGAGATGCTTAGAGAGAGAGCGACGAAATTGAGTGAGTTTGAGAACGTGAAAGAGAAACAGATGAAGAAGGAAGTTGCTGACAAAGAACAAAGTCTGAAGGCTGGAAGTTTTTGGGTGACACACCCTTAGGAACCTGTTTGTTTACATGAATGAAATGCAAAATGTCAATTTCAAAAACCTAAATAGGGAAAAATGGAAAAAGTATATATAATATATTGTCAGTTGTTCATCATGTCTTTGATTTTGTAAAAATCATGAAAAGAGATTATAGAAATATATATAAAAATATATATATATGTAGGTATATTAAAAAAAAACTGAAACAGAACCATGGCATACCAGATGAGAACATTTATGCATATATTAAAGCCCTATGATCAGAAACAAAAAACAACAACAAATAAGCTCCATATAACTATGATTCTGCAGATTATTTTTGCACATAGATAATCCCCTAAATAACTATAAAGATTTTGAAAATGGCTTCACGTTGTATAGTGTATAGTGTGTATAGTGCCGCTCAGTCTCCGTGCATTTAACTTCCATTTGATTTTTAAAACCCTCGCCTCTTCATCTACACCCTGCTTCTTCCACTGCATTCTACAGGAGTATTTTAATACTGCACTCCTTTTCCCAAGTTTCAGTTGCAAAGTCAATTTGTGAATCATGCCATGCTATTTCTTCAGAACTCAGTACCTATAAAACAAGAGACTTGCGTTGCTGTATATACTTGAAAAGCACAGGTTAAGGATTTTTGTTTGACTTATTCACTAGTGCTGTACAGCAATACTGAAATAACTTAACAACTGCAAAAGCAGTACAGAATAAGCTGTTTTGTGCCAGTATAGAACAAACGGTGAACAGTTCATGGACAATACAAAGGGCCTTAATGAGACGGACATGTAAGGCACTGATTTGGGAATTGTTCTGCTTTGATAAACTACATAAGAAGGAATTCTAAGAAAGCCATGAAGCTCAATTTCAGAAGCCGCTCACATTTCACTTAGCGCTGTAACTAATTTCTCTGCAACCATCTCATTTGAGGACCTGTAGTTTATCAGAGGAGTGCATTACTTATCGAGTGAATTACAGGTCCCAAGTAATTAACACCAACCTCCTTAACACCAACCTCCTAGCAGTACAAGATTAAAACACACCCTTATGGTGTGTTAAACTTACTGAACAGAAATACTGGCAAATCCGACCATGACACTGCCTATTAGTGAACTCAAGTTGAAGTTCTGGGCACATTTATTCTTATAGAAAACTGGAAATCAATCATTGTTACTTACACTCACACTCACACACACACACACACACACACACACACAAAGGGCCTACAGCTGAAAAAATGCAGAATGTTTTGGTGTAAATAATTGAATAAGCAGAGGATTTTCCACCAGCCATCTAAAAGGCCATGGAACTGATGCGCTTAAAGTCAACTAGAGAATGTTTCTTTTAGTAAGATGCAAATAAAAAACAACAAAAAAAACAAATCATGTCATAAATGAGTGAGTATTTAAAAAAAAAGAAATTGTTTAATAAAATTAAGATGCAACAAACGCAGTGTTGTATTTCGATGTCTATAGCCCTTAGTTTAACTTAATTTGATCTGACAGTATATTTTTTATACAGGGGTATGTTCACAAACATAATCTGTATAAATAAATAGGTGGCATGCTGTACAACTTCAGATGAAATTGTGTAAATACGGTGTTTTTATTCATTTTCAAATGTTCAGTGACTGATTTGGGTGTGTGTTGTGTCTAAGAAACCTTGCATTTGGCTTGGACTATTGGACTTGCTGTAGTCATAGGTTCCAGCTCTTCAACTTCATACTGGCGGAGAACGTAATGGGCAAATTGGATCAGGGGGGTCAGGGGTTGGGGGGCTGTCCATTTGCTTGTTATTTTGTACATTTTGTGCAACAATAAACTTGTCATTTATTAAGTTCAGTTTTGTTTGTGATCTTCTGCTCACTTCCTCTGGAATACAGACATGAATGAAACCACTAGCACTGTAGCATAAATATCACATTTCTCTGCCGCATTATGAATGGAGCCAATGTGGAATTAGTGGAATTGAACAATAACCCTTAGTTTACACTAGAAAACAGCAACATGATAGCTGCCCAAATATTTCTGTTTATATGTGCAACAAGAAATTGCCATTTCAGAAATAGCGGCAAACAACAAAGCAGCAGCACATTAGCCAACATTTCCATTGAAAGTTTCCTAATTCTATGCAAATTAATGTGGTAAAGAAAATAATTATTTGATAAGTGCATAATCTATGAATAGCTACTACCATATCTTCTCAGAAATAAAGAAATGCTGGATAGTAGAGCAGTGGCAGCTCGTTCATGGGGCAGGTGGGGAAGAGCCTTACCTTATATATCAGCCATTCAACAAATTAAAATTCTTAACTGTCCTCATTCACTACTCCATACATCATTTTAAACTACACTGAAATAATAGTTACCTCTTATGAGTAACCATCCATCTATTTCCCCTAGTGCTTATCTTACACAGGGTCGAGTGGGGAGCCTGGATTCTATCCCAGGGAGCTCAGGGCACAAGTCGGGGGACACGCTGGGTGGGGTGCCATCCCATCGAAAGGCACAATCGCACACACATTTACACACTACAAATAACTAGGAAATGCCAACCAGCCAATAACGCATGTCTGTGGACTTTGGGAGGAAACCAGAGTACTCGGAGGAAACCTCAAAACACACATGGTGGAGGTGGGCTTCAATACACCAACAACGGAGGCATGAGGCAAATGTGCTATTTGACAGATATAAACCGATGTTCTTTTTATTTGCTTGCCTTTCTAGATGTTGTGCAGTTGTGGTGCAGCAGTTTACTTAACTGCAACAAGTACTAATAGAGGGCCATTGGGGCATTAATCACTCTGCCCCATGCTCAGGATAGGAGCAGCAGACAGGACTGGACAATTGTTGCCAAATTAGGCTACTTAAAAAATTCCCCTGGGGAGCCAAGACCTTGTTTTATAGCAAATAATCAGAATTAAATCTAATAAATTTCCACAAACAAAGTGTAAGTGCATATAGTATGCCTAAACATGTCTCCCTTTTCCAGTGCTTCTGTTGTAGGTTTGCAGTGTATAATGCTGCATATGTGATATTTAATAGATTGTCATCAACAACAAAGCAAACAAAAGTCATTCATTGTTACTGAGAGCAGCATTTTTCTCCAACAGGAGGCAAAGCAGCCATTAGTGACATCTCATCTAGATGTATTGCCTCATGGCCATACTTAACTATAAGTGACACTGAAAAAAAGTACATTGAGTACATTGTACACATGAACTAAAAAAAGATGCTTTTGTGGCCTCTCCAAGGGTCCATAATAACTGGTTGGACAATAAAGTGTTTATAAAATTGCTTTTTAAAGTCTTCCTTGACTTTGCCTGTGTATCAATAGAGGACAGTACAATTCATGTATTGGATGGGCAAAGGCAAGTTAAAGTCATACACATCACATGGTTACATTTGCATGAGCAAGATTACTGTATTGCTGTCACATTATTATGTTGACTGATTTGTTCATGCGCATTCTCATACAATTTTGACATGTTAAAACAGGTGAAATACCCACAAGGGGGCAGTAGAGTATTAAGAAACCATGCGAATATGCCGCTATACTCAAGCATAAAATCTTAAAACTGTTCAACATTCACTTGGTAAATTTGGCAAGTCTGTTAAGCAGATGTTTCTTTGTAGTTTCAACATTTCATTGCTTAGTTTTATGTCACAATATGTGCTGTCTACACATAGTGACTGGACCAGAGATCTGCAAGTAACCTAAAGGAGAAATAAACTAGAGGAGAGACGCAGTGTCTGTCTAGTTATTATAAGATCTCCTCCAGGGGAATGTTATGAAAGGGACTCCATCTGGAGATAATTTGAAAGACTACAATCAATACTTTTGGAAATGAGGTCTATTCTGGACCATACAGGCCTTCACATTCACCAGATTTAAACCCAATCGAACACCTATGGGAGATTTTGGATCATGTGGAAGAATGGTGTTCATCCTCCAGTACAGTTCCAGATTTGTACCAAGGTGCATTGAAGTTGTTCTAGCAACTTGTGGTGGCGCAACACATTACCCATTTTATGTTGGGCTTTCCTTTAATTTGTCACCCATCTGTACATTTTCCAAACATGTGCACTCAAATAGTGTTAAGTATATTTGAATATAATTGCTATTGTAGTACATAAAGTGTGTTAGTTGTCCTCAAATGATGAAACAAAAAACTTGTAAGCATATTTATATCTCACATACATTACAATATATAGTCTAACCATAATACAGATTTATATATCATGCCATAATATTAGGTGAAATCTATGAGAACTGTAAGTTTATACATATGAATTTACGGTAAGTAAATCCAAAAAAGAAAATAAAAACTTTAAATTCCCTGCTTTTAATGCCGTTCTTAAGACCAAAATCAACTTGGCAGTATTCATATGTTTAACAACGGCCCATGTTGTACATGTTTTCACATATCATATTTGTCTGAATATTTACATGTCTGTATTTTTCCATGAACATTTTCCACATTCATGCTCAGGGTCACCATGGATCTGGAGCCTGAGCAGTAGGCACTCTGGATTGAACTCCAGATTAGCCATCCAGTCCATCACATTCACTCATGCTCACATACTCCTTCACATAAGCATCATCAAGAACAAATGCTTAAGCTTGGGTTGAATCCTTGGAGATGTCAACAATACCAAAACCCTTTAGCAACACTTATCTGATATCTGGATAGATACATTTCCCTGTTGACAGTCACGAACAGCACTGCATTTAGTTTTCATTCAATGTGAACGTGTGGGCCTAAACTGCTGGAGGGTGAATGTGCTTATGGTAGTGACATCATAGCTATGAGAATTTCACAACAGGCCATCCTCGACATTGCCGTAGATACCCTTGAGCAACCAGAGGTCCATTATTTTGTAAATAAAGTATCTTTTTGTACATCTCAAGCTATTTGCAGTAATGGAACAGTCTGCAAGAGTGAGTGAGTCACCTAATGTGGTTTTTATAAATATTGAATAGTTGTTGGTCAGATTGATTCAAATTCAGGACCACTTTAAGCAGAACATTACCTGCAGAACATTATTTTAAGCATAACAGTATATGTTTCAGTTGTTCATCACTGCATCATTGTTCAGAAGTTGACAAGAAAGCTTACTAGTAATATATATTTTAGGTAATGCCATTTTAATGTACGATTAATTCTAGGATCAAACTAACCTTGCTACCTACAACATGGGGAGATAAGATTGCAACACTTAAGTTTTCTAACAGATTTTTACACCACTAGAAGAGAGAGGCAATATGGTGTCAAATTTATGAACATTTTGAATGTGTAGGGTAACAAATCAGGAACAAATCTTCTGCATTGTAGACAACTGGCTAATAATATTCCAGAAAAAAAAAATAATTAGGATTAGTCTGAACTGTTTTTCATTCAGCTGGGGAAAAGGGTAATGAATGAATGAGCAGCTTGGTTTCCATAGTGACTAGTGGCTTCTGCTTAGTAGGCCAATGAGCTGAATGCTAAGATCCAAGGAAAAGCATTTCCACTTTCAGATCATGCATTAAATTATCAAATAATACAGTTAGTCTGATATTGAAGTGTTCTTATAATCAGGCAATTATTATTTAAAATTGAAAGTAGACTGATTTTAATACATTATTAAAATCTGATTACAAATATGTGTTACACTGAAGGATGTGAAAGAGGAAAAATAATCGATTATACCAAAGACAAAAACCCACAATGCACCAGCTGTGTTTAACGTCATTTCAAGCTTCCATATGAGAAAAGTTAATTTATATTACTGCATTATTATTATTATTATTATTATTATTATTATTATTATTGGTAGTAGTAGTAGTAGTCATTGTAATGCATTAGGATGAAGCCGAGTCGTTAGCATTCCCCAGCTTTTTTTTTTTTAAGGGGGAAATTGTACCTACAAATACAAAAGCTTTAACAGGTTACAAGGTAATGTGTCCTGTAACAAGACACCAATCCACAACCCAAGGCAAAATCAACAGAAAAATATTAGTTTAAAAGCAAGAAGTCAAAGTTTTGCGAGAACCCTCTGAGAATCCAAACATGGTTTAAAGAAGACGGTGTGAGATATCTGGCAGAATTATAACAGACATGAAGAAGAATTGGGAGGAGGGTGTCAACATTTACACTTTTTGTATTCAGATATATCATTTGAACATTTTCTTTCTTGTGATCATGAAGGAATATTTGTGAAACATAACTCACACTGGATGTCTAGTTGGTGTAAATTAAATGTCTTTGTCTTCTTTTTGTCCAAGGGACATGCAAATCTAGGCACCCAGCTGTAGAGTTGAACAAATAAATCTAGTTTCCCATGACATAGACCCTTAAACTTCATAAACTAAGTGAGCGTGTTTGGACCTGTCTTGTGTTCCCAGTTAAGATATAAGTATTATATAAGGAAGAGACAGAGTGAGTGCTGACAGCAGTTGTCTATTGCTAATGGGAAGCCCCTGGGCTCTGCACTTGGGAAGTTTCCAGGTAAATTCAGGAGCAGTAGGTCCGTTGGCAGGAGCAGGGCCAAAGTAAACACACCAACTGAAATGTGAGAGCGGGCCGTTAGCAATCCCACACCAGAGGGAAGTACCGCAGAAAGTCAGCGGGAAGCTAGTGGTGGTTAATCAAGCCACAAACAGTTAGACTCATTTGCCTGCTGATCTGTTTCACAACAACAGCTCAGTAATTTTGAAGTTGGTTTGTAGTGAACACTTATTGTACTTTTTAACAGAGTGGGCTAAGCCTCCGTTACCAGTTATTCACTTGAGTGATGAGCACACATTCCCACACACCTTTGCTTGCTTTGACTCTATTGTTGCAGGTAAATCCAGGCAGTAGTGTGGCAGCAGCTTTATGGCAATACCACCTGCGGTTATATTTTCAACAGCCTCAGTGTACCTGACCTCCACACACCAGACACGCATTCTACAAAAACAGCAGGTGTGTTTATATCTCAAACCACCCATGAGGGTTGGAGATGGTAGTGGAGGTATAAATTTCCTCATACAAACACATGGACCACTTCACCTGTTTTCAGACACTAAAGCTAATTACTCTCTCATGGGAAAGAAAATAGTAAGCAAAGACCTAGGATCATTTCCTTAAATCAAACATCAGAGCAGCACATTTACTTAAAGTATTATATTACCAGCTGACATAAACAGCAGTTAAGGCTCTAGGCCACTGATCAGGAGGTTGATAGTTTAAATATCGGCACTGCCAAGCTGGGCCCCTGAGCTCAACTGCTCAACTTCATTTTAAATCGGTTTGGGTAAAAGTATCTCGTAAAAAGGTCAATTCTCTGTCCATTGAATGAAAAAAAAGCATGGTAATCCATATTGGAAAATGGGAAACGGTTAGGGTTGAGTACAGAGCACAAATTTGGGGCACAGCATCATTTGACAGCTACACCTATCAAACATCTGCAAACAGTATGTACAGTGCAAAAGACTGCAAAGAAATGCTGTAAAACAAAGTTGCCCTCAAAAATAATGAAATGGAACATTTTCTACATAACTATATATATATTATATATTTATTTATTTATTTTCCACCTGTGGAACAGTCCTTAAGACACTAACAGTTTACAGGCGGTGGGCAATTAAGGTCACAGTTACAATAACGTAGGACACTAAAGAGACCTTTCTACTGACTCTGAAAAACACCAGAAGAAAGATGTCTAGGGTTCCTGCTCACCTGCGTGAACATGCCATAGACCTGCTGCAGGGAGGCATGAGGACTGGAGATGTGGCCAGAGCAATAAACTGCAATGTCTGTAATGTAAGACGCCTGAGACGGTGCTACAGGCAGACAGGAAGGACAGCTGGTCCTGGCAGTGGAAAATTACATATAACCATGCCCCCCCCCCTCCAGAAATGATAGAGAACCTGCAAATGCTTTGGTAAAAGGGTGAAGTAATAACTCACAGCAAGAACTGACCAATCTGGTGCAGTCCATGAGGATGAGATGCACTGTAGAACTTAAAGCAGCTGGTGGACACCCGATACTGACTGTTACATTTGATATCAGCCCTTCTTTGTTCAGGGAATCTTTATTCCACTTCTGTTAATCAAATGTCACATGTTAAGAAAATTGTCGGAAATCAGTTAAATATTAAATATGAGGACATTTCTTTTTTGTTGCTGCGTATATATACATAAGTTAAATTAAATTATTTTTTATAGGTTTTAATGAGCATGTTGGAGAAAGTGCCACAGACTCTGAGCTTTGCACTTGTTTGTCTTTTTTTCTTTACTGACATACAAAGATTTTTAGAATTTTTTTTAAGTTGTGTTTGGAAATATAAAAAATTTTGTACTGTAAACTCTTTACCATGTTGGGAAAAAAATAGAAACCATAACAGAAATTCTAATGGGTTCCACTACAAATACCTTTACAAACTATCAGCTGTTATCAATTAAAATCATTACCATTTTTGATCCTCAATGGCAACACATTACCAGTAGAGACCCTCAGGGACCATTCCAGTTTCCATTAAGTCCAATACATTTCCCATTATAAACATTATCACCATTACAAATTCTGTAAAGTCTTATTATTGTGTTTCCCAGCAGGGTAGTGTAGATGGAGTCTGACGCCCCGGTGTATAACAAGTTTAAGAAATATAATTCACAAATTCAAACTGGACACATGAATAAAAGAAAACAATATTACATGCTTCCCAATTTCATCTGTTGATGCTAAACCAGTAACAAACAAGCTCCTTGAGAAATGTGTGTGTATGTGTGTGTGTGTGTGTGTGTGTGTGTGTGTGTGTGTGTGTGTGTGTACAATAGGATAGACAACTGTTCCTCTTGCATCTACAGTTACAGGATATTGTTTTGTTCACATAAACCGCCCGCGTGTGTACGCTTGGAGGAGCGTGGCGATGAAAGAGTTAACACTGCGGCGCGCGCTGCCGTTAGCCCCGCCCACCAACAGGGCCTCATTTGCATACTGGGCATTTGGCGGGAAAGCCGTACTCGTCTCTGTCTTTGTTGCCGGAGCCCCGCCCATGCGTACGGCTCGAGTGGCGGGAAACTGCAGCGCGCTAAAAAAAAAAAAAAAAAAAAATCTGCAGACAGAGTGCGGCAGGCAGCGCGCGCCGGTCAGACCACGCCCATCCTCGGTTTCCCACGGCGACTGAATAGTGAGAAGCCGTCCGAGCACAACCGTACCTAAGAAACCGGCAAACACACGCTCAGCTTGGCGTGAGGGGGAAAAACACACACGCCTCACATACAATTAGGATATAATTAAAGATAGGAAGGTTATACAAACACACTAAAACACGAGCGTGTTAAAAGGAGGTGGATAAGTAGAGTGAGAGTGGGAAAGCCGCCAAGTGAACAAAGCGGGAGGGGACGGCCAGGGTTTAACGGGTTTGGGCGCGAGACTGCTGGATAGGCTAGGCGAAGCTACTGTAATTCTTACCTGGCAAAAAAAATAGTAATAATAATAATAATAATAATCATTTAAAAATTAAAAAATGTAACATACTGGGGCTTGAGTAATATACCACAGTCGCATTGTGTCTTTCTGAAATAATTTCCGAGGCCTTTAGATTTGATTTAGTTTTGATGTGTCTGAGGGGGTAAATTAGATCAAATGTCAGACTGTAAACCGTCAAAACAACTTGGTATAGGAAAGAGAAACATGAGAGGCCACAGAGAGCAAACTGCAAAAACACTTATCTAAAATGTTAGGTAAACATTGCACTAACCTCTCTCTTTCTCTCTCTCTCTCTCTCTCTCTCTCTCATATACACACATAGTCTCATAAACGAAATAAGTACACAGTGTGCTCTTGTTGCGTAATAGTCATGCACACTGCAGACTTTCAAATACCTCAAACAAGCCTGTTGAAAACTTTGTGAGGCACTGACTGGTTAATGTGGCTACATATACCAATTCCGGCATTCATTTATGTATCTATAGTAACCGCTTAATCCTGATCAGAATCGTGGAGGATCTGGAGCCTTTCCCCGGAACACTGGGCACAAAGCTGGAAAACACCCTGGATCTTCACACATGGGGCAATTTAGTTTAGGTAGTACAACTCCATTCATTTTTTTTTTTTTTTTTGGGGGGTAGGAGGAAACCAGAGCACCCAGAGAAAACAACAAAACTTCGCACAGAGAGTAACCTGAGCGTAGGATCAAACAGGAAGGAGCTTGGTGTGATGTGTGTGACGGGTGTGACGCAGCCATGCAGTCATATGTAAGGCATGTTCATGTTAAATCAACTTCCATAGCTGATAACACTGCCAAAGTTTTCACTATAATCCCTCACTATAAATGAAGCGTGCAATAATCATTTTGAATGCGCTTTCCTTTTTTTAATAATCACGGTTATGCTGCAACTTATGCTGCACGGTTATGCTGCATTCTTCATTTGGTTTATACACACTTTTATACATGTATACAATGTGAGCTATTTCTCTCTCTCTCTCTCTCTTTATTTTAATTAATGCTTAATTAAAGCACACTTCTTTTGTCTACTACGCAATGTCCCCAAATGGTCAAAACTATGAGATATCTGTATCGTTGTGGGTAAGTATGGTCTCCCATGGTATAAAAACATTCCCACTCATACACACTGCTTTTATACTTGCTCCATACTTGGAGAATAGAAACTATCCATACCCCCTGCCCTTAGACTGGATACATCATTTTTACATATACAGTATGTTCAATACA
The DNA here is from genome assembly GCA_012411365.1 of Ameiurus melas. Lineage (NCBI taxonomy): Eukaryota > Metazoa > Chordata > Actinopteri > Siluriformes > Ictaluridae > Ameiurus > Ameiurus melas. Next base: position 15,502,260 of record CM022774.1, read on the forward strand.
ATACAATATCCTGAAGAATCTAATTGCATGAAAAACTAAAATTGGCTTGAATATCTTAAATGCTACAAGCGTTAGCACCGGCTCATCCCTATCCTATGTGGTTTTGACAGCCCCAAAATTTTAAGTTAAACAGAAATAAACAAGACTTCACTTACACAAGAGTGTATATATTATATGCATAAAATAAATGTGTTACAACAGCCATATTCTGCATAAAACATCAATAAAAACAACTCAAGTCTTATAGATGTTAGACCATCAGGAATGACGTAAGACCAGAAAGACATGTGATATGGTGCTTCCGTACAGCTGAGCAGCTGCCTGCTCCCCCACGTCTTGTCCATAGAAAGGGCTTAAATGGGCCACTGGGAAAACAGGAAGTCAAACAGGAAGAGTAACAGAACAGGGAAGAAAACAGAAAAACGAAAAAGGGGAGTGCTGCCCACACATTTCATAATCACACAGGAAATCTGCGAGGCTGTAACAATCTCTGCTACACACACGGACACACACACACACACCCATACTGTACACATACACAAACACAGACACAGTGAAAACTTTGTATACAATGCAAACAAACCATTTACCAAATACACATGCAAACAATAGACTTACACACAGTTTAACAGATGGCACTCTTGTATACTATCAATCATAATCATGGGCACAATAGTTTCTTCCCCTCTCAACACATTTGCTTACACACACCAGGCATGAAGCCAGATCAGCCTCTCTTAAGGTATTAGATCTGGTGTGTGTTTGTGTCAGCTGTATTGAGAAATCAATCACCAGCTGCTTTATTTTCTTTCTCTTGAAGTTAATAAGACAAAATTGTGCTGCAGAATCAGGAAAAGGGGATAACATAATGACACTGTAGAGTCTATGTAGTGCATCATATGCCCAATAAATCTTATTTGGCTACAGAAAGCAACTATATACTATATGTTTGGAAACTAAACAAGAAAAGATGCGGTGCAAATGAGTATCAGTGCTAATATTATCAATTATCCACAACATTATTAAGAGCATATACAGTACAATGCCATTGTACTGTATATGCTCATAGTATATGCTGTATATGCTCATAGTTGACAGTCTATGTAATGGAATTATATAGTGTGGTATAATAGTCAGTTATAATGCTGAGTAATATATATATTGAGTTATAAATAAAACGTTCTCCATTTCCCCCCAAATCATCTCTTCTCTGCATAATTATTCACTCACATTATATGTTAAGGATCTGAATCATCTGATGATGACAGCATGGAGGAAACTGGAGAGTAAATGTACTGTATAGAGAAAACAAATGGATGATGGTTCTCATAGAGCATAAAAACGAGTAGTTCCTGGAAAGAATAGACCATTCTAAACAGAAGATTAATTAATAAAATATTTACAGTTTATGAGTTCTGTTTCAGTGGGTTTCAGTAAAAATCTATTTTTAAGTTAAGTTTCGCTGTAACACATGGACTTTTTAAAGAACCACAGAACATACCGATACATTTTTCAAAAATAGAAACATTGTTACAGAGCCCTGACATGGCATGGTCTTTCTAAATGAATCATTATTAAATCATTATTAAGGGACTTTAATTATAATTATATTACATTATCTGTTATAATAAAAGAATCCAATATTGGGGGGGGGGCATGGTTAATCATCATCTTCAATTGAATTCTTATGGACACATGAGTAGCAGAAACAGACTTCTTTCAGTTTCTATTAACTTATAAAGAAGAACTCCATCAACCATGTAAACCCTTTAAACAGCATTTGATAAGGTCAGTTATAACTGTCATGTACTCATACACAGTCGTCTATTCATGATCTTGTTCGAGCTAATGAATACAATTCAAATAGATTTCTAGATCAAAGAAAGTTAATTTGGTTTGCCATGGGTTTAAATGAAGACAGATAAAATACTCAAACTCGGTGTGTACTGTATACAACACGATGTGTACTTGATCTGGGGTCATTTTTGGCAAAAAGGCATACAAAAGAAAGGTTGTGCCAGATGATTATGCTTACTACAGGTGTGATTATCTTATTGTACTATTATTAAACTCTGTTATATAAAACCATCCACCTTTGCCTATTGTCAATTTTCTACAGAAATAGTACAATGTACTATTCATTACTAACAAAGAGGTCACAGAAACCGTTGCAGTTCTCATTCTGTTGCCATTCTTTCACTGAATATGTTTGCATGTAAGAGTTTGGTAAATGGTTTGCAGAATGGTTTACCAGACAACTTAATGATCTGGAAATAAAAAAAACATTATAAATACACACTCACAACCACACGCACACACTGAGGGTGTGGTGGTTCCTGGAAACCAGTTAACCGTTGCTCTGTGGCTGTAATCAGAGCCAACCCGATAAACAATTAGAGAATAAAACCGAGCACAGTGTGATAGCGCTACTGAGCAGCAATGACTGTATGTAAACTAAAGGCCAGTTTGTACACAAAAAACGCTTCCGGAAGTGTTACTCGTCTGACTCAAGGAACAGACACACTTCTGTTTTAATCCACGCTGATGCTGTTAGGCGTGTAATTGGGATGTCACTCCTTCCTCCATTCTAAGTGCTTTTAACCCCACTTGTGCATGAAGCAGGAACTCCACAGGAATTCATTCATTCAAATCATACAGTCCAGCCTTCTAAGAAACGTGACGTTTATTACAAATTAGAACCTATAACAATTAGGATTTTGAGTCATGTAGTCGTGGAATAAATGTCTACACAGTATTGGTCCTAATTAAACCAGCATGGAGAAATGCAGTAAACAAAAATATGCTGTCAATTTACTGTCCCACTGGGCATTCTCCTGTACTATAGAATTACTTAATACCATGTAATATATTTGAACTAAAACATGAGGTTTTGTACATACAGTCCCTTGCGAAAGTATTCGGCCCCCTTGAACTTTTCAAACTTTTGCCACATTTCAGGCTTCAAACATAAAGATATAAAATTTTAATTTTTTGTGAAGAATCACCAACAAGTGGGACACAATTGTGAAGTGGAACGAAATCTATTGGATATTTTAAACTTTTTTAGCAAATAAAAAACTGAAAAGTGGTGCGTGCAAAATTATTCGGCTCCTTTACTTTCAGTGCAGCAAACTCACTCCAGAAGTTCAGCGAGGATCTCTGAATGATCCAATGTTGTCCTAAATGACTGATGGTGATAAATAGAATCCACCTGTGTGTAATCAAGTCTCTGTATAAATGCACCTGCTCTGTGATAGTCTCAGGGTTCTATTGAAAGCACAGAGAGCATCATGAAGACCAAGGCACACACCAGGCAGGTCCGTAATACTGTTGTGGAGAAGTTTAAAGCCGGATTTGGATGCAAAAAGATTTCCCAAGCTTTAAACATCCCAAGGAGCACTGTGCAAGCAATCATTTTGAAATGGAAGGAGTATCAGACCACTGCAAATCTACCAAGACCTGGCCGTCCCTCTAAACTTTCAGCTCAGACAATTTGTGCAGTGTACGACTGATTGTTGTCCTATGGACAGACTCTCCCACCTCAGCTGTAGTTCTCTGCAGTTCATCCAGAGTTTTTTACCCTACAAAATGGTGTGGGGTAAAAAACATCCAATCATAAACATCCAATATTGAAGAGAGGACAGAGGAGAAAGGTCAGATGGTTTCAAGCTGACAAGACAGTTATGATCTTTACAACCATGGTGAGCAGAAAAGCATCTCAGAATGCACAACACGCTGAACTTTAAAGCGGATAACTTTAAGGTTTGGCAAATAACAACTATCAAGATGTTTTGGTAGATCAGGTCCTTTGCTTTCTAATGTTTCTTAGAAGAAAATCGTTCTAAAAGTACCTATCTTTGAGTCATTTCCTTAAAACACATTTATAATGCAAGACTAAGCGCAGTTATTGAATCTGGTATATAAACACTTCAAATTCATTATATAATTATTTATAATATCAATTATTTACCAAAAACTCAGGAACCAGTGGGAATATGTTGAGCAAATATGATGATCTAAATATGTTGAACAAAATCTGCAGAAAACAGAGTGTCAGGGTGAACATGTAGAGCATATGTTGTAAATAATAAATACAAAATTAATTACATGTAATTTTACTCTCACGGTTTCCTGACTTTTCGGGGCACCCTGTATAATGATTTATAAAATAATTATTTATTATAATTATATGCTATATATCACCAATATATGTGATTATATAATGCAAATAAAAGTTTTTTTTTTAATGCTATACTATAACAATAAATGACTTAGGATGAGAGTGACATGATAGAATGCTTGACATTTTTAAAGCTGTTATGTAGTTTTATCCAACTTGAAATTGAGTATTATATTAATAAATATATTAATAAATTGTGCATAATTCATAAAATAAAAAACAACAGGGTAATACAATCACTGGAAGAAGAAATTATACAGATTTAGAATGGAATTAATAAACCTTTCTAACATGAAAGCACTGAGCGCAAGTAAAGACGTCTACTCTAAACTATTCTTTTCTGTTCTTTACTCAGCAAAGTGGCTTCTTTAAAAAATCTGCTCTGTAATAATCACATTCACTACAGATATTAGGTTAAATAATCTCTAATAAAATCTTTAAAGTGGTAGATGTTCTAGTAAGCACACTAACCAGACCTAAACTCCAGGTTTTAGGAAAGAGGCTTGGCCTGTGTGTAATGTTCCATTGCTGTAGGAGACCAGTGATCAGTCACCACAGAAAGACGCTGCAAAGAAGAACGATAGATAGAAAGATAGCAAGAGAAAGGTTTCCAGGAGATGGAAGCTGTGAGCACTCTGCTCCTGCAGTAATGGCCTTGCGTTTCCCACAAAGAGTACAGCGAGTCTTTATAAACTGTGAGCTGTTAAAAATGTAAGAATGTGATGTTGCAGACTATCAACAACCTGACCTTGTTTAAGAACAAATAAAAGAAAAGAGAGAGAAAAAAGAAGGAAGGGTGTGAGAAAGAGGCTGCATGAAGACAGAGTGGGACTCTGAATTCAGATGCACCATTTACAAACGAGACACTGGTAAAAAGTTGTTATTAACGATGGACTGAGCTCTTATCAAATCAGCCGTATGCTTGTATGAGGAATGGGGGAAGATTTATTCCTGTGTGGGCGATCAGCTGTTGCGGTCACTCAAGAAGGTCTCGTTTTTAGATTACCAAATACGTGAATTTGGTGTTGATGTGCCATTTAACGACCTGAAGTTAAAACTGACCTTTGACTGGATATGATGATCTATAAGAAGACATCATTAAAAGACATCATTCTTCTTTGTCAGTAATCTGCCACTAAAGTGCAGGCTTCTGCCTGCCTCTAAATGGCATCTGATTTATGATCTTAACATGTACTCAACCATCACAAGAAAAATGTGTCTGAATATCCCAATCATTTTGTCTTTTAACAGCTAAAAGGCTCTATAATGAAACGGCAGAATGCACGAAGCACACGATTTCATAACTGGCTCTGGCTTTGACAAAAATAAACATGAGTAAAATAAAGTAGATATTATGCTGAGTTATATTTTATTATATATGAATCAGAATAGGACATATATATATATATATATATATATATATATATATATATATATATATATATATATATATATATAGTCAATAATGTTGAGTGACATCAAGTTGAAGCTCCACTGACCAATCCACACTGACCAATACTCCTGATGGTCAAAGCATCGGATTTGCAAGAAGAATAAGTGAATGGAGGTAAAGTTTGAATGCAAACGAACAGAAAAGGACAATTCAAGGATGACTGATTCGAGTAACATTTGGTAACTTTCATAAACAGTTAGTTATTATAATAGTGTTAATAATTGTTAATAATTTTATCAAAGCACAATACAGAATTGAACTGTTACTTTTAATGTTAATTACCCAATTATAGGAGTTGATGGTAGTTAGCAAATTGTAGATTTCACACACACACACACACACACACACACACACACACACACACACAGCTATCATTCTACTGTCATAATTATTACTGTTAGTATATAATTATTACTGTAGTTAATTGATGCAATGCCTACACCTTAACCTAACACAAATGTAAATTTCTTTAAATAAAAGGCAAAAAAAAAAGTTGTTTTCAGGCCGCCCAAGTGGTGCAGAAGTACGTTCCCCCTATCATCAGAAGATTAAAAAATTCGAATGCCACAGTCTTTCAATGGCAGGGAATCAGGGTGACATAACCTATCCCCTGTCAATCACAGAAACACTAACCAATCATGGATGTCTCTGAGCTAATGTATGCGGAAGAGGGTAGACAGTGCTTTTCTCTGAGCATGTTATGCAGCATGAGCAACAGTTAAAAAAAAATACAATTAAAAAATGTTGCCCGACTCAGAGGAGGCATGTGGCAGCCTTCACCCTCCCTGATTGGTATCAGACATATGAAGAGGACAGCTGGCTGGCAAGTGGATGGAAACCTATCACATACCACAGCCATATCTCCTTGCAGTTCTCACCTGGTTTCCCCACTGAAGCTAAGCAGGGTTGAGCCTGGATATACCCCAGAATAGTGACAGGGACATTATACTGTAATGTGGATGCTACAAACTAGTGGTTGTTGAGGAGATTCCCCCGCCTCCTATACAAATACAATCCAAGTTATTATATTATTATTATCAAATTAGAATGTGAGCAAATTGGGGAGAAAAAAGGGGAAACCCTGGAAAATAATTGGTCACAAATATATATTTAAAATACAATTACAACAAATATATATTATATATACAGTATTTCACAAAAGTGAGTACACACCTCACATTTTTGTAAATATTTGATTATGTCTTTTTATGTGACAACACTGAAGAAATGACACTTTGCTACAATGTAAAGTAGTGAGTGTACAGCACCTTCACCCTCAGCTTCTTTAGCAAGGCAGTGATCGTCTTAGAGGTGTGTTTAGGGTCATTATCATGCTGGAATACTGCCCTGCGATATAGTACATCTACAGTACATGTTGGCATTCATGGTTCCCTCAATGAACTGTAGCTCCCCAGTGCCGGCAGCACTCATGCAGCCCCAGACCATGACACTCCCACCACCATGCTTGACTGTAGGCAAGACACACTTGTCTTTGTACTCCTCACCTGGTTTCAGCCACACATGCTTGACACCATCTGAACCAAATAAGTTTATCTTGGTCTCATCAGACCACAGGACATGGTTCCAGTAATCCATGTCCTTAGTCTGCTCGTCTTCAGCAAACTGTTTGTGGGCTTTCTTGTGCATCATCTTTAGAAGAGGCTTCCTTCTGGGACGACAGCCATGCAGACCAATTTGATGCAGTGTGTGGCGTATGGTCTGAGCACTGACAGGCTGACCCTCCACCCCTTCAACCTCTGCAGCAATGCTGGGAGCACTCATAGGTCTATTTCCTAAAGACAACCTCTGGATATGACGCTGAGTACGTGCACTCAACTTCTTTGGTCGACCATGGCGAGGCCTGTTCTGTATGGTCTCGGCCACCGTGCTGCAGCTCAGTGTCAGGGTCTTGGCAATCTTCTTATAGCCTAGGCCATCTTTATGTAGAGCAACATTTCTTTTTTCAGATCCTCAGAGAGTTCTTTGCCATGAGGTGCCATGTTGAACTTCCAGAGACCAGTATGAGGGAGTGTAAGAGCGATGACACCAAATTTAACAAACCTGCTCCCCATTTACACCGGAGACCTTGTAACACTAACAAGTCACATGACTCTAGGGAGGGAAAATGGCTAATTGGGCCCAATTTGGACATTTTCACTTAGGGGTGTACTCACTTCTGTTGCCAGCAGTTTAGACATTAATCGCTGTGTGTTGAGTTACTTTGAGGGGACAGCAAATTTACACTGTTACACAAGCTGTACACTCACTACTTTACATTGTAGCAAAGTGTCATTTCTTCAGTGTTGTCACATTAAAAGATCAAATCAAATATTTACAAAAAAAAAAAGTTGTGTTAGATACTGTGCATGTGTGTATATATATTTGTTTCTTGTTTTGGTGTTCTTCTGTATTTTTGTACATTTGAAGTTGTAACAGCCAAGCGACCAAATGAAACTACCAGACATACCCCATGTTCTCATATTTGCAAATAGTAATTTCTCTGGAAGGAGTCATGCAAAGTATTCACACTTTAAATGAGGTGAAAATGTGATGGAACATATAATAGAGCTTATATGTCAATTAAATGACCTCTGCATATTTTTCCACCACTTGGGCAGATTTCCATAATATTAATCCATGCCTTTGTAAACACCACATCCAGAAGAATTCTGTGACGTATCGAAAGATTTCTAACTTGGAAAAAAAAAATAAAAAAATAGACATCTGCAAAATCTGTCAATTTTAAAGTAACACTTGGTCCTTATCGACCCGTGACTGACATTCCATTCAGTGACGAAGTAGAAATTAACAGGCAGGGCAAGTGAGAACAATATTTTTTATTATGATGGTGATTAAACTTCAAAGTTCACCCAGGGCCACAGAGAGGAACAGGCAGGCTGGCAGCCAGCTCAGGAAACACATCACCCATTTGCTCTGCCAAACACTCTCTATCTTCCTGCTACACACACACACACACACACACACACTCTAAAAGGAAAAGAGCTGGGTGTGGAAATCAAAGCCCACACAAATCCATTTCTCCGTGCTGGTGCTGATGAAGTCAAGTGCTTATGCATGTCTTGATGTGGAGGAGGAAATGGTGTATGAGCGTCTCTGTCAGTGCTCACTAGACATTTTATATGCCTACATTAAGGGGGAACGATACAAAGGAGAAAACAATGATTAACCCACTGCATGCCTACATATCCCCACCTTGTCTCATACGGAGTTATCCCACTAGGCTGTGACATACATCATTAGTGACAGAAAGCATCCATCATCTCTCAGCATCAACACCGCCAGAGCTTCCAAACACAGTCTGCTCTCAGTGATCTAAATCACTCTCACTGGGAAAGATCCGCCTCTGCACTGGTCTGTTCTATGAAACGCTCACAAACTCAAAACAAATCGAAAAGTACAAATCGTTACGCCAGACTAAACATGTGTGTGTATTCCTGGAATTTCATCATTTTCATCATGTTTTACAGACTAAAGAATGTCTCAAATTCTAACCTTGGGACTGTGACAGCAGACAGATAACTATGCCAACCTTCATGGTTAAGAGCTCACAGATAAAGTTCAAGCGGAGTCAAGTAGATACAAAAATTTCACCAACTCGTGAATAACATGTAAACAAACAGATTTGTCTCATATATGCTCCTTCAACTGAACCAACTGTGGACAGAATGCGTTCATCAAAGTCTTGATCTTTAATTAAGTCCTTTCTTATTTAATAGTCTCTTAAATAAGGAATAAAACATGACAGGGCATGATGTTATAGGAACATAATCAAAATCAGGGTGGTGTGATGCGGCCCGATGAGGTACTGGCAGCTGACTGTTTTCCTATAACAGCATTTTTTATATTAAAGCATCTTAAAGAATACCACACTGTACTTTTCATCAGTGTATGGAAACAAGTAAATTCCTGTTATCATTCACATTATAGCAGCTATAAACAGTTGTTCTCTTTGCACAAGAAAAAACTGTTATACTTACAGCTTTACTTCTCCCAAAAATGCTTAATAAATGTCTAACAGAAAACGTCACCATATCAACAACTAGGCACGTTTGTTAAAAATCTGTCTGTGTGATTATATGTCCATTATATGTCCCTACAAATGCCTGAGCTGCTGTTATAGAAAATGACTCATCATCATGTATCCAATGAGATTCAAGGAATCAAAAGTTCTGTGGTACAATCTGAATTTGAGTACAAATGAACACTTCTGATTAGTTTTCTCTTCAATCAGACTTACTTCCAAGCTGCACTAATTTAAACAATAAAGGCCAAATAATTGTCTGCGATGTATGTGAGTAGGATCAGGGATGGAAGCATATATGCAAAAAAAATCTTTTTTTTTTTTTTTTTTCATTTTCTTGTTAGACAAATGGAAAGAAAATATGTAAACAAATCATTTTGCAAGCAAGCACAGAACTCACAGTAGTCAATCAAGCATGAAAACACAATGGGTTCAGATAAATAAATAAAATGATGAATTAATATATATATATATATATATATATATATATATATATATATATATATATATATATACAGTGGTGTGAAAAAGTGTTTGCCCCCTTCCTCATTTCCTGTTCCTTTGCATGTTTGTCACACTTAAGTGTTTCTGAACATCAAACCAATTTAAACAATAGTCAAGGACAACACAAGTAAACACAAAATGCAATTTGTAAATGAAGGTGTTTATTATTAAAGGTGAAAAAAAATCCAAACCATCATGGCCCTGTGTGAAAAAGTGATTGCCCCCCTTGTTAAAACATACTATAACTGTGGTTGTCCACACCTGAGTTCAATTTCTCTAGCCACACCCAGGCCTGATTATTGCCACACCTGTTCACAATCAAGGCATCACTTAAATAGGAGCTGCTTGACACAGTAAGGTCCACCAGAAGATCCTTAAAAGCTACACATCATGCCGAGACCCAAAGAAATTCAGGAACAATTGAGAAGGAAAGTAATTGAGATCTATCAGTCTGGAAAGGGTTATAAAGCCATTTCCAAAGCTTTGGGAATCCAGCGAACCACAGTGAGAGCCATTATCCACAAATGGCGAAGACATGGAACAGTGGTGAACCTTCCCAGGAGTGGCCGGCCGCCCAAAATTACCCCAAGAGCGCAGCGACGACTCATCCAAGAGGTCACAAAAGACCCCACAACAACGTCCAAAGAACTGCAGGCCTCACTTGCCTCAGTTAAGGTCAGCGTTCATGCCTCCACCATCAGGAAAAGACTGGGCAAAAATGGCCTGCATGGCAGAGTTCCAAGGAGAAAACCACTGCTGAGCAAAAAGAACATCAAAGCGCCGTCTCAATTTCTCCACAACACATCTTGATGATCCCCAAGACTTCTGGGACAACATTCTGTGGACCGATGAGACAAAAGTGGAACTCTTTGGAAGGTGTGTGTCCAAGTATATCTGGCGTAGAAGGAACACTGCATTTCATAAAAAGAACATTATACCAACAGTAAAATATGGTGGTGGTAGTGTGATGGTCTGGGGCTGTTTTGCTGCTTCAGGACCTGGAAGACTTGCCGTGATAAAAGGAACTATGAATTCTGCTGTCTACCAAGAGATCCTGAAGGAGAATGTCTGACCATCTGTTCGTGTACTCAAGCTGAAACGAACTTGGGTTCTGCAGCAGGACAATGATCCTAAACACACCAGCAAGTCCACCACCGAATGGCTGAAGAAAAACAAAATGAAGACTTTGGAGTGGCCCGCAGCCAAAGTCCTGACCTGAATCCTATTGAGATGTTGTGGTATGACCTTAAAAAGGCGCGTTCATGCTCGAAAACCCTCTAATGTAACTGAATTAGGACAATTCTGCAAAGATGAGTGGGCCAAAATTCCTCCAGGACGCTGTAAAAGCCTCATTGCACGTTATCGCAAACACTTGGTTGCTGTTGTTGCTGCTAAGGGTGGCCCCCAACCAGTTATTAGGTTTAGGGGGCAATCACTTTTTCACAGGGCCATGATGGTTTGGATTTTTTTCACCTTTAATAATAAACACCTTCATTTACAAATTGCATTTTGTTTTTACTTGTGTTGTCCTTGACTATAGTTTAAATTGGTTTGATGTTCAAACACTTAAGTGTGACAAACATGCAAAGGAACAGGAAATGAGGAAAGGGGCAAACACTTTTCACACCACTGTATATATATATATATATTGTATATATATATATATGTGTATGTATGTATGTATGTGTATGTATGTATGTATATATATATGTATGTATATATATATATGTATATATATATATATATATATATGTATGTGTATATATATGTGTATGTATGTATATATATATGTATGTGTATGTATGTATGTATGTATATATATATGTATGTATATATATATATGTATGTGTATATATATGTGTATATATATATATGTATGTATGTATGTATATATATATATATATATATATATATATATATATATATATATGTATATATATATATATAATATATAATATGTGTGTGTGAAGTATAGTATATTGTTACTGATGCTGAATGATGTTTAAGTTTGGTAAAACAATAAAGTTGAATTAATAGTAAAACAATCAGGATGATATTTCTGAGTGTGCTGGATCTGATAAAAAAAAAAAAAAATTATATATATATATACAGTGGTGTGAAAAAGTGTTTGCCCCCTTCCTCATTTCCTGTTCCTTTGCATGTTTGTCACACTTAAGTGTTTCGGAACATCAAACCAATTTAAACAATAGTCAAGGACAACACAAGTAAACACAAAATGCAATTTGTAAATGAAGGTGTTTATTATTAAAGGTGAAAAAAAATCCAAACCGTCATGGCCCTGTGTGAAAAAGTGATTGCCCCCTGTTAAAACATACTATAACTGTGGTTGTCCACACCTGAGTTCAATTTCTCTAGCCACACCCAGGCCTGATTATTGCCACACCTGTTCACAATCAAGGCATCACTTAAATAGGAGCTGCTTGACACAGTAAGGTCCACCAGAAGATCCTTAAAAGCTACACATCATGCCGAGACCCAAAGAAATTCAGGAACAATTGAGAAAGAAAGTAATTGAGATCTATCAGTCTGGAAAGGGTTATAAAGCCATTTCCAAAGCTTTGGGAATCCAGCGAACCACAGTGAGAGCCATTATCCACAAATGGCGGAGCAATGGAACAGTGGTGAACCTTCCCAGGAGTGGCCGGCCGCCCAAAATTACCCCAAGGCGCAGCGCAACGACTCATCCAAGAGGTCACAAAGACCCCACAACAACGTCCAAAGAACTGCAGGCCTCACTTGCCTCAGTTAAGGTCAGCGTTCATGCCTCCACCATCAGGAAAAGACTGGGCAAAAATGGCCTGCATGGCAGAGTTCCAAGGAGAAAACCACTGCTGAGCAAAAAGAACATCAAAGCTCATCTCAATTTCTCCACAACACATCTTGATGATCCCCAAAACTTTGGGACAACATTCTGTGGACCGATGAGACAAAAGTGGAACTCTTTGGAAGGTGTGTGTCCAAGTATATCTGGCGTAGAAGGAACACTGCATTTCATAAAAAGAACATTATACCAACAGTAAAATATGGTGGTGATAGTGTGATGGTCTGGGGCTGTTTTGCTGCTTCAGGACCTGGAAGACTTGCCGTGATACAAGGAACTATGAATTCTGCTGTCTACCAAGAGATCCTGAAGGAGAATGTCCGACCATCTGTTCGTGTACTCAAGCTGAAACGAACTTGGGTTCTGCAGCAGGACAATGATCCTAAACACACCAGCAAGTCCACCACCGAATGGCTGAAGAAAAACAAAATGAAGACTTTGGAGTGGCCTAGCCAAAGTCCTGACCTGAATCCTATTGAGATGTTGTGGTATGACCTTAAAAAGGCCGTTCATGCTCGAAAACCCTCTAATGTAACTGAATTAGGACAATTCTGCAAAGATGAGTGGGCCAAAATTCCTCCAGGACGCTGTAAAAGCCTCATTGCACGTTATCGCAAACGGCTTGGTTGCAGTTGTTGCTGCTAAGGGTGGCCCAACCAGTTATTAGGTTTAGGGGCAATCACTTTTTCACACAGGGCCATGATGGTTTGGTTTTTTTTCACCTTTAATAATAAACACCTTCATTTACAAATTGCATTTTGTGTTTACTTGTGTTGTCCTTGACTATTGTTTAAATTGGTTTGATGTTCGAAACACTTAAGTGTGACAAACATGCAAAGGAACAGGAAATGAGGAAGGGGGCAAACACTTTTTCACACCACTGTATATATATATATATATATATATATATATATATATATACACATACATATACACATACATATATATATATATATACATACATATATATATACATACATACATACACATATATATATATACACATATATATACACATACATATATATATATATATATACATACATATATATATATATATATACATATATATACATACATACACATATATATATATACACATATATATACACATACATATATATATATATATATATATATACATACATATATATATATATACATAATATATATATATATATACATACATACATATATATATACATACATATATATATACATACATACATACACATATATATACACATATATATACACATACATATATATATACATACATATATATATATACATACATACATACACATATATATATATACACATATATATACACATACATATATATATACATACATACATACATACACACACATACATGCATACACATATATACACACACATACATACACATATATATATATATATACATACATACATACACATACATACACATATATATATATACACATACATACACATATATATATATATATACACATACATACACACAAACACACACACACACACACACACATACATACATACATACATACATACATACATACATATACACACACACACATACGTGTGTGTCCACCGTGTCCAGTCTAACTGTTTTTATTTCAAGGACACGTCTAAAGTCCGTTATCAGGCGTATTGTGTCTACTTTTTAGTTATGAATCAAGTCTGTATATAAAGGAAGTACTAATGCTTGTCTGGATAGTGTGGTTGAATAATATTTGTCTGTCTCTGGCTGGAGGTTTGTGGTCACTGTATGTTTATTAGCCTTGTTGACGTTGCCAGCTCCAGATGGCCATCTGTTTTGTCTAACGGGATTAGGATTATCTGCAGATTTTACAGACCACTGTAAAACCAGGCATGCATGCATGCTTTACAAAGTCGTAACATAGTGCAGAAAGAGAAAAAGGATTAAACATTTCAGGCCCACAAAAGCTAAATTGAGGATAAATAAATAAACAAATAGAGTATTTATTGTTTTGTCATGTAATTGAAGTGATTAATCTGATCAGCAATCCAACAACCCTATATGTAATTATCTGTATGCTGCTTGTTTGACTGGACATCAAATGAAGTAAATTTTCCCAGTTGTACTCTGAGCAATTATTGCATTCTGCGGTAATAGAATATTGAGTTTCTTGTCTGTTTATCATAAGTGTTTGCACAGCAGACAATTCTAGAGGGAAAAACAGG
Source organism: Ameiurus melas (assembly GCA_012411365.1). Taxonomy (NCBI): domain Eukaryota; kingdom Metazoa; phylum Chordata; class Actinopteri; order Siluriformes; family Ictaluridae; genus Ameiurus; species Ameiurus melas. Next base: position 15,517,492 of record CM022774.1, read on the forward strand.
CCTTCAGGTCCTAAATCTCAAGGGAATCTGCACACAGCCATTACCATGTGCCACAAAGACAGTGCTGTGCATTTTACACCTATACGTAAAACACCTGTGACGTTAGTCAAAAGTGGGCTTCGGTGTGTATTCAACTACAAATGGCGCACGTATATATCTGTCCTTTTTCCTTTCTTCTCTCCCTGCTCGGGCACTGGCTACTGTCTGTTTCATTCATCCAATTAAATCACTGGTAAAGCTACACTACAAGACTCGCATGTTTTCAGTAGCAAGATATTTAGTAGTAAGTTATTAATTCGTGGTAACTCGGTGGTTACCACGTGCGTACTCCGTGGACTCCTGAACAGAAGGTCGTGAGTTCAAATCAGCACTACCAAGCCGCCACTGTTGGGCCCTTGAACAAGCCCTTGAGCCCTTAACCCTCATGAAATGAGATAAATGTAGGTCGCTCTGGATAAGCGCGTCTGCCAAATGCCATAAATGTAAATAGCGGTTGTCAGTTTCTGATAACAGGACCACACTGACTGAAGATTTTCAGTTGAGAGAATAATGACAGTGAGGTGCTTAAAAATTCCAGCAACACAGCTGGGTCTGATACTGACATGATAGTGTGTGTGGCACTGGCACAAGCGTGTCACTGCTGTGCTGAGAATGATCCACCACCCTAGTAATATCCGGGCAGCATTGGCCCTACAGCGGGTCCTTTTCCACTGATGGACAGGGTGGGGGTTGACCTACAGTAACTGGGAATTGTACATGTGTGAGAGAGAGAAAGAGAGCGAGAGAGCATGAGAGCGCAAGAGAGAGAGCAAAAGAGAGAGAGAGAGAAAGCAAGAGAAAGAGAGCGAGAGAGAGAGAAAGAGTGAGAGAGAGAGAGGGCAAGAGAGTGAGAGAGCAAAAGAGAGAGAGAGAGAAAGAGTGAGAGAGCAAGAAAGAGCAAAAGAGTGAGAGAAAGAGAACGAGCGAGAGAGAGAGAGAGAGAGCGAGCAAAAAAGTGAAAGAGTGAGAGAGAGAGAGAGAGACCGAGCGCAAGAGAGAAACACCACTAAGAGGAGTATTTATACCCTTTTTTTTGTCCACGACATAATGAAAGATACAAAAAGATTGGAGGACTGGCTGCATCACGTGTCACAAACATCTCAGTGTCAGTGTGTGTCTGTGTGTGCGTGACCCTCCTGCACACTCTTCCAAGAAGCGTTCCTGAAATAAACACAACAACCTGCTCCACTTTCAAGCTCTGTGCAGCCAGCTAGCAAGACTAAAGCACTCATTTCCTGGGCTGCTCTTGTGCTTGGTATTTTCTAACAACATTCTAACCAACCACATGCTTTTTTTATAACATGAAGACTGATTTAGCAACAAAAAATGAGAATGGCAAATCTAATCAGCAGAGCAAAAGCTAAAGAAATGTTTTGAACATCCTCACAAACCAGCTGTTACTGAGTCACTATGTTATTCATAGAAAGACTTATCTTAAAGAAAAAGTAGCTATCATAGGCAGTTATGATGAAAAGATCACTAGTAGCCTTTACCACAGAGACATGTACAGCAACAAGAGTTTCTTTTTACACAGCTGGGTCAACTGACCTTTTACTCCCAACCATTCCCTGGCCTCTAAATCAGGCCGTTTACACCAATGTGTTTTCATTTTAAAACGCATAATTGTTGCTACGGTTACACCTGTCGTTTTCTCTACTCCGACGTTGTCGACCCTTGAAAACTGAGCCTTTTGGAAACGCTGAAGACCCCGCTTTAGTTGGAAAACTCCGGGCTCGGGTTTCAGTGTAAACAGACCAAAACGAAGAGTTTTGAAAATGAAGGCGTGGCTTCCCACATTCGCTCCCTGATTGGGTCTTCTGGATCAGTGGACCCTTCCCTGATTCGTCAAGCCCTTACCATATAACCATTACGCTACCTTGCACATATACACAACAACCCGGAGACTGAAACGGAAGCTTTGCTGGCTTTGATGTCATTCTCAGCCACCACTGTGCAGTTAAATTATGTACTTTATAATATTACAGCTACCGACATACACAAGAGGCAAGCAATGATTAGAGCAATCGGCAACAAATCTCATTTCAAGTGGCGTAAGCCCTACATGAAGCATCGGTTTGTTGTACCTGCTGGTGACTAGCAACCAACTTTCTGTTTACACTTGCCCAGTGTGCATGAATGGTCATGTGACATGTAATATGAACAGAGATCGTTTCTGAAACACAGCGGAAACACCAGTGTGGACGAGGATCGTTTTCATTTTAAAACGAAAACACACTAGTGTAAACAGTGCCTGAGAATGTGTGAGTTTAGGCAAATAAGACAGTAGAGGCAAATAAGTAGGATTAAAATAATAAAGCACTTTAATTATAAAAATGTACCTTATAGGTGATTTTGATTAAACACTCAAACTAAACTTGACAGCAGAGCCAAGCATTTGTGCAAGAACGCTGAAGTCTAGTCGGCCTTTGTGAAGTAGTGCAGAAAAATGATTCTGTACAGCCCAGACGGTTTTTTGTTGCTGTTGTTTGGGTAAAAACTCCGAAATTGTTCTCCATTCAACAACAATTTCCATTAAAACTTCCACAGAGCAGTGTGGATATTGGATTAATCCAACAGCAGGACTGAAATTGTTCGGTCCATTCAGAGTCAAAAAAAAAAAAAGATCATATCTGTGCAGATTTCAGTGCCACTCTTATTCCACACGGGTCTTGCACTCTCCTGAGGGATCGATTTAAGGCACAAGTAGTAAAATAAAAATCCTTTTGCTTGTTCATTCAGGTTACGCCTCCTCAGAAATCTGTCGTTCGTTATCACGGTTCCTGTGTGTTCCTGGTTCGAGTATGTCTGATTCAGACCCTGATGTGTGAGGAGTACCACCTGCCTGTCTCGGACACTTTGCTGTGAAAGGGAATTCAGACCCAACACCCTGCTGATGCTCGGAGGTCTCCTCAGCTCTCCGCTTCTTCCGGACATGATGCAAGTGGCTTTTAGACTTGAGATGAGCTGAAAGAGAAGATAGAGGACATTCTGAGCAATAGTGGCTCACCTTTGAGCACATTAAAAAAATTTAAATTTATAAAAGAACCGGGCTGAACAGAAACTTGGAGTTCTAGTCTTCTGATGTAAGAAGGTGGAAAAATTATGATGCTATAACTAATCGACTTGCTTGAAACAACACTACTGTTAAGTAAATTATGTTAGGATCTAGATTGCTCTGTTGTTGTTGTTTTTTTGTTGGTTCATCTGCTACTACTTACTGGAACAAAATTAAACACACTTATTGAGCAAGTGTTTTTAAAATAATTCAACAATAATCATAGCAAGTAATAACAAACTAATAAATAATCAACAAAGGCGTGTTGAGTTGCGAACTGAAGCGAAGTGGAGTTTACTCTAACAAGTGCAAATTTACCTATATTCAACATCCAAAAGTTCTGATCCTTATCCGTGCAGTCCCTAGGAGGTGGGGGGAAAAAAAGGGCTCACCTGTCCACTCCAGGTCACCGATGATTATTTTATCACACACTTCACACATGTGGTGGCTCCGCTTGTTCCGTGATCCCGCCCCCTCAATTCCGATTGGCTCAACAGATGGCCGCTCTCCCTGGAGAAGTTAACACAAAGAAAGCCGTTCAAATGCTCTATGTGAATATATGTCAATCGGAACAACAATATAAGATGGCATTTGTGCAGGCTGGCAATCAATAAAAACCCATCATCATTATTGTCATCCACAAATGTTGTGATCTTTTCATAACTAATAAGTGATCACCGGTGCTGCATTACAAGAATAAATAAATAATCGCATCATTAATTCCACCACATCTTCCCAGCCTATAATATCAAGACTGACATGAAATCAACAAGCCTCTACAAGCTGCCTCCGTGTATCCCGTCACGTTTTGGGTCATTCAGGGTAAACGTCTCGCATCATTTGAAGACAGGATAGAAGGGTGCCAGAAATAGAAAATACACCTTGCATAAGTTGTCCAGGATGTCCAGGGCAGGAGTGAGGACTGTTTGTTCCCAGAGGGACACATTTGTCACATCTAGGCCGTAGACAGGTGGAACACTGGTACCTGGCCCTGAGGGAGAGTGAAAGAAGAACAACAAAAACTTCTAAGGAACTAGAGCAACAAAACTAATGTCATGTACAAGCAAAAGAAATTCTTCCTAATAGCATTTTTCTTATAAACATTACATGCAATAAGTTTGAAGAACCCCAAACTTACGTGTAATAAGTTAGAAGAACCAGTTGAGCCAAAACAACCTTAAAACTCCCAAACATAGTGTAAAATATGCAAATTGTTTGTAAAAGAACAAATGGGTCAAAAACGGTGCTAAATTCACTGATGAGAACGAGCTGAACGTTGTCCAAATGTGGTCTAATACTCTAATGAGCACCTTTAATTGATATCCCTTTAATCGAGATTCCCAGCTTGCTATGCCTAAACAATGAGAAAAAGAAAAGAGGCAAAAAGAAACATCGCTCACCATTTTATTTTGTTTTAATCATATTGTACCACATGTACACTGCAATTTTAAAAGAAAAATAAATGTTTCTGCTTTAACCTGGAGTATTATTCATATTCATTTTAACGCCAAACTGAAGGTATTTGTTCAGAATGGGAAGACCGGGAAGCAGACACCATTTAGCTTAGTTCAATTATTCCTACTTTCTACAATCAAGTTTTGTTCCCATAAGACCTACATTAACCTAATTAGAACGCTATCATGCATGCACATTTTCTGGGGCTGTACATGAGGCTGAACACAGTTAAAGAATCAAGCAGTTTAAAGAAGCTGATAATAGCACAAGTAGGGAGGACATGATGATACAATATGGATATTGTGATCTATATTCTCTTTATAATCCATTTCTCTGAGTATCACCAGGTGTCCGTGCTTCCACAAATATACATCATTTTAACATTAACATCATATTTTTTACAAGCTTTCCAACATTAAATAAATCTATTTTTTTGTTGTAAATTTTACAGACAACATCTCTAAACTTATGGTTTCTATTATATTGTTCCACTATTCACAAACTATTCGCAAAAGTCAATATCAAGATCTTAGAATTTTAAGATAATGAGCCATGAAACTTTAACCCTTAATGTGGTACCCCCCCCCCCACCACCATCACCACCACCACCATTTTTACTTAGTCTTTATTTACTTTTAGTCAATATGTTCATGTAACTTTGAGAATTAGTTTTCTTTTTCAGCTAGAACCTTACAATTCCAAGGTCTTGATAAGACTTTGCCTTCAAGTATTATATTTTTTTCATTACTATATTTGCTATAAAATGTTTTTGCAATAGTGCCCACCCCAAGACAGTTAAGTGAGCACTAGACCTGAGAAGTGATCAGAAAGTGGAAACTGGGACTAAGCAAAAGTGGCAGCACTAAAGCAGGGCTGTGTGCATCACTGTACAGACTGGACCAACAAGAAACATCAACTTGCTGAGCTGCTAACAGCTCCATAATCTCCCTCAGCGTTCTGGCACAGTCAGCAGTCAGACTGGCAAAATCCAGCTCTGCCAGAGCCTCCACTCTCACTAATGATTCACTCACATAGCAGACATAAAGGGGGAGAGGGAGAGAGAGGAGAATGACCCAGAGGTAGGAGTTTATCTACATATAGAAAGGCAACACCAGCTGGTAAAGACAGGACACAGGGGAAATGAACATCCACATGAAAGAAGAAATAGCTTGAAATACCCATTTGTTGAGACGGTATACTTAGTCTATGCCTTATCAGAACTTGGACTGAAGGTGAAATACTTTTAATATTACACATGCTTCTGGGTTGAAGTCATAGAGTGCATTTGCTTTGGTGAGGGGAAAAACCACAAACATTGCTTATACTTCAGAACCAGAACATGACTCTTAGCACAGGCTGGTTCAAGATCTCTTATGAAGGATCAGATTGCTATGAGCTGCCTTCATGCCTGAATGAAGCTTACTTCTTGTGTTAATCATATTAGCTACAATGGCTCAATTATCTAAATCAGTAACAGGTTAATGTACTCATACAGCAATCAGAAGAGGCATTACAGAACAGACCAAACGTTCTGATACATCCACTGTTAGGCGAATTAGCACTGTTACACATTGTACAAGTGACCACTTTCACCAAGTGGGTGGCCAACCAGTAGGAACAATCCTACTGATAAAATCAAACAGCTACAATTCCTCTTAAAGTCTAATGACCTTTAGATTATCAAAGCAAGCCTAGTCCATACAGTTCAGTTTTAGTACAACTAATTCCAGTAGTTTAGTAAAAAAGCTTAATTACTTCCTGATAACTGATAAAGGCAAAAGGAGTTATGCCCTCGGTACAACCCCATCTTATTGTGTAAAGGGCCAGACATATTCAAAGCAAGCAATGAGGAATGTTTGCGTATTCAAATATCTGCAACGGCTTTGTCCAGGTTTTATAGTTGGGAAGTCCCCGAATAAAATTAGAATCAAAATGTCACCCTTAAGCCCTGATTTCAAGGCAGGTGAAACAGAATGCAGCAGTGCCAGAACTTTTTTTTCTCCCAAAGAGAATATATCAGACATCAAACTTATGCAAACCAACAGCAGGTCTGAGTTCTTTACTGATCCCAGATCTCTGGGATTAAAAGGGGATTTTCCACACTTTCCTTAAAGAACAGAGTGAAAAAATAGGGACTTCATTTAATACAAACTGCAGTAAATATGACATTTATATGCAAATGTATATGCAAATCTCAAGAAATAATCTCAACTGATCAAATACTTGTCTGTGCATATAAGGAAGAGGACTGCCTTTAATTATCCTTTTCTGTTTACAGCAGGTCTGTATTACATGGTCACTTTTCATTGATCGTTGGGGTTGAGGACGCTGACAAATTGTGCAAAGCAACAGAAGGGTGCAGTCAGCTACAAAGTGCACCTGAATGTAGGGGTACCTGAGAAAAGTGCTAAAATGTGTAGAAACCATGTAGGCGTAGGTGTAGATGCATATTCAAGATTGTAAAATAAATGCCTAATTATCAGTGATCTCTTCTCCACCTCTGATTGTCTAATTAAAATCTGATCCATATTCGAACGCCTCAACCAGCTGGAATCTTGATTGCAGTGGGACTTCACAACATTGCCCACAACTTTACTTGGCTGAATTCAAGAACGCATTTTAGAGTGGTGTAAATGGAATGTGGAAAAATATTACACATTACACAGAACATAACCAGCTGCATAAACAAGGATTGACAGCCATCTTATAAGTATGCGCCACTAATAATGGAACATACAGGAAACAATAACCAAACATTAGTTCCTAGGACAGGCTTTCTGACAGGCAATATTAACTGAAAAAGTATCCACGGATCCACACTAAAAATTCACCAGAAATAGACTATCCGGGTACCTCTGGGTCCCTGAACATATTACAATTTGGGACACATTTGGGGTAATCCTCATCTTGGATACTATTCAGACTGGATAGCAGTATCGGGACACAGCGTGTCTCTCTCTCTCTCTCTCTCTCACACACACAAACCCCAGCTGGCTCGTGTAGAGCACACCTTGCCACCCTGTTGCCCCATGTTGCCTCCTGCCTGCCGCTGCTCTTAATCAAAGATTGGGTTTCTCTTTTCAGCCAGCACTCTTTTTGTCCTCTTTTATCCTCTTCAGACAAGAGGCAGCAGGTGGGACTGTTACACAGAAGCACCTGGCCTACCTGAGCCATGTGTGAAGTGGAGGAAGCATGTCTCTCTTTTTTACCCACTTCTTTTGACTTCTCCCCTCTGTCGTTCGGAGAGCTGGAAAGGTTAAGATAGAAGGGCAGCAGAGCTTGCCCAAGGGACAGCAGATGTTGGATGGAGTAGCCCCCTTTTAACTTGAAATCTCAGTGAAATCTGAGTAAAATAATCCAGTTGGAGGTGAATGGGGAAGACGGGAGATAAATTAGGTTTTTTGACCACAGAGCTCTCGAATGTCAACCACAAGAGTTGGTAGGAGATGGCAGGACATCAGCTCAGGGTACACAGACTGGCAATGCTTACAGTCGGAGCATGGCAAACACACACAATGGCATCACACCACCTGCTGCATCCATGTTTAGAAGAGAACATTCACACACACACACACACACACACACACACCTTAACAGCTGACAGACAAACATTGAGGAGAAGAGTTCTCTGTATAATATGGTTTATGTAATGTCAAGTTTCTGAAAGCAGCATGAAAAAAGGAAACACCCCGGTCACGGTGTCGCACCTGTTCTGTGGACCGCCCTACTCAAATTTCAACTAAGGCTAACAAATAGGTGCGGGTTTCTACTTAACACTTATCCCACTGACACACCAGACACACTCAACAACACCAAATACATCACCACCAGCTCCACACACACTCCAAATCTACACACAAAGATACTTTTAGTGGAACAAGAGTATGTGTGATTATCTGAATTATCAATTAAAACCTGGAATGCCTGAACCACATAGCTGTCTTCCTCACCGCTCCTGCATTCCTCTCTATTACACATACAGACAGACTATTATAAGGATGTTCTTCCACTCCAAGCAAGGCCTCATCATTCATAACACTGGCCTGTCGAGCTCTGAAACATCCACAGTTCAATATATGGCCAACTAAGCGCATTTCACACAAATGAAAACAGTCCTGAATGAGGAGTTAAATATTTCAGTAGGTAAAAATCTGCGTTGATTTTACAAGTCAAGGCTTTATATTTTACACTAGAATTGGTAAGCAAAGTTCTACTACTACCACATTATTTCTAACTAGTCTGCATTTCAGCTTGTAGTCCTAAAACCCTAATTGTTCAATCAGCCACGGAGTATATGAAAATATCACTGGGAAATTCAATATTCTGATACAGTAAAATATGGCTAGAATAATCTGAAGGCCAACAATGTAAAAGTGTGAGTCACACCAGGTGTAAAATGAAATCATCTGTAGCCTTTGTATATTTTGTACACTCAAACCATATCTCGCCGATACTGTGAATGCGATGAGTGCCACTTTTAGAATTTCCCTGTTTAGGAAGCTTTATATGGTTAATTAGGTTTTCCATATTTCACAATTACTTGCTTTACCATTGGAAAATCCCACTGCACCAAGGAAACACGAGAGATTAGAAACCATATATTTGAAACAGTCACATGAAAGAGCATTTGATTTTGGATTCTCAGTCAACACTATCCAAATTTAACACTCACTCAATTCTTTGATGTTCTATATGTTTTAATGAACTGAAATAATCATTTCAGATTGTTCTTCTCAGTGCTGCCACCTATACGTGTCCAAGCCTTCTCCAGGAGCTCTTATCTCTACACAGAAGAATATCGGGCAGTCTGCTAATACCTACTGGATTAGAGAGGATCTGCCGAGGCCCCCACGAAGCCACCAAGCTGGAGGGGCTTAACCATGACCAAAAGCAGGTCAGGAGCCCAATGACAGCAGTGTAGGGAAAGCCTGTATTGGCTGTTGTAGTGAAACAGTAAGCATGGTTGAAATGGAGAGTCAGCTGACTGAGTGAAGAGTAGGGTAGTGGGTCAGCATGGAGAGGCGGTGAAAAAGCTTATAGGCTTAAAGGCAGCCATGTGAACAACAACTAAAGACGCAAAGAAGAATTACTGATGTAAAACTATGCAATTACAACAAATAAGCATTTGGTGAAGCACGTACTGATCTGCGCTGATTTAGGCACTTCCAGATGGTAGCTAGGTCACATGGATAGTGATCTCAAAAATGTGACCAATCAACTAAACAAGCGTTGAAGTCTTTGCCATTTTCTGCAGGCAACTACATTTACATTATCTTTTTGTTAGCCACTTTTAATTAAAGCAACTTACAGTTGATCAGAGCAATATTTTAGAATAAGGGATTTAGTATCTTGCTCAAGGGCTGAGAACTGGCAAGGAATCACTAGTGCAGAACTACTGAGCTAATAAACTAAATAAAAGAGCGTAGTTAGCCAAGAGGGAATCATGAGATATGACAGAACTAGTTAGTGGGTGTCAGTGACTAAACTGGGAGAAAATTTGGTAAAATAAAGCAATAAAAAAATAACCACAATTATTAACCACATTGACCTCCACCTCTAGTACATTTTTTTTTTTAAGTGCTCATTGTCCATTGAGCCACTGCAAGCTGAGCCCCAAGATCCCCTGAAGAAAGCCTTATGGTGGTCCAAGAGAAGCAGGGTGTAGGCCCATATGGCAGGAGACACGCACTCACTTAATCAGGTTTAGCCACAGTTTCCACTTCATGCCTTTAACCCTAAAAGGATTGGTAGAGGGAGTGGACAGCAGGCGTTCTTCAGTATTTTGGTCTCTGTGGCTACAGCCTGCATGCAGCACTGGCGAAACAATAATGACAGTGGGAGGGTTGAGATAAACGAATGGCGCAGGAAATCCGAGACACGCTCCAGCCATTGTGGTGGAACAGTAAGAAGTGGTGGCAGTGTGGGAGGAGGGTTGACATCCAGTCAAAGAGCGGGAAGGGAAAAGGATCAAAGGCTGTCCCACAGGATGGTGGGCCATTACAGGAAGAATTGTGAAGAGAGTGGTATGGATGGGTGGATGGAGAGATTGTAAACAGACAAGAAAAATGAGTGTCAAGGATATGAAGTTACAAAGGACCAAACCTCCTTAAAAATTTTGTTCATCACGCTTACTCGTCCCTTCATCCTCCATCACATCCCTGCACATGGGGACAAGACTCTCAAATCTGGGTATAAACATGATAATCAGTGCTATATCTGAATGCAGAGACAAGTCTGTATGTGCAAATCCACATACTATCCACTAGAATGTAGGGTAAAACCGAATACGAGTTCAGTATCGGTGTGGATAACAGATGTGTAAAAAAGAATTAAGAAAAAAAAAAAAAGAATATAAGCCACGTTTTGTTTTGCTTTTTAAAAGAAAACTTGCCAGAAAGGTTGCAAGATGCCGCAGGGCAATCTGTTGACTGGGATCCCACAGCCAACAAAAAAACAAGTTTCATGAGCGGGAAGATTTACTTTCATGCGGGGGCCTGCGAGCTAATAGACTTGAAGCTCAAATAACATGAACTTGCAGAGGTGCTTAGTAATTGCCTGTTCAGGGTCATGACGGTTTAAATCAAGCTACTTTGCTTATATTTTTGGAAATAGAACCAATGTTAGAAAAAAAAAAAAAAAAAAACAGTTCTGAACACAACTCTTGAGTGATATGAGCTTGAAGTGACAGCGCCAGAATTCAGAATTTACAGATCATACTGACAATGCATTTCCATCTCTTTTTTGCTCCAATGTTTTCTAGTCTTTCCAAGGGCATAGTGGTAGGGCATATGCTCAATTTTAAAAAAAAAACTTCCGATTTAGACCACTAGAGATAAATCATGACGCAGTATATCCTGTGCATTGTGAAATCACCTCAATATGTTATCATCAAAACAATCCAATCTGATCCAAATCACCCAGAATGCACTTTGTAGAAACAAACTGAACTTGGAGTATTATGCCAAATTTGGATAGAGTATTATGCCAAATTTGGATAGAGGCAAATAATACACTTTATAGGTTGTAGGGAATGGGGAATAGAGTCTAGGAAAAGAAACACCACCACCGAGGTTCCTTTCTGAAGATCTAGATAGACAGATAATCACAAATATCTGAACACAAAGTATACAGTTTCTGTCTCATGTTTCCACTTCATTGCCAGGACCATTAAATTTGGTAAAATAATAGATTTGAGGCTAACTGTGTGATGGTCACGTTCAGCACACAGCATTAGAAGAGGAACACAGTGAACACGAAGAGTGCTGAAAACCATGTTGTGATGTTCTTCACTGACCTGTAGCTCTCTAGTGAATCTCTTAATATTTTGTTTGATCTATTGTGTAGCACTCCCATGAAGAACAATTGCATAACGAACAGAGAGGTGTGAATTTTTAGCGGTTGGAATGAGTGAACTTGTTCTGCCTCCTTGTCTGGCTGAGTGAGAAGTGAAGAGGAGTGTGTTGTCTTTATCTCCAGGCATGTTTCCCTTTTGTTATTTTGGGTTTAATGCAAAACATCAAATCTTGTGGTTACTCATTTATTACATAGTTACTCATACGTATTATTAGGCAGTTTGTACGGGGGGTTGTTGAGGCCAAAAATGCTTGATGGCGCTGTGGCTTTTTTTTTTCCTTCAAAATTTGCAATGCAACTGATGGAACATTTTGTGCGAAATTGCAATTGCAAGAAAAAGAAAAAAGGTCTTTCGCAGTGATGTTTGTTGGTAAGTGAGACCTTTTAGCTGTACTTATGTTCGATGCACCTAATCGAAGAGGGCTTTGAATGTACGTTGTGATGTCACATGGCGAAAATTTGCAAAAAATTTGTGGTAATATATTTTTCTTTTTTTTTTAAATGCCAGGCTCCTCCGAGTTTGTGTGATTTTGCGTTCATTTCTGCGATCGTAAAATCCTAGAGGGACTGGGATTAGGGATCATCATGTAGTTCTGATTGGTTACTGCTTCGCGATCAGTCTTCATAACACTTCAGTGTACTTGCACTTAATCCAGCTTTTGCGTGTTACGTTCTGCTCCTAGTTGCTGGTCTTACACACTCGTCCTTACAAACTCGTCTTGCACGTCAAACAAACGGACTTTATGCTGCTGCTTGACTTGTAAGTCACAGCCGCATTAAAATGACCAACAGTTTCTTATCATTTAATGAGACACACTGCAACTCAAGACTAAATTGGTGTCCCAGTTTGGTGGTTGCATGAACCGTCCAGGTGTCCCGACTTTCTGTCTGGTCCGAAAGGGAGGTCCAAGCGACTGGCGTTCGTGTGCGTAATAGCCTGTGTGAATCCCGTCTCATTTAAGGTGGATGTGACTGCCTCAGCCATCAGACCACGCAGAGACAACAGTCTTTATCGGCGATCCGAGAACATAGCTTGAGCGCATTCGCTCATCAGAAATCTGTCCGTTCTGTGCATCGATGCATTCGACAGAGCAGCTCATGAAACGGATGAAGAGAAAACAGACGTGTGGTATTCTGTGAAAGCAAGGCATTAACAGGAAGCATGACCGGGAGCTACTACTTCCCTGGTTGCCGTGATTGTGAGTGTACTCCTGTAGCGCAGAAACTACCGAGTGCGGATCAGTGCAGCAGACAAACATCCCACTCACTTAGACTCACTGTTACACACTAAATAAAGACAACAGCACAAGACAAATAAGGCATATGCTATGGTCAGGAAGCGGTCTGCCTGGATGCAGATAAAACTGAAACATTTGCTTTGGTAAAAGATTTCCTCTTACTTTTGAGGAAGCGATTGCGAACCCATTTGTTCTGCTTTCGAGCGTAGCGCCGTGTGGCCTGCTTCAGGGCCTCAATACCTGTGAGAGGGAAAGAAAGTTACAATATCAAACCCATGACTCATACTTCAATACAACAATTTGAGCTCCTCTCTAAGCAATGTATCCCTGAATCCAGTTTATCATCCATCCATTTCTGTGGGAGTGAGGACAAAATGTAATCAGTGATATCGCTTCTATAAGAACATTTGGCATGTCATACCCAGACGGTTGTTAACATCAAAAATAAACAAAAACGTGACATGATTCCTGGCCATGCAGAGTATAAAAACAGCCATGTTACCTTTCACTATACGCTTCCCGAATCTCCCTAAACAAATATGTCCTGCACATTTTCTTTTACTACTCTATTTTCTTGTTTCATGACAAAATAGTGACACGTGTCACATGACAGGCAGAGTTCTTGCATTTATTTGAATTTATATGAGAAAGCAGGATTTGTGGATCAAGCACACTTGGCAGGATTCTCTCCAGGTGAAAGTCTACAAGCTCTTATGTAGTGTGCACACTAAAACACCAAGCAACTGAAGTTGTGTACTGAGTAAGGGTCCGAGATTTCCTGCTGGGGAACCAAAAGTACTGACCAGGAAATATGTATTGAATGAAACAGTGCAGACCATTCAGAGACAGATATAGCCTTCAGAGACTCGTAACTCGGGTCAGATATTGCCCCCCCCCGCCACATAATGGCACAGCAATTTTCACCACTACAGTGTGATAACATTCCTGTCGTCTACATTTAGGTCTGCTCCTGGTGACAATAACAGAGTTACCGTGGAAACAGCCCCCAGTTGCTGTAAAAACACATATGCACATACATACATATATATATATTATTTATTTATTTTTTAACTGGTTGTTTCTCAATTCTAAGAATGTAAAGAACAAGCATTGTCTCGTCAAGACCAGTCTTGCCAGGCTACCTTGAAAGAACAAACTCAGAAGGACAGGAGGACACAGAACGCATCTTCTCAAGATCTGAGATGTGCTGTGAGCTTCCTGTTGCACAATGGACCACCCCAGCACATTTCTAGTGGTAAGACAGGGTCTTCATCGCTTCAGTGCACTCTAAGAAATATATTTCAGCCAGTTAATAGATTTAGTGTTAACTGGCTGATTAACCAAAATGAATTAAGCATGCTTAATGTAGTAAGCTCACTGTTTGCAACTATGACCTCGCCTTATCTAAAAATGAAGCTAGCGAGTTTACCGTTACCTCAGGATAAAAGCTAGAATAGTTTAAATAAAATACTTCTGATGGGATTCATTCGACTTTTCAACAACCTCATATGTACACATCTCAATCTAATCATAATTCAAAATCATTATTTTTACATGCATATTTCAATGTATTTAGATTATTGTCGTTAAAAAAAGATCTAAAAACTACAGGTATGGGTCAGGCTCCTTCATCTGCTATTGTTTTGTCACAATGACTTCTGGGACTTCAAGTCGGTTCGTTGCGCTCGGGTCTGCATCCTCGATATCAAGAACATGTCCGGGTAATTTCATGCGTCACTGGTACTTGCTTTCGGCGATGGAGAATGATGTAGAACGAGTTCACAAGGACGCAAGATTGCATAAGAGCCTATATCGAGAAACAGCCATGGTTCAGTATTCCCAATGTGTAAAAATAATAATCATCGTACATTAATACCATATTTGTTGTACCAAGCATAAATGAGAATATTCTAGAAGCATGGCTGTTGAGCTGCGTTTGTTGAATGCACTTGGGTTTTGGTAGGCAGTAGGCATACATCATGCCTAGCCTTTTCAAAAAGCATCCTGTGATATTAAGTAGTTAAGGTTATATAAAAAATAAAAAAAATTGTTCTCAAGTGCTTTGTGTAGTTCTGAAAGCTCAGTCTATGGTGTTTAAACAGTATCCTTAATAGAGAGCGCAAGGACAGCAACCTGGGTACGCTCACAGTGTCAGCAAGTGTTCTCAGTAATAAATGAGACTAAGTGTATATGAAATACAAGACATACAAGGTATTTGTGGGAATGGTGCAATGAAGCAAGTTGGCAAGTGTCAGTCCTCACTCTCCCACCCCAAAATGATTTAACCGCTCACTGAAACTATTTTAAGCACAGTTAACTGGCAAGGGCGTCGCTATAATGAAAGTGGTCTGGCAATTTACAATTGGTCAGTTGCTGAAAAGCAAGCCCTCATGAGTGTTTGAATGATAAGGCAAATCCAATGAGCTCTGGTGTCCTCTCTTATTCTTGTAAGTTTTTACTGTCTTGTGAATAGTAAAATGATGTCAACACTCACAACCTCCAGACAATTTGATGGGTACAACTGTGTAATGAAAAACAGACACTAGGCTACAGATAGTTGGAGATTCAGATTAGAAACCTTACCATGCTATCTAGTGAAAAAGCATGCAAACTAAACCATTTTATTACTGAACGCATCCTTGGTGTCTTACTGGGCCGTACCTTTACTTTTCAGCTTCTCGAGGTCCTCCTGTCTGATGTCTTCTCCAGCAGTGAGGTACTCATGGAACTCTTTAAACCCAATAGACTGGAAGATGCCATGCTGGTAGTCCTGGCTGAAAACATGCATAAGAACAAACCTTCGAAACAGGCAGATAAAGATGCACATCTATGTCTGGAAACTAAGACAACAGCATAAACACATTCAGAATGAATGACTTGCTTCATAAAGTTCTGTTGTTTTCATTTTATTTTCCTACGTTGTGTGAATGTTATGAACATTATGAGTAACGTTTTAAGCCAATAGATAGATAATAGATAGATAAATCACTTTTTCACACAGGGCCATGATGGTTTGGATTTTTTTTCACCTTTAATAATAAACACCTTCATTTACAAATTGCATTTTGTGTTTACTTGTGTTGTCCTTGACTATTGTTTAAA
This sequence comes from Ameiurus melas, assembly GCA_012411365.1. Classification (NCBI taxonomy): domain Eukaryota; kingdom Metazoa; phylum Chordata; class Actinopteri; order Siluriformes; family Ictaluridae; genus Ameiurus; species Ameiurus melas. The sequence goes on from CM022774.1 coordinate 15,533,734, forward strand.
TTGGTTTGATGTTCCGAAACACTTAAGTGTGACAAACATGCAAAGGAACAGGAAATGAGGAAGGGGGCAAACACTTTTTCACACCACTGTAAATGTATATTTTTAAAAGGACAGACAAGATGACCAGTCATTCTGTGAAGCTTGTGATCAATTAGTTCGGTATAGTACAGGAAGTATCACCCCAATAGTAACTATGGCCCAAACACCAAAATCAGGCCGGATCCTCTGGTGCAAACACGCCCAAAATTCCTGAAAAGGTTCCTAAAAAGGTTTAAATGTACCTATAGACACCAGACTGTAGGATGGCGTGATTATCCGGACAGAATGAATGTGCATCTATGCGTACAAGAGAAAGAGGGTGAGATGGGAGGCTAGAGCAAAGTTTGACCTTCCTGCTTTGTGACGGCACCGTCTGAAAGTCGAGATGATCAGCGGAAGCGAGGCAGACAAAGGCAGAACAGAGAGACGACTGCAGGAGAAAGTGGGAGACAGAAGACTAGTGAAAGTGGAGAGGGAGAAAAGTGCATGGGTGTCCAGTTTGCATAGCCAAGGGATGGCCTGAGAGGAGACAGTAAATGATTAGTTTGGGGCGGGGGGGATGGGAAGACCAGGTTGGGGGTGGGGCTTTGACTGGCGCAATGGAACAGCCAGCCACCAGGGTATCAATTCTCTGCATCCCCACCCATCCCAACACACACACACACACACACACACACTCTGCAGTACAGTCAGTCAGCCAATATCAATACACAACCTGCAAGCAACAGTCCAGACTATGATATCAATAATTCACTGTCTGATAGAGATCTTATTATATTAAGTTCACTGCTACGTATGAGCTATATAGGGCATTACACCAGCACATAGGGACCCGTAATAACTTGACTCCAGCATTTAACAATGAATGACGCATCCAACACTGTGCAAATCTACCAGCTTCAGCCTGTCTGGAGCACTCCTGCTCTTTCGCAAAGCTGTAATTCAATCTTCCTGTATGTCATGTTTATCTCACCCAAGCCTAACAACTTATACAACACACAGGTACTGCTATAACTACACTTTATATGACTAAGTAAAACTGTTACGCTATTCCTCATCAACCAGCCCAAAACAGAACCAGTATTCTTTTTAACCTTTTCCCTTCATTTCTCACATCCATGAGGTGAGAAAATGTAGAGCAGCTCCGTAACATAAATTTCCATACAGTCCATGACTAGGTTGACTTTATCGCACTCATTTATGTTATCCAGCTAATGTCGGCACTTTACTGTTGAATCAAGCTAAAAAGTTAAACAGAAGAGAAATTTAGGATGAATTTATGTAATATTTATGTAAATAGCTTCTATTTGCTCAATTCATGCTGACCTATAGTCCAAGAGAAAATGCTTGAAGGCAGCTAGTACTAACTTTAATGTAACTGTCTACGATTTAGCTGGGCTACCGATGGAGTAGGCAACATACGCAGGTTACATTAGTACTAACTTACACATGAAATGTAGTCTGTGTCTTCTTTTGAATTCATATGTGACATGGAGGCAATACATTTGTTTTTTTTTTTTTTTGAGTTCAGGATTATTGTTAATGATAAATCAAGGTACAGTCACACATACAACAATTCTATCGCTGCAAGTCGCCAGTCGCTGTACTATGAAGCTGCCAATAGGTGTTCCTACTACTGTACGCTGTAACATTCATCAGTCAGTACGTTTACATGGAAAACAATCATCCGATATTAACCTGATTAAGACGATACTCTGACTAAGAAACTACCACGGAAACAGCGATTATTGATTACCTTAATCTGACTAAAGTCATACTCAATGTAAACACAAATCGAATTAAGATGTGTGGCATATTCCTGTTTTAGTCACATTATAGAAGTGCATTACAGACATGTACACACCTTAATCACACTATAAAAATCGTGTGGGAGTTTTCACCACATTTTGTGACAGGATACATACATACATTTACCGTTTGACGGTAAACAGGAGAGCACGGCTGCGTCCGAACCGTATACTTACTTATTAAATACATGTATTTCAGCTACTATATATCAGGTAAGTACGCGGTTTCAGACGCAGCACGTAGAGCATGACAAATAATTAACTGCACTGGAGGCTTTCGTAAAATGAAAAATAGAAACACCCAAAATTGTATACGGTACCATAACGAGGACGAACTGTATGTTGATACGTGAAATTCTGGAGGGAATGTCGGACGGCGTGGCGCGGTGACGTAATGACGTGTGCCGTTAATCGCTGTGTTCTATATCATGTAAAACGGGAACATGAAAGGAGTATTCTAAAAGTGACTCATGTAAACACCTTAACCACAATATTGTCTTATTCAGAATAAGGTCAGTAATTAGACTACTGCTGTCCATGTAAAAATAGTCGGTGTGTGGCACATCTAGCATACCACTTTTCACAACATGTCAGTTTTCTTGCCGCTAAAATGAAACATTCTTGTGGGAGAGCGTTTGTATATAAAATTCACCAGTGTATATGCATCATATCCTATGAGATGAAGGAGAAGCAGTGTGTGCGCTTTTCCATTGCGGCCATCTATTTGCGGTAAAAACAATCTGTCTGGTTCCATGACACAATTCGCAGGCAGCATGGCGGATCACGGACAAAGTGCGCTCTACTGCCTTCACTCCCATTTGTGGTTGCTGAACCAAGTCGCTCTAAATCTGCATAAAGTTCAACTTTTCTCAACTACGTCATGTCTCTGGATACGCCCACATCTTATCTCCAACGGTCGCTGTCGCTCAGGTCACTGGAAGTCGCCAGCTCTCAATGAAAATGAATGTTCTCTGGACACTTTTTTACGTGTGAACATACCTTCAGTGACAGCTACCAAACAGTTTACAGTCAAAGGATCGTGCCAAAATTTGCATCCTTTCTCAAGACTCTGCTTTCTGTTCCTCTGTCATTTTCCAATGATCAATGTCTCTCTTCTTGTAAAAGTTGGCTGTGCAGCCAGGCACTTACTCAACTCTGCTACAGAACAGCATGTTCAAAGCTGAAGTCATGCGCAATATTAAACCAGAGAACAAACACAGTCACTGCTCACAGCACAATCCTGAAAGAGAAAGTTCTTGATTTGCAAATGCAGAGCCAAGATTCTCTGATACATATCCAGATCTAGATACATATGCAGATTTAGCAGCTTTTTAAATGCCCAAATCTTAATACAGTTAAGTAAGTAGGTAGTTACATTGCAGAGGAGACGTAAGCAAAATGCATATCAAAGGTCACGTTTTGATTCCTGCCATAGTTCCAGAAAGACTTCTCGTCATACGTAAAGGCTCAGCCAAGTTCATCTATACATTTAAAAAAAAAAAAAAAACACAGGATCAAACAGAAACCAACATGTACTGGGTTTCTGGAAATTTCAGACAGAACCAGAACTGTCACAATAACAGCAGATAAAGTGACATCATTATTATGGCACACAAATGAAGTCACCAAGTTCAGTGTGGGAAAAGTGGATTAAAATTTCTCTTTTGTCAGCCACCGGGTTAACTGCTCCTTTTGGCTGCAATCCAAATACTGACTAGGGCCACTGACAAACAGGTTTTAAATTTAACAATAAGCAATGTCAACTAATCAGCAATTTCTACACACACACACACACACACACACAAATATACATATTTTATATATTTAAACATACAGCAGCTGCCCCACCCTTCAGTCCTGTTGGTTCAGTCATCTTTAATCCTGGACTATTGACCAATATTCAAATCTCAGCTATGCTCAGTGAGTAAAGCAATTCCAGTTTGTGGTATTTTGCACAGTGGAAAAGGGCACTATTAAATGTGCTCTTCTGGTCCATGCATCCAGACCCCATTACCACAGCAATGAGACATGTCACAGTGTGTCAAATGAGACCAAGCCAAACTACCTGCCAATTGATACCATATATAGATAAGCAGATTACTCTTCACGCTAAAAACAACAAAAACTAAATAAAATAACACACTAAGTATATTTCATTTTTTGTTGCACTTCTGGAATGTCCTCTGGAATAATTCAACTCTCAGTCAAGCTGGCCACAAATCCGAATCTTCTGAAAATGAATAAGCAAAAGGTGCCTATAATGCTTTAGTGTTTTAAAGGGAGGTTTCTTCTCATCCCTTCAAAGGAAATGCAGCTTAAGCACTTGTTCACTCCCTCCCTTTACATTATGCAAGAAGAGTTTGGCAGTGACAGGCTGGGACATGTTAAACGCCATGATCCAAGAAAACAGGTTCAGCTTGTTAAAGTGCTCATTCATGCATTTCTATGATTGTTTAAAAAAAAAAGTTTTACGATTACTTTAAGAACACCATGACCTTCTTCTAGATTTCGGTGAACCGGTAAGGCTGCCTTTACAAAAAGGGCCTTGATGGACAATTACAATATTTTGATAGAGATCGAACATTTTTTAATGTTCTTCCTGTTTACATACAGTTAAGAACTGACCCATATTTGATTTTCATGTTTACATCATTCCCCTTCTCTGCTAACAGCAGAAGCATCACCATGGTTGTAGAAAAGACAGTCATTCCATTGTAATTATTCTGCTTATCGTGGTCTTTAGCATCTTTGCACCTTACTTTTAATTTTAAATTGGCATTGAATCCTGATGACTGACTTGTAGACAGTCCTTTATTTATTTATTTTATGGTTGAATACTTTGAATCAGATCAAGGTCTGTGTTTCCAGAGGGAAGGGGATTGGTTGAGGGAGACCAGTGAATATATGTCTTTTGATTGGTTGAGGGAAACCTGGGAATATGCGTCTTATACATACTCTCAAATCTCAAAATTCAGTTTGACTTGCAGGCACAGAGTAGCCCGTATAAGTGAAAGGTAAAAGAGAAAGTGCTTGTAAACATTCTGTTTGCATGCTCAATTCATTATCTGTGTATGCTCGTAAGTCATGGCATCTTGCACTGTCGGTTAAAGAGTATGTTTGCCTCAATGCGCCGCCTTTGCACTCTCAACATACTGTTTAAACACAATACTGGATCAACATGAAAACTGGATGTGAGCATATAGATGTGAGTCAAATGACCAGATATTGGAAATGGTTCAGATTTAGAACCTTATTTGCAAGTGTCCCAAGTTGTTAACACACATGCAACAATATCTGATCTGTGTCAATTCAGCTTTAAGTACATATTGAAAGAATACTTAAATGATGTCATGTCATTGAAACAAATGAATGAGAAGCAAAGAACAAAAGTTAGTTGGCATTGGCTTTACATCAACACACATTTCATGTGATGGTTCATTAATCACAAGCATGCTAGAGCATATTTAGTGTGCTAAATGCAGCTATGCTTGGATTGTTCAATCTGAGATGTTACATATTTTCACATGACGTAGAATGGTGTTGTAGAGTCACATGACGTAGAATGGTGTACACAGAAAATACTAGTGTATCTGCGGAAGTGCTAACTGAGGTAATAGCAGATAACAATGGTTGTTAAGAACTCACTAGAGAGCCGAGAAAATAAGGCAGGTTTTGAATTGGTCAATTTAGAAATACTGACTATCCAATAAACCATCCATCTTCTATACCGTTTATCCTACACAAGGTCATGGGGAGCCTCAAACCTATCCCAGGGGACACCCTGGAAGATGGTCCAATCCATTGTAGGGCACACACTACAGAGAATTTGGAAATGCCAATCAATCTAGAATGTGCGTCTTTGGACAAGGAGAGGAAACCCCTACAACACATGTGTTAGGACTGAGGGAGGAAACCAATACAACATGTGTTTAGACTGGGGAAGGAAACCCCTACAACATGTGTTTGGACTGGGGGAGGAAACCCCTACAACGCATGTCTTTGGACTGGGGGAGGAAACCCCTACAACATGTGTTTGGACTGGGGAAGGAAACCCCTACAACATGTGTTTGGACTGGGGGAGGAAACCCTACAACACATGTCTCTGGACTGGGGGAGGAAACCCCTACAACACATGTCTCTGGACTGGGGGAGGAAACCCTACAACAAGTGTTTGGACTGGGGAGGAAACCCTACAACACATGTCTCTGGACTGGGGGAGGAAACCCCTACAACAAGTGTTTGGACTGGGGGAGGAAACCCCTACAACACATGTCTTTGGACTGGGGGAGGAAACCCCTACAACGCATGTCTTTGGACTGGGAGGAAACCCCAACAATGCATGTCTTTGGACTGGGGGAGGAAACCCCTACAACGCATGTCTTTGGACTGGGAGGAAACCCCAACAATGCATGTCTTTGGACTGGGGGAGGAAACCCCTACAACGCATGTCTTTGGACTGGGGGAGGAAACCCCTACAACGCATGTCTTTGGACTGGGAGGAAACCCCAACAATGCATGTCTTTGGACTGGGGGAGGAAACCCCTACAACGCATGTCTTTGGACTGGGGGAGGAAACCCCAACAACGCATATCTTTGGACTGGGGGAGAAAACCCCTACAACGCATGTCTTTGGACTGGGGGAGGAAACCCCTACAACATGTGTTTGGACTGGGGGAGGAAACTTCTACAACGCATATCTTTGGACTGGGGGAGTAAACCCCTACAACGCATGTCTTTGGACTGGGAGGAAACCCCAACAATGCATGTCTTTAAACTGGGGGATGAAACCGGAATACCCGGAGGAAACATGCAAACCCCGCCTGCACACACAGGCAGAGGCAGGAATCAAACCAACAACCCCGGAGGTTCCCCCAGGTATGCTGACTATAGCAACTGAATTCACAGTTAATCACCTGTTGTCCTGGATTTTCTTCTCGTTGAAGGACTGGTGGAAATCTTTCAGCTCCTTAATCAGCCCTAAAGACAGCATCTCATCCACACGCTTGTCCAGCCTCTCATCTAAAGCTACAAGTGGAAAGACAGTGACGACAACAACAGGAAAGAATATTGAGAAGAAAGTGGTCATCATCATCCATGGTTCTGGGTAATCAACACAGACAGGAGGATCCATCATACCATCCATGTTGGAGTGGAGCCAGAAGATGCAGGGATTTGAAAAACGTAGAGGCCCGCCAAGGCCATCTGCCCCGTCTTGCTCTTTCTGCTCGTCCAACAGACGACTGTGCTTGACTCCTGTCTCCTGGTAAACCTGAAGACTCCTGTCAATCAAATCAATCACCATTAATTGGTATTATGAATACATACAGGAACACTACATAAAGGAAATGGTTTATGAAAGGTTTCATCTGGCTATGGTCATTTAAAATCACTTGCGCAATCTTTCGCATTGATGGTAAATGTGACCTTTTAGCTGTACTAAGAGGGCTTTGGCTAAATGTGTTTTGTGATGACGTTGAATTGCAAACTCCTCAGAATTTTGCAGCGTTTAATTGATTTTGCATTCATTTATTTGACACTAGCCAATCATAGCCATCGGTTAGCTCATATATACGTAAATGATCTACCTTGCATATACATGTTAGCTCACATAAATGTGAGCTTCCAATTGTCAGTTCCCTTATGACGTTCGCCAAAGCAGTTTGAAAAGATTAAGTGGCTGGCTTCATGTGTCTCAGAAGAAACGTGCTCACTGTCTCCCTTCCAGTTTGCCAGCTGTAACTAACTAATAAGCAGGAACTAGCTATGACCAACACCAACACTTAGAAATGCTAAAACTAATCAACAGGATTATAGAACAAGGTAAATGAGGCCTAGCCTAGAAATTTAAGCATCTGTTAATAAACACTTTGCAAACATTGTGCAGAGATTTTAATAAAGTGGCTAATTATTCTGTGGTATTTAACATTTCTGTGAGATCGGAAGTTTCAATAAAGTTATTAAACATTAAGAAATGTGCGTCACAAATCAGCTGCATGATTATGGAAGAGAAACCGCTACGATTTCTATAAAGGAATTCATTTTCTGATGACGCTTTAACTGCTACAAGAATACAGACAAGCTACTGATGTCGGGAAAGCCAGAGATTGCTTGGAAGTCTTGTTTCCTATGTGTCTGTAGTGCATTGTTTTATGCGAACTGGTTAAAGGTCGGGTCAAGAAAAACTGTCATCCAACACTGCAAGCATAATCTTGCTCGATGATAGTTGGGAAATACAGCTACGTCATCCATTTCAATCCGTGTCAGCAGCCAGAATTATATGACGGAGAATGTGGTCATGCTTTTTTAGACAGAAATGCATTTCTTAGTACAGGCATTCAGGAATATGTATCTGCAGATAAGTCTCTCTGAGCTTTCAGTCCAGTCCCTGAATCATGCCGTCTCTGAAGGGCACAATGTTCGACATCCTCCAACACAGCAAGATAAGCTATGCTGCATATGTTATACATACACATTCCTCTCATTAGAAAATCCTTACATGCTTACCGTAATCTAAAATGTCTTGTCTTTTATGTTCAGGTTAAAATCATAGAGAATCTCTACCGGAGATTATTTTTATGTTAATGGTAGTTAATTTCACTGCAACAAGTATGCAATAGGACTCAATACTTTGTTTGTTAATCTCAGAAACATCTGAAAACATATTAAGAGAAGGCATGATGCTGCCCTATGATTGAAGCCCACCACCCCGCTTGCCTGTCTATGAGCAGATGATGTGACGACTAAGAAGCTGCCACTGCCTCTGTTCCTACAGTCAGGAAAAGCACATTTCAAAAGCTGCAGATCTATTACTGAGAGAGTGGACTGGGACTGATCCCCCAAAACATGATGACATCAATTAGCCAAAATGCAGAGAGCCAGATTCACAACCCTCCAAAAAAGTGGTGTTAATTGGTCCCATAATGGTGATTAAAACCCAACCAACGCATCCGGAAAATGTGTGTGTGTAGTGTGTGTAGTGTACAGCAGGCTGGTGCTGCCAGAGACAACTGTTTCACACAGGTGGGGAGACAGATTTTTATAAACTGGTGCCAAGATTAGACACAAAAATGGGTTCAGGGTGGGAAAAAAAGGTCATCTTGATAGGTTGGTACAGCCCTATGTTCTCATTACGGGGTATTAAAGAAAGACATTACAAAAAGAAACCTGAACTGTTTTATTCCTCTAACACCACAGCAATTTAACACTAAAATAGATTTCTTTAATAAACTATGACAAATTAAAGGTTAACGTCCACAAAAGAAGTTACTTTCTTTTATCATTTATGTATTATAATAGCAATAAACAGTCTTTCCATCACCAACCCTTATTTTCCCTCTCTCTTGGTGCAGCTGTCTGTTTATCAAGAAACCACAAAACCCTCTGTCTTGAAAACTTAGCTACAGCTTTACTCCATTATTGTTCACGATTGGTGAGAAAACTAGCTGGCTGGCAGACAGATTAACAACAACAACAACAAAAAAGTAATTTAGAACAATAAATATTACTGACAATTACTTTATGAAAGTTGAATAGAATTTATAAAACAGGAATTTATTAAGTAATTAAAAGCCAAGGCTTAAAGTTACATCGACAATCCCCTCCAAAATTATTGGAACAGCAAGATCAATTCAGTTGTGTTTTTTTTTGGCTATACACCAAAGTCATTTGTGTTTGAGATCAAAAGATGAATATGAGATGATAGATCAAAATTTCAGCTTTCACATCCTAATATTTACATCTAGATTCATTAAACAACTTAGAACATAGCACATTTCTTCAAGTGATCAAAAATATTGGAACACATGTTTCTTGTTACCCAGGGGTACCCTGTTAAATTGATTATTTAAAAACAACTAACAGCTCTGAATGTCTACTCTTGGTTTGAGTCCTGGCTTTCAGCTGTAAAGACTGTATTTGTTGTTTACAATTATAAATCAACATGAAGACCAGAGAGCTGTCTTTGGGAGATAAGCAAGCCATTTTGAAGCTAAGAAAAGCGCCATTGCACAAGCATTAAGCCTACGCTAGCATATGCATGCAGTCGTATGCATAGCCTTTCAAAGTATACTCCATTTGACATAAACGTGTGCATTACGACAACTTGAACTACCACTCCCGGCCTACAAGAGTCAGTACAGAGCAGTAAAGCAGGTGGTCTGGTGTGAAGGACGACAACGAAGAAGAATCCCAACAACACGAAGAACAATGCTTGGGCAATCTCTCGCCACGATTAGCACCCATATACCAATCCTTATACTCTTTAAGGCTACAATTATACAAATGCGGGGACTTTCTGACCTGCACTCGTTTCCGTCTATTCCGTTTATTCCGTTTTGTCTTCAACTACCTTGAGAATGAACAGCCCTGGGTCACTGTTGCCGCCTTGTGGAAGAACTAAATAGTGCACAAGAATTAAATGTGCGCGCACAATACATGCGGTTAGAAAAATCGGGCGGCACGAGTATAGTACGTGCGTATTCTGCTGATGACGAAATTTGCGTCACGTATACAATACACTGTTCCTAGCTTACGTGTAAAACATGAAGCATACTTTCTACTAGAAGCAAAGAATTAGCCTTGCCGTTCCAATACTTTTGGACGGGGCTATAAATGGCTAGCTTGATGGACTTTTTTCATTGTCAGTCTTTCTGCCCAACACATCTCATGAAGAGCCATCATCTTTTAGAATTTAGTCCCAACTCTAGTTTATGTTCATGAACGAACAGCTGTGATGGACTGGGTGTATTTGGTTAAAGCGGTCATTAAACGTGCAGGGCAGCAGAGTCTCAGCGACAGTAGCTCTAGCCAAAACACAACTCAAAGTGCACTGCTTACCTTGCAATCTTACGTGCATCATTGGGGTGTAACATGGCCGCCATTTCAGGATCCACATCCATCAGGCGTTTGTGAAGTTCTGGACCTCCCAGCTTCTCCAACTCAGCTTTTGGAATTGAGGAGCCACTCTGAACTCTCTCTGCCCCATTCTCCTGCAGTGGGAAAAACAGCTGAGCAGTCACAACGCTGCTTCACAATGATCCAAACAGCATAGATGTAGATATACTATATATTTACCGCAGGATCAACAAGAACTTTCCATAAAATGGATTCGATGTAGTAGTTTGTGCCGCCAACAATGATCGGGAGTTTCTTCCGGCGATGTATGTCCTCAATGTATTGCATTAAGGAAGCAGTCCAAAATGAATATTATAAAAAAACTTCACTACTACAGGGGAAAAAAACTACTAACCTATATAATCCCTTTGGTTTCTTTATAGCTACAAAGTTTGGTTTGGCTAATATATTTTAGAAAAGCAAATGTATCCTAGATGCCCTGTGATTCTCTTAAAAGATTCCACATCTTGTTATACAGGCTTATGCATAATTTCTTTATCGGCAATATCAATAGTTTCTTATGCAATATAAACACTCTGGAAATACATTAACAGACCTGTGAAATCCTCAAGAAGACTAAAGTGTAGTTCCCTTTAGGGGGTTTCTACCACGACTGTTTCAACTCATCTGAGCTGACTGGTGCAGGAGAGCAAAGTGTTTTTAATCACATTCTAATTATCATTAACATTAAAATTATTAACAACGTGTTTGACACTTCCTTGTTGTCTTTCTTTCTTTGTCTGATCTTTTTCCGATTTCGGCTGAAAAATACCGTTTTGGACCATGTTCGGCTTAAACCTGGTAAATCTAGTAAACTGAAGTTAAATATTATTTGTCAAATTTAACCAAGGTAAACATACATAATGAATTCAAAACCTTCTCCATTTACCTTAACAGAAAATGAGGGCACCATAATTCTTCAAGTGAGAAAATGGACACGAGATGAAAGATTGTGATGGTGAAAAGGGGCGGGCTTAAAGGGGTGTCAATTAATATTGGCGAGAACAAAACATGTACACAAGTCATGTAAACGTCATTCATTACAGATGTCATGTTAATCAAGCGGTTCCTAGAAAATTCCCACTGTTTTAACGCTCATTAGACCTGATGTTTCATAATATTGTATATTTGCTCTACATACACGTCATTAAAATAGGATCAAAATTAATCTGGACGGCTCGTTGCGAGCTAACAATTACCTCTGGTCCTATACTTGGAGAATATAATAAAGATCAGCAGAGACCTCTTCGCCTGTCTCCCTGGAGTAATTAAAAGGCAAGACAAGGCCCAAAAGCACTCGTCCTCCAACACACCCCCACACACATCATCTACACCATGCATTAGTCTGTTCTCCTGGGAAGGAGATCAAGGATTGAGTGTGTGAGTGAGAGAGAGGACAGAGAGAGAGCGATAGAGTAATCGTGAGAGCAGGTTCATCTGTCTGTGACCGATGACGACGCCTCTAGTTTCCTGTGATAAAATGAGCATCGATTATGTTCTGTTTTATTCCTTTTCACAGGCAGAGGACTGATAAAGCATTAGCATAACATTGCTTGCTATGTTAAAGCAGTAGCTACTAGGATTTCCATCGGTACAAATGCAAATCATATGCATCTGACTGTGTTTATGTCTGGACATGCCCAGTGAGGACTCCTCCTAACTATCAAAGACAGAGCACATCTTTAACACAACTGTACAGGACTGTGGTCCCGGCTGTGTCTTGAAGTAACAAATAAAAAGCTTCCAACAGCATGAATTAAAAAAATAAAAGAAAATACAGTTAATGAGACTCTAGTTTTAGGGAGGGATTCTAGTTGATCATTACAGCAGTGATGCTTAGCAAGAAAACACATCTGCAAGACGAGCAAGCAAACGCTCACCTTAAATTATTCATAGGTTTAGGGAGTGTAAAACTATTCAACCCTTCTTAACCATCAAGCCTTAGTGCAACAGTGGCAAATGTAAGGAACATCCTTGGGTCGATTATTCACGTTAACAAGCTGAAATTGACTAATTATTGACAAATGCAAGGAAACAAAATAGAAAATCCAAAATGCACACTTTCTTCCTTCAAACATTACTTTATAGAGAACTGAGCATAAAGGGGCAAATTCATACACCAAAAAAAAAAAAAGTCTGTCTTTCATGTAAATTATTGCTCCATTTCATGCTCAGTAATTTAACTAAGCAGACGCTTGTGTAGAATTTTAACTTTTTATTTAAATTAGCCTAACAGAATACCGAAAATTGCAACATTTTACAATGTAGTCGACTAAATTCTTAACAACTTCAATGAATCATTAACCACCTGATTTAGTACAGTTAAAGTCCCCCTGAGATCAAAATGAAGGTTTTGTGGCTTTTAATATGAAGATGTTAGCTTTAAAGTTATCTATAAACTAGTGCGCTTCAAAACAGTGACAAAATTCACAGACGATTTATGCATTCATAATAGACAGTCTCTCTGTACCACCGATATGGATCAACTATTTTTGATGACATCATTCTGCATTTACCATGTAGGTACTTGTGCCAGATCACAGCTTGGCCCGGGCTGTGAGGTAAGCTAAACGCTAAAAAAAATTTTTAATGTAAAAAATGGTTGAAGGCTCAATACGTCCCGACCTGACTTCCTGTTAAAGCGGAAATGACTTCAACACGTGTAATTACACTGCGCGTTTCAAGACATTCACAGGGACTTGGTGCAAGGTGCAGTCTGAAATAAAATGCTTAAATATCCAAACTGACCGTCTTTCCACCTCCAAGACACACAATCAGGTCATCTTGAAATCTTGTTTGAAAAAAAACAAAACAACAAAAAAAAAAACCGAGTGCATTACTGCTGACGTAGTAAGTGTCACAGATTCTTGGATTTAGGCCAGAATGTTCCCTAGTGTGCCTTCAACCATTTTTTATTTTATTTTAGCAGTGGGGAAAAAAAGAGATCATTTTATTAAATGCAGGAACCTACTCAAAGTCTCAAAGTTATTAGCTGTGCGTAGAAAAGGATATGAGAGACAGTGCTTTGTTCCTGAAGTCCACCACTGTGTAGCTGTTCACCAGAGGATCCACAAAGCTGATCATGTGATGGGGACACTGTGCCTGCTCCTCTGCGGTCACTTTATTAGTGATGATGTCCAGTCCTTTATAAACCTGTGGCAGACAAAACCACAGGCATTACATTACATTGTAATAAACAACCGTTTTACTGACGGTTACAATTACAACAAACCAGATAGGACTGTTGTGTCCTGCAACAGACGTGCATCCTGTACAGGTTGCCTTTGCGCTAGGTGTTACCAAGATCGGCTTTAATCAGTCCATACAGGATTTCACAGAGTTTATTTTGTGATAGTTGTGGCCAAAAATGCTTGATTTTGCTGTGGCTTGTTTCAGAATTTGTGATGAAACTTTTTTCAGCTTTTCTAGAGAACTACTTGAATTGGATAAATTGCAACTGCAGGGAGCAGTTTGTGCGGTCATTCACACTGATGTTTGTTGGTGAATGAGACCTTTCAGCTGTACTCAGATTCGACATACGTGAATTGAAAAAGGCTTTGGCTGAATGTGTTGCTGTGATGACGTCACCTCGCATGTCACGGCCCAAACGTGCGGAAAATCTGCTGTAATATTCTCCGAGATGGAAGCTCCTCCGAAATTTTGAGGAGCTTGCTTGATTTTGCGTTAATCTTTGCGATCGTGAAATCTTGGAGGGACTGATTTATGTACTGAGTAATGTACTGAATTACGTTACGCTAACCAGCAAAGCTAGATAGCCAGCTTTAGATAAAGATACCTCGATAAAGATAACGTTAGTATCTAACATGGCTGGTAGCTAGGCACATTTATGCTGTGTTCACATGTACCATCTTTTTCTAATGAAAACTGCTGGTCAAAGCTTTTTTGTTTTCTTTTTTAAATTTTTTTTATAAAAATGCAAAATGCACTTTAGAGCGTCCCAAAAGGATTTCAGAACATTTTGAAAAACATGGTCTATTCTATAAGGTTATTATATAAACAGGTGTGAACGTCTTAGGTAGTTAAGGACGCTGGACTACAAAAGACTCGTTAGAAGATTTTACACTGCTCGGAAACTGGAGTGTTCAAAAGAGGGCTGCAATATTTAGCAGTTCAAAGAAATTCTCCGTCTGTCTATTTTACGTCCTTTGGTTGCATTTTCAACATAATTCCAAATGTTTTTCATCACGTTTATTCCTCCTGTGTGTGCAAGTTAAGGTTATCCACAAATATTGACATTAAATCTCAAACATTTGGTGAAATTAATAGACTTTCAACTATAAATACAATAACTGTTGCCAGCATTATTTCAAATATGGTAAGGATAATGGTTGAAAACAAAATGTTTTTTTTTAAATAGCTTATAATTTCCTTTGAATAATTTCAAATCCCCCAACCAACCTCCCACCCCGCCCACCCCACACACACACACCCTGTATTTGACAGCTGCCCGTTACTATCCAGCACTGAGGCTCCCGTCTCACAGGATATTCTGGAATTTCAAGGAGCACCTTCAGTTTGGGTTGTCAAGCTTATGATTATTGCTACCCTGCATTCCAAATACGTTATCGCAATCCCTGCAAAGAAAGTTGCTGAAATATTAAAATCCCCCCCACCCTCTCGCTGTCTCCACAGGGCACTACTGCCAGGCGCATGCAGAGGTGAGAGGAATCAGCAGGAAAATATTGACAGAGAGTGCTGCTGCGCTCTCCCCAGCGCTATGAGTGATTAAAAAAACGCTCAGATGCCTTATCAATACCTCGCAGCACTCAGGAGTCTGCTGCGGCCTTAGTGCTCCTGGAAAAATGCTTGCCTCTGCTTTCCACAGAAACGCCCCAGACTTTCTTCAACAGCTCCTCTTTATATTCACACACATACAGTCATTACCTGTCAACCGATCACCGTTTTTTTACATCTTTCAATAAAATAAACAATAAAAGGTTATATTAAAGATTAAGTAATATTTAGTTTTCCCTTTTAGAGGCAGTTTAAGTGAACAGCAAGTCACATATTTGTAGGATTGATGTAAACTATAAGGAATGCTTTTAAAGTCATAACGATTTTTTTTTTAGAAGGATTTTTTTAATCTGTGTGTGTGCATGTGTGTGGAAGAGAGAGACAGAAAAAAGCAGACAGATCAATACTTCAGCCACATCTCCATGTCTCAGAGGGGTGTGAGCAGCATGCAGGGCTTCCTGTCTGCCCCAATCACAGCTCCCCAGCCCACTGCGAGCCATAATTTCTCAACATCACCTGCATGTTAGCGGACCCTCATGATCTATTTAACCATTACTACAGGTCTGTGCTGGCATTAGCTGGGATCAATAGTGTCTATTTGATAGGTTAGCACTGCAGTGTTAGGATGTGACCCTGTGATTTGAGCAGTGTGCTGACAGACGCGCTGCAGACAGTAGATGTATGGTGAGGGAATAGCAGCCTGACACTTTCTGCCCTCAGGAGCTGCTTTATTCTGCCATCATCATAACTGTGGGTTCATGTCAGTGCAAGACAGTAAATCTGACTGACACCAGAATACAGACCCTAAAACAGCAGACTCAAGAGATAGAGTACAACACAAAACACCCAGGTAACAGTAAACAATAAAAACATAGAATAGGCTGGTTTGTAGAAGCTGTTGAGCTTTTGATTGCTCAAACTACGTGAACAAGTCATTTCTTAACGCCTCCGTCGACTTGTTTTTACTATGAGATGCAGAAACTGTGCTCAAAGAAATAGCAATTAAGTCATTTCTGAAATTCTTTTTCTGTCGTTTTGCTTTCTGATTTGAGTTGTGTGGGACTAGGGTAGGGGCAGATTTCATGGAAGTCTATGGGTTTCTATGGAATACTATTTGAAATTAATTAATTAATTAATTCACCAGGAAAGAAACAATACAAATTAGTAAATGCAACAATAAATATATAAAATGTGCCAATAAACAAATCACTAATTTCACCACTTATTTTCACAATAACATTTTCACATTTCAGTTTTATTTCCTAATGACCATTTTCTTCTCCTAAGGAGACTTTTATTACATAACGACACTTTTACTTCAACCCGGGAACCGACTCGAACATGAGCAAAATTGTATTTTATTTATTGTAGTTAGTACAGTACTTTATTGTAGTACCTTGTGTGGCAATATTTCTAAGTCTTATATATATATATATATTTTTTTTTTTTTAAATCACTGTTAATCAGTGCAGTATTTTAAATTAGCTATGGGAGGGAACTAGCAGAGGCAGAGGAGTGCACACACAATGCAATCTCGCCTTATTTTGATGCTTTACATGAGCACTTTGCAGTTAGAAATATGTACAAAATGCATCAACACAACATAACGTTCAGGACTAACATGAAACAACAGAAAGGACTGCTGTGTCCTTCATAGGCAAGTTGTTTGGATTGCCAGGGTAACCGTGATGTCAGTCAGTATCCAATCTCTCGCGCGCACACACACACACCAGAGTTCGTCTGTGGATTTCGACGAAGACCAAAGTTTCCATTTCTGTCTCCGTTATGGAGAACACAAACTGGGACTCGACTTGCACGTGAATTGGATTAAAGTGAGGAAGACTTGTGCAGCATCGGCCTCACTCTCACATTCCGGTGACCACCATGATCCACTGAGTCAAGTCGACTGAAGATGGCCCGGGGCACAGTGATTCAACATTCATACACCATTCATACACCCACTCATACACTACAGACACTTTGGAAACACCAATCTGCATGTCTTTGGACTGGAGGAGGAAACCGGAGTACCTGGAGGAAACCCCCGCAGCACGGGGAGGACGTGCAAACTCCGCACACACAGGGCAGCATCTGGAATCAAACCCCCAACCCTGGAGGTGTGAGGCGAACGTGCTAACCACTAAGCCACCGTGCCCCCCACCACCCCCACACCTCTCTGATCAGGCAGAAAGTAATGATATTATAATAATTATTTACATTTATTCATTCAGCAGACGCATTTATCCAAAGCGACTTACAAATGAGAAAATACAAGCAAAATTACACACACAGACACACACACAGACACACACACAGACACACACACAGTGCCTCCACTAATATTGGCACCCTAGGTAAGTGTGAGCAAAGAAGGCTGTGAAAATTGTTTGGAGATCAAACTATTGCAGACAAAACACGTGTTCAGCCAAATAATTAAATAAATAAATAAATAAAAATTAAAAATAAAATATATATATATATATATATATTTTGTTAAATATAGGTGTGCAACAATTAAGGTCACCCTTTTAGTTAATACTTTGTGCTACCTCACTTTGAATCCATAATTGGTCAATTGTAGTGTTAAAAAACTAGTTTGCTCCTGTTATAATTAGATTAAAACAGCTAAAAACAGTTTCTTTCTCTCTCTCTCACTCTCAATGCAAATTATTGGCCTGAAGACTTTCCCCAGTAGAAAACAAAGTAGCAGTGTAGTAGATGTGTCATCTCCTCCCATAAAATAAAGAAAATGTTCTCCTCACAGGACACATAGCAGGGGTTATAGGTTTTTCCTCGTAAAATGATGCATGGTTTATGTTTGACTTAAAATACTGTACATACAGGTTCCTGGGAGTTTCTGCAGCAACAAAAAATTATTGGAATGAGTACATTAACATAAACTTGCGAATTAAATTACAGCCAGCACAACTGTCAAATTAATCACCACCTTCTCAACAACGCTGTGCTGTAAAAGATATTAACTGTTTCATGAAAAGGTGGGGAAAATTAAAAATCACAAATGTGATACCTTTGAGAAATGGGAATGTCTAAACGCAAGAGATTTTAAACTGCTGTGGTACAAACCCTTAAACAAGTGTAGTTAGCTTTCCCTGATTCTATATCAACATGCTACTTCCTGTGTTTGAACATCATATCACAATGAACTGTGTCAATACAACTATTTAGCGTCATATGACGTTCATTCACAGGAAGTGCCTGTTATGGTCCCAGGGAAAGCTTCGTGACTGCTAAATGCTCATTAAAAATAAAAGATGGTAAAAAAAACCTGGTATAAAACTTTGTAGTATTTACAGTAGTATGAGATTTTGATGTAGCCGATGACTCGCATTGAGTCATCTTGCTGCGTTGTTTTCTGTGCAACTAACGGCCATTAAATATATATATATATTAATAATAATAATAATAATAATAGCTGCTCGTACATCTAGAGTGGTTGTGATCAAAAAAAGAAAAAGAAAAGAAAAACAGGATATGGAATGTGTGAATGTATGTGAGCTTATGTGAGGCACATTCATAAAGAACAGAAAAAGCCATGTCTCGCCTGGTCATGTGGCTCTCATTTGGGGCCACACTGCTTGAGTGCTGCCTGCATTAGTCAGGTTTGTTCTCAGCCGCACTCGCTCTTCAGTACTACCCTCCGAACACCCAACACATTCACCCCTCCAACAATTTTTCGGGAATCTTTCCCTCTCGCACACTACCTCTGTGTGTGCTTTTCTTCCCGCCGGCTGCCTCACACTCCTTCTGCTGCATCTCCTCTCCTCTCAGACTGGCCTCTGATGGAACAGCAGCTTTTGTCCTGCTAATAATGTCACTCTTGTCCTTGCTCGTGCTACGGTTTAGGTTCTTCCAACATTTACCGGATCCTCCGTTTCTGACTTGTGCGGTTTGTATAACCTGTGTCTTAGCTTGTCGCTCCGGTTCCCATTTCGTTTGCTATTTTTTCTTTCAAATGTGGTTTATATTTGATTTTATTTAGCCAAAGTATGGCGGATATGTATCTAGAATGTACATTTCTTCTGCTACGTAAAACGCCACAGTCCACATTCCATCATTGAGCTCTCAAACCTGACCGATTAATGATATATAACAGCACAGCTCTGACAATACTGCAAGCTGTAGCTCAAATCACAATGCTAGATTAATCAGCTAGTGCTAATATTTTATTCTTTCCATAGTAACAGCTATTTCACAGGGACGGGCATGGCAGACGGCCCACCTAATCGAAGCCTATTACTCAGTCCCTCCAGGATTTTGCAATTGCAGAAATTAACGTAAAATCAAGGAAACTCAAGGATGTTTAAAAAATTACTGCAAACTTTCTGCAGATTTTGGCCAAGACGAGTCACGTGACGTCATTACAATGTGCATTCAGCCAAAACCCTCTTCGATTCACATGCTAAAAGGTCTCATTTACCAACACACATCCATGCGAAATACCGTGCAAAACAATTTCGTACAATTGCAATTCCACCAATTCAAATTGCATCGCAGCAAAATAGAGTATTTTTGCCCACAACAATCACAAAAAAACCTTACAGACTGATTGTTAAATGGAAATGTGAACATGTAAAAAAGGTGTTATTTACAAAACAAAACATATAATGGTTGAATAATGGCATATAAATGTTTAACAAACAGGTTTAACAGGAAGAGGTTTCCGTGTCAGTGAATATCAGTAAGCTTTCTGCCATGTGAAGGGTCTTCAGGACTGAGGTCATTGTTCTATTTTTGTTAACATGACAATTTGCATTTTGGGGATTTTTTTTTTACTTTTAACTTCAAGAAAGAAAATAAGAAGCTGGTGAGAGAATGACTATTTATAATTGATATAATTTAAATGATAACAGGAACTAAGATGTTCTGCAACAGAATAGATACCTATAAATGGTTAAACGTAAAAACATCAAATAAAAAATGTGCTCCTATATTAAGAAAATTGTCATGCTTGGCAAAATACTGTGGTATAAGAGGCATAAAACATTATGAGAAATTCTTTTATTGGAAAATAAATTTACTTTGAGGTGGTAAGAGTAAGCAAGCTTTGCATCAGACCACACACCATGCTGTCGCTGATTATTTTCCAATTACCGCACATCCAATCAGAAATGATTTTCCTTAGTGCACTATAATGATCAAAAGAACACAGTTTGAGATTCAGCCACAAAAACCATAGTAAGCACCTGTTGGAAAATAATGTCCTATTATAATAAATGATCATTTTTTAAAAATCGATATGTGAAAATAACTGACGTGTTTATTCAGATTACGTCAAGCAACAAGTGTCAATTAAGCTAAAAAAGTTTAGAAAACCTAAGTTTCAACACACAAAGTATAACATGAGTGTGCAAATTTAATCCACAATCCTAATGTGCGGTGTGTGTGCAGCCCCACGTGTGTGGCAAAAAGTCACAAGTACAAGAACGACTCAAAGAAGGCCTTCAATTCACAGGGTAAGGAGAGGCGTGTCTGTGGGTTTCACCCACATTTTTATCTTGACAAATGACATTTCACAAAATGAAAATAAAGCTGCATTACTGCTCTGAAATAAGCGACAGCTCTCACTAGCACGGGCCTTTCAAAACCACATGGGAGCGAAGCGTGAGAATGCGAGCCTCTGAATGTGCGCTCTTCCTCCATACAGAGCAGCAAGGGAGTGGGAAAGAGGGAGGTGAAACAAAGGAGGAGCTAGTCTGTGTGTTTAGGGAGCAAGGCTCCACGTGGTGGGACCAGTGCCTCTTTGTGTGAGTGTGTGTGTATGTGTGGCATAGAGAAAGAAAGAGATAGAGCCCTGCGCTGCCCCCGCCGCTCCGGCTCCCCACTCCCAGACAATGGACCCAGTGTTGGATGACTGCAGCCGGCCTGCCATCCACACCCAACCTCAGGCCACGCACGAGACAGCTGCTCCTCATACACATGGAGAAAGAAAGAGAGAGAGAAGGGGGGAGATCAGCAGAAAAAGATGAAGCAAGGAGGCAAGAGAGATGGGAAGAGATCCACCAATCAAGTTGGGAAAATGCCAAGAGGAGCAAAGCTGAAGAGCTGGAGACACAAAATGTGAACCAGAACAGAAGCCCAGCTGGGACCACATGAATTACACAGGACTTGTTATGCACCAGGGCCACATGTTAATGCCTAAAATGATACTGATTAAAACTTCAACAGGAAAGCAAATTATCCATATATATGCATACATATGTGTGTATATATACACATATATCTGTGCGTGTAATATTATATATATATATATATATATATATATATATATATATATATATATATATATATATATATATATATATATATATATAAATAATATCTCGTCAAATCCTGGCTGAGGTTGAGAACCTCCTTCCCTCAGCCAGGGCATTGAAAATGGGTCGTGGATGGGTATTCCAGCATGACAATGACCCAAAACACACGGCCAAGGCAACAAAGGAGTGGCTCAAGAAGCACATTAAGGTCCTGGAGTGGCCTAGCCAGTCTCCAGACCTTAATCCCATAGAAAATCTGTGGAGGGAGCTGAAGGTTCATGTGTGCAAACCTGGTGGCCAGCTGCAAGAAACGTCTGACCTCTGTGATTGACAACAAGGATTTTGCCACCAAGTACTAAATCATGTTTTGCAGAGGGGTCAAATAATTATTTCCCTCATTAAAATGCAAATCAATTTATAACATTTTTGAAATGCGTTTTTCTGGATTTTCTTGTTGTTATTCTGTCTCTCACTGTTCAAATAAACCTACCATTAAAATTATAGACTGATCATTTCTTTGTCAGTGGGCAAACGTACAAAATCAGCAGGGGATCAAATACTTTTTCCCCTCAGTGTGTGTGTGTGTATATTTATATATTGTCGCGACGGACTGGCACTCGGCGCGAGGAGAAAGGGGATCGCTCCTTTGCCAACTGCCGTACCGGCACGAAGCAGGCAGCCCCGCGTCCGATCCTCCAATCCCCGGACGATGCGGCATCGGTGGGTCCTCCCGGCATGGCGTCCCTTCCGGTTACTGCCAGGTCCGACCGCGGGCTGCCTGCTTCGTCGGTGCGGCGAGTTGGCAAAGGAGCGATCCCCTTTCTCCTCGCCCACGAGTGCCAGTCCGTCACCCCCAGCTCCGAGCCTAACCGCCGGGTGGTGGGCCCATAGTACGTCCCCTCCGTGAGAGCCCGTCTGCGTTCCCGTGTAGGGTCCCGCCCGCGTGTTGGACCTGGAAGCAGAAGTCCTGCAGGGCGAGAAACCACCGAGTTACCCTGGCATTAGTGTCCTTGGCCTTGGCCATCCACTGGAGGGGAGCATGGTCCGTCACCAGAATGAAGGGTCGGCCCGCCAGGTAGTACCTCAGCTCCTCGATAGCCCATTTTATTGCCAGGGCCTCCCTTTCTATTGCGGCGTACTTTCTCTCTGCCGGGGACAGCTTCCGGCTGATGCAGAGTACCGGGTGCTCTTCTCCCTCGAAGGCTTGTGAGAGAACTGCGCCCAGCCCGGTTTCGGAGGCGTCGGTGTGCACCGAGAAGGGGAGTGTGAAGTCCGGGCTGCGCAGCACCGGCTCGCTGGTGAGGGCCTCCTTCAGAGCCCGGAAGGCCCGCTCGGCGTCGGCTGTCCACCTCACCCGGTCCGGCTGGCCCTTCTTTGTCAGGTCTGAAAGAGGAGAGGCTATCGCCGAGAAGTTAGGGACAAACCTCCGATAGCATCCCGCCAACCCCAAGAAGGCACGCACCTGTTTTTTCGACGTGGGCCGAGGGTAGCCTTTTACCGCTTCGACATTCTTTGCCTGGGGCTTTAGCATCCCGCGCCCGATGCGGTATCCCCGGTACTGCGCCTCAGGTAGCCCAAGGTGACCTTTCTTGGGGTTGGCAGTCAAGCCAGCGTCCCGGAGTCCCTTTAGAACCTCCCCGTTGTCCTGGGCCAGGCAAGCGGTCCGGGCCCAGGTCCTCGGCTTCCGGCGCGTGGCTGCCCCGTCTCGGTGTCCCCGCCCGGCGGGCATCCTGGCCAGTCCCTCCCCAGGAGTAGAGGCCGCGGGAGGCCAGGGATCACGCCATACATGGAGAGACCAGCTCCCGTCACCCCTTGATCGGCACCTCGGCTGTCGGGACTTCTCGGGGTGTCCCCATGAACGCAGGTCACAGTGAGGCTCCCCCTGGTTGGAGTCCGCTGGGGAGGATGGACCGGTCGGGGGTAACGAGCTCCCGGTGTCCAGCAGCCGGTGATCGGCCTCCCTCAATCCACACCTTCTGGGTGGGCCCCTCCGGCAACTGTGGTGACATGGAGGCGCCAGCCGGCCAGCCAAGGTTTCTGGGTCGGTCCGGGAGGCCCCAGTTCGGCTCCGTGGGCATGGGCTCATCGGTGGGATTTATTGGGGGGCGGCGACCTCCGCGGGGTTCGCCAAGTGCAGGCTGGGCGTGGCGGTGAGACCGGACTCCAGGCCCCTAGAGGTATGTCGGAGGCGGCTGTGGCTCTTGTGGGTCGAGCTCGAGGGTGGCGGTGATGCGCTCCAGGGCCGTCAGGAGCTCCTGGGGCGTTGTGCGTGGTCGCGACCCCCACGGCCTGTCGTACCGTCTGGGATAATGCCCTCAGGGAACCGATCCATTGCCACCCCTTCCGCCACCTCGAGGGCCGTGCTGCGTCTGGCGGCAGCCACCTTTTTGGTGAGGCGGATGAGGGTGTTCAGCTGCCTGCGGGGCTGCGCCCGCGCCGCCGATAGACCCAGCGATGGAACTCGGCGGTTGGGGAGAGCCTCGGCCGCACCACGCCAGGACGCCCTCCTTCATGGTGCGGTAGTCCGCCGCGTCCCTCGGCTCGAGACTGTAGTAGGCCTCGCGGGCCTCCCCTGTGAGCAGGGGACCTATGGCGCGAGGCCAGTCCTCCCTGTCGCTGCCCTCGCGGCGGGCGATGGTTCGAAGAGTCTCGAGTCGCACGCACCGGGTCGGTCATCAGGAGCCAAAGGGGGAGTAGGCGGCGGAGCTCACGTCCCGGTCCGGGGAGAGGCGTAGAGGCGCGGGACTGTAGCGCCACCGCGCCTCTGTCGCCACCTGGAGGCTTTCCGTAAGTTTGCTGGGTGATGGCCTGTTGCTGTATACTGGCCTGCACCAGCTGCCGTAATGTCTGCTCCATTGTGTGCGGGGGTTTTTTTTTTTTTTCCGAAAAAGAAGAAAAACTGATAGTCTCTCCTTCCCTCTCTTTTTTTTTTTTTTTCCTCTAGGTAAGGGGGCGGTTCTGTGCTCATGCCCGCATCCTCCACCAGTGTAGCGGGATGGGCGGTACACAGAGACACGGAGGCGAAGGTAGCGCAAAAACTCAGGCTTTATTCTTGGTTTGGTAGAGTGTATGTCCGGGGGTGTGTGTGTGGTCCGCAGGGCCGGGCTGACGCGTGGGGCGCTCGTGGGGGCGTGTCGGGGAATCCGGAAAACGCCTCGGGCAGCGCTGCGCGTCGTCTCGGCGTCAGCCCGGCCCCGCGGCCTACACACCCCCCCCCAGACATACACTCTACCAAACCAAGAATAAAGCCTGAGTTTTTGGCTACTCTTCATCATATCACTATATACTTTTTTTATTATTTTTTTTTTTCCCTGGCCCAGGGTATTTGAGAGATCTTTAAAAGATCACAAGAAAAACCTAAATAACAACTGAAAAGAGATCAAAGAGAAAGTTGAAAGAATTATTTCTCATGTAAAAAAAAATATTACAAGAGAATGTTTGAATGATCAAAACATGAATTATTAGAAAGATTGAAAATTAAAAATATAAAGATTACAAAAGTGAAAGATCAAAACAAGCCTTTAAACAAAATAAATTAAACAAAGATCATAAAGAAAGATTGATATTAGATAGCTCAATTGGCCGACATATTTATTTATAATTTATTAAATGAACATGTGCTCATGATTAAAAATCATATTAACTGCGCAGCCTAATTATACAAGGAAACACAGGAAACATTCGGAAAATGTGGATTAGCGAAGAGGGCTGAAAGAGGACACCCTCAAAACATCCTTAAAATGACCTTCATCCCTCACTGCTGATTGCGCAGAATTCCCTTCTGCACCAGATTCTTTACATCACTTCCCTCTGCAGCTTCCTCAGTGCCCAGCTCTCTCATTCTCCCCTGCTCTGCTACAGCCACCAGCTCAATAGGTCCCTCTAATAAATGTTTCATGAGGTTGATCTTTTACCACATGCTATCCATCCTTATACAGGAGCGAAGTACTCAATGGCCCGTTTCCGCAGCCCCTCGTGCACCATTCAGAGCTAGGAGAAGGAAGAATTTTTTTTTTTTTTGGGGGGTTATGGATCCTGAGGTTTGGTTTTACAATGGAAATGAGAGGTATAAACAAGAAAAATGCAGTAAAGAAACCACACCCAACTCAGGCGCAGTAGCCATCCAGTCAGTAAGCCAAATGACTAGCTGTGATAACGTTATCACGGCTCTCAGTGGACAACAGCCTTAAAACAAAACAGAAACAATAAACAGTGCTGTAAAACGGGTGTGAAGTTTTTATTAGCTGGATGCGTTACACATTTCACTCACTTACATTGAACCTCCTAAACATTAAAATAAACCCTAAACTCAAAAACAGGATTTCTGAGGGATGATAAATTCAGTAGCATGCTCCAGTGTGCAACACAGACTAAAGCGACAAAAAAGCAAACGGAAACAATTCATTTTCATCTTGTAGGATATGATGCACAAATACACTGCTGAATATTATATACAAACCCTGCAGAATGTTTCATTTTGGCGGCAAGAAACCGATTTGATGTCAAAAGTGGAATGCTAGTTGCGCCAGCCACGTTACTATGGAAACCAACCAGTAGCA
Organism: Ameiurus melas; assembly: GCA_012411365.1. NCBI lineage: Eukaryota > Metazoa > Chordata > Actinopteri > Siluriformes > Ictaluridae > Ameiurus > Ameiurus melas. Next base: position 15,560,062 of record CM022774.1, read on the forward strand.
GGAACACCTACTGGCGACTTCATAGTACAGCAACTGGAGTCTTGTGAGATGTGTAAACATACCATAACACTTCCAGGAAGATGACAACTCTAGAGACAGCTGCTGCCTTAAAGTCCTCCTCAGAAAATTGTGCGTCTGAGTTTGGAAATGGTGATAATGATGCGGTGTTTGTTCAAGTGTTTTTTTGGTTGGAAAGACAAAAAGGATGGCGTGCAAAATGTCTCTTTTTCTCCCATTAACAAAAAGAAGTTTATTTAGCCTAAGTTAGCACTAAAATCTTTAAACTGTCAGCTGTATGCATGATCTTGATATTGGCAACCGACACAACTTTATTATTGACACGTCCCCAACTCAAAGTCGGGTCTCGTAGTAAAATATGAGTTCCCATGTTGTAATTACGACATTGTGGTGGTATTCAAGAGTGCTCATGACATTTATGATTGGACCTGAACACATCAATAGTCCTTACCCTTTCCGGATAAAGCAGAAAAAAAAAAACAACTTTTTTGACTGCGAGCTCTGGTTTTCTCCTTCACATCACAAATATAAAACCTTGCCCATAAAACATTAGCTTATCTCAGTCACCCAAGCTGCTGCGTTGTCCATCCTTGTCCCTATATGGTCAGTTTGCAATTTGACAATATGCTTATAAAAATATTACACACAAAACCCAGCTCCCTCACTGGCTGGTAGCCGTCATATAATAAGGGAGAGCTGAATGGTGGATGGAAATTGGCATGTGGTCAAACAGGGGAGGGGAGAGAAAAAAAAACAAAAAACACCTCGCTATTAAATATGACTTATAATACATTGTCACATGATTCAAACCCCTCGACATAAAAAATGACTGGTTTGGAAACAGTGACTAACACACTTGATCTTTGATTTTTGGATCTTTCATTTAAAAGCTACAACTTTTCCGGGTTTGAATGAAGAACATTTTCCTGTACATGCATGTTGACAGTCTTGTGATATGTTGTGGTGTGACAGTCAGTACGTTTACATGGACAACAATAATCCGATATTAACCTGATTAAGAAACTACCATGGAAACAGCGATTACCGATTACCATAATCGAGTCATACTCGAAGTAAACACAAATCGAATTAAGACACGTGGAGTATTCTTACTTTAGTGGCATTATCAACGTGTATTACAGACATGTAGACACCTTAATCACACTATTAATGTCATGTGGGAGTTTTCGTCGCATTCTGTGACAGGACACGTACACACACGGCAGTGCTCAACCGTTTGACGGCAAACAAGAGAACACGGCTGTGTCTGAAATCACGTACCTACTATATAGTAGGAGAGATACGTGTATTTCAGCTACTATATAGCAGGTAAGTACACGGTTTCGGACACAGCCCACGGATTCAAGCAGTCGTCTATTAGCACGTTGAGCACAACAAATAAATAACTGCACTTGAAGCTTTCATGAAATTGTAAATAAAAACACCCAAAACTGTATACAGTACCATAACGAAGACTAAGAGGGAACACTGAATGACGTGACGTGAGGATGTAATGACGTGTGCCGTTAATCGATCAATGTTCAATATCATGTAAAACGGGAACATGAAAGGAGTATTCTAAAAGCATCTCATGTAAACGTCTTAATCACAATACTGTCTTATTCAGAATAAGGTCAGTAATTGGACTACTGCTGTCCATGTAAGCAGAGTCATAGTCACTTTAAGATCTTGGATCGTCTAATTACACTTGTACCTTTAGGTCTCTAACACACTCTGAGGAAGGCTGTATGACGAAATGCATCAGTGTGCCTTTTCATTGTTGTATGTGCTAATGTGACTAGCCAAACAACAATAAAGGCTTTTTAAGCTTTGTACCACAAAAAGTGCCTTGGATTTGTCCTTTTCGTGACATATAATACATTTTAAGTTGTTGAATTATATATGGGCGTCACGATGGCACTGAGGTCCCACACCTTCAAGATCCCAGGTTGAAGTTTGAGCTCAGGTCTGTGTATGTGTGAAGTTTCTGTGCATGTTTGCATGGTTTCTATCTGCGTTCTCGTTTCCTGTCACCTCCAAAAAACAATGCAGGTAGGTAGATTGACTACACTAGGGTCTGTGCATAATGCCCTTCAGTGGACTGGTGTCTCATCAGACCCACTGTTCCCAGGGTTAATTCATTAATTGTTGACTGATGGGACATTCAAGTGCAGCCATAGGAAAAACAGTGGATTTTGAGAAGTGTTAAAGTTTGTCCTCCATCTACAGAGCAGTTTGACAACAATGGACCAGTCATTTTAAGAAAATTCTTGGGCAATTTGGGGCGAGGTTTAACATTTTTGGTTGTTTAGAATGGCACATTCACAACCCTGTTAATTATGATGGTCTTCCTGACTAGGTCAAGGAGCTAAAAGTAGGTTCTTGAACAATGACTTGCATTTCCATGTGCAGTAACCAGTCAAGGGACATGTTCTGTTCCTTTTAACCAGTCTCATTTCCTTTGACTTTATCAGGCTTATCAGAGTCTCCATCAAGCTCTAGATGTCTAAATGACTAAAGAAGTCTAGATGAACACAGATGTCAAGCCAGACATGTACTGTGTCGCAAGGCATGATACCAGACAGCCTGACACAATTGGATTTTCATTCATTCGGTGCAAATTTAATTTAGCCTCTGGTGTGCTTGGAGCCATGGAAATTATTCAAAAGGTTCTGACATTTAAGTAACTATAGCTTCGAATGCAGACGGCCATTCGTTTTTTATCCCAGACAGTAAATACAGCTACTCCTTTAAGCTGTGCCTTTATTTAATTATTGCTGCTATTTTTAGCCGTCAATTTAAAAGATGAAATTATTTTCAAAAGCATAACATTCTGAGACCGATTGTATATGTAATGATAGCTGAATATATACATATACATACATACATACACACACTCACACACACACACACACACACACACACACAAAAAGGCCTCTGCATTTGCTTTGGTGTTTTTTTCCGTTCCATGCACTCTTTTCAAGCATCAGCGTAACACAGTGGGAGGTTAGTGCACGGGAGACCTCACACAGGTGTGGCTCACTATGAAAGAGGTGGCAAATATCACACAATCACATTAAAGGCCTGCATCAGCACAGAGCTCCAATGAAATTAGCATGAAACTGCTTCACAAAAACGCGACGGCTTCAGATAGCTCAGGCTCATCACTTACGCCTATTATGAGACGAAAGGAGGTTTTTGTTTCGTTTTGTTTAAAAATAGCACTACAGAACCACAAGTTATTTAAGTAATTAAGTAATCTTTGTTTCTGTTATGGTGTTAAGTGTAGTTCTGTTAAAATTACAAAAGCTCTGCATCACAGAGATGAGAACACACACAGGCTCACTTTCTGACATGTACAGGCAGCGTTCCTCAAATCTACAGGCAAGACATCTGAATTTTTTATGCCCTGCACAGTATGAGTCGTAGATCTGTAAATGCACAGATGTCAAGCGCTCCTGAGGGGTTTGTACATTACTCAAGATGAGAGAATGAAATGAGAATCTCATAAGATTCACATACCCATAAATCATCCATGATCAGGATCTCGACTTGATAGAAACTGTCATTTAAATAAGAATCATACTATACAAATATTACATTTTTACCAGCAGTTTATTATTTTCACTGAAATTCTGTTTAGTGTGTAACAAACATCACTGCGTGCAGAACAATTTCCCCAATTCAATCGGTTTTCTGCAAAAGAAGCCCAAAAAAAAACTCTACAAATTGTGAAAAAAATCTACAGCATTTATCATTTTTTTTTTAAAAAGGGGGCAAAATCCTGTACGGACTGATTTTTCTAAAACAGCACGATCTAAAGTGTGTTATTCCTCTTGAGTTTAATGAACAAAACGTCATGCCTTCTGAACCGTTTTTAGCTGCATTCAACGTCTGCCACAGAACATTTGCAACACAAGTTAGTTCCTGTTATTACTTACATTTTCATACATTTCTACAAAGTTCTCGGTATTCACACCATCCTGCGTTAGAAAACTTACTGACCGTTACAAAGCACTGACAACTAAAAACTTTCAAGAGACCTCCATAAAAAAAAGCATCTCGTAACAGAAAACTTCACGCTATGATCAACGAGTATACATTAATAATGTTTTTTTTAATCAGTTAATTATAAGATTTTGATTATGTGGAGTATCCACCATACACATCCCTATGAATGAGCTATTACGCAATTCATTTTACTGTCTCTTTTTTGTTAGAAAATCACATACATATCACTGTATACTGAATGTATATATAAAACAATGAACAAATAATGAAACATTTTAATTTTCTTTCTAAGAATTGTCATTTTGTATGTTCTCCCCATGCTGCGGGGGTTTCCTCCGGGCACTCTGGTTTCCTCCCCCAGTCCAAAGACATGCATATTAGGCTGATTGGTGTGTCTAAAGTGAATGAATGGGTGTGTGAGTGTTTATATGATTGTGCCCTGCGATGGACTGGGACCCTGTCCAGGGTGTACCCCGCCTTGTGCCCGATGCTCCCTGGGATAGGCTCCAGGTTCCCCATAACCCTGAAATGGAGTAAGCAGTAGAAGATGGATGTATGGATGGAATTGCCATTTTGCTAACATGCAAATTATTGGCATGCCCTTGATGTGGTCCGTTCGTGCAAGTCTTGTCTGAACGCAGCACTCGGTCTGGTTCTAACTCTAGCGTGGTTTAATTGCAGTAAGAAAACGATCCTGAATTGACCCAACTTCACAACGGAGCCAAACATGACATGATTTATGAGTTAAGAGCAGCATTTTTTTCTGTAGATGTGAGCTGCTAAAGTGACATGCAAGTCTGCATTCTGTATATTTGGACAAACAAACAAAGGAGATAAATGCTGGATTCAAAACACAACCTATTTTGATCTTTATAGAATTATCTAATTATTTATTTAGTGCCAAGTCATTACTTGGGGGATTTTCTTTTCCCCTTTGCTGTATTGATAAGCAATTAAAGGAGTTTTATGAGTATGTTGTCAGCCCCAAATACCAATTTTGTTTTGGGTTTTGTTCTTTCTTATTGATGCATTTAATTATGTATGTGCAATGTGAAACCAAACCAAACAGCAAACAAACCCAAAGTTTAAACCCAGTACAGGGTATAACTCACACTGAGGATGCATCCCCACCACTTTTTTTTGCCACGCTTCATACAAATGGATTTGTTTACAATAGTTCTCATTTTTATTAAACATATTAAATATTCCATGCAGCTCTAGCGCTATTCCCATGTGACTGATTTGCCCCAGTCTTTTACTTTTATTAGTGACCCATTAAACTGCCCTTCAGGACCTCCGAGACCTCCCATGGTAAAAAAAAGACACACTGAGTCTCCAAAGTTCCTTTCTTTCTTTTTATCCCACTTTCTGGGATAGCAAAAATCCTCTATGAGGTTCCCATGAGCCCTCACTCCTCCTCATAGCCTTTGAACTATGATCTCAGTGACCTTTAAGGTCAGGGCTCATCCCAATTGCTCAACTAGGTGTTTCCACCATTATTAAATAACACAAACTTAACATGGCCACATTAAACATAACAATCTGGCTTGCACCCCATACAGTACTGCTATTGAAAGTGTCAAAAGCTTCGTATGTAAGCAGCACAAATCGCTGAATACCAGCAATGGAAAAAGGAGGCTCTTCAACACAATACGAGTGTGGGAACCAACTGAGTATGACAACGACGCTTCCCTATAGTGTCTGTGCAACAGCAACCCCAACACAACAATAGTCTCGCACAAACTATATGTCTAACACAAGCGCAAGGCTTATACCCATACACCCACTTTCGATGGAGTCTAAGGAGCTTGAGCTGAGGAATTTCATTAGCATAACCGAGTTAACTGCACCAGGTGACAGACATGCAGACATACTCAAGGTCAAGAAACATAAGACAAGGGCAGAGTGTCCCTAACTTAAAAAAGTGCAGTACGTAATAAATGGGTTATTATGGTGGAAACTGAACCTGAGCTTCAGGGATAAAGCCTCAGTTCTAAGTTCGCCATAAAATAAAAAGACAAATGTGCAGTGATTGTAAGATAATCACTCTCGCCATGTACACATTTTACTAGACAACATTTCTGCATACACCTTTGAAGTGCTCAAAATTATATGCAAAAAAACCAAAGTAATAGAGGAGTATGCATTTTTAAACTTCAACACCTCCAGGGTTTGGGGTTCGATTCCCGCCGCGGCCCTGTGTGTGTGCAGAGGTTGCGGGTTCCCTCCGGGTACTGCGGTTCCCTCCCCCAGTAAAAAAGACATGCATGGTAGGCTGACTGGCATGTCCAAAGTGTCCGTACTGTATGAATGGGGTGTGTGAATGTGTGTCATTGTGCCTTGCGATGGATTGGAACCCAGGCCAGTGAGTATCCCGCCTTGTGCCCGATGCTCCCGGGGATAGGCTCCAGGTTCTCCGCGACCCTGTAGGATAAGCGGTATAGAAAGCGTATGGATGAAGCCATTTCAGCAAATATTTTCAAGGTTCAACTCATGTTTCCAGTATACAAATATACTTGCAAATAAATGAATCAATTAATTAATTGATGTGAAGAATAAGAAGCCATAAGTGTTTACTAATATTATCAAAAGTCAGGAGAATTATTCCAACTGTAGACATCCGTCTTTGGCTTAATACCTTATTCCAAAGAGACTAGGATGGCCTTTTGCAACCTTTCAGAATAAGCTATCCGTGAACGAACTCTTCCGCCTAATTTTAATATTTGGACATCTGAAAGAGTTAATGAGCGGATATTCAGTTAACAGTTCAGACAAGGACAAGTGTTTAATGCCGCAAAGATTTTAAGTATCACTTTAACAATTACACAATCCTCCAGTTGAATATGGGTTAACTGGGTCTTTAAATACTCATGCACATACTTACTGTGAACATTTTAAACCATAAACATGCTGAACTCATATGCCAGAACTTCCCTTAAAAACTTCAATATACTTGACCTCTCTGTGACTTTGACCTTGTTTGGACCAATTCAAAAAACGAATCAGTTCATCTGTTGGTTATAACGATGATATCCTAGAAACATTCAACCACTCATTCTTGAGATATCGCGATAATGAGAACCACGGACACATGGACAGACCAACAGAAAGATCGTAGTTAGCCAAATAATAGGCCTTGAGTTCCTGAACATGAATCATACATATTTGTATGACAAACAGGAAGGAAGCTATAGCAGAAAACTTATTTCACACATTTGACCTTTGCTGTGACCTTGACCCTGTTTGGACCAAGTCCACGATCTTTTCAGTTCATCTGCTGGTTACAAAAACAATACCATATAAATCCTACAAACACAGAATCACATTCTCTTGAGATATCGTGTTAAGGAGATTCTTGGACGCAGTGGAGAAGGCATAAAAATAACTTGGGGAATAATAAACTGCTTAAGTCAGCACCAATATACAGTGGAGCATGCTATTAGAACAGGGTGGTGCATTTTGATTAAATTCCTGTTAAAAGAATAACAGAGCGCATTTTTATCCATTTACAGTTATGTTTTACAGTGTGGAACATCTAGCAGCTATTAACAGTTCTTCCCTCAGCAGCCTCTCTTTATATATACAAAAAACAAAAAACAAAACAGTTTGTCATGTTATCGAGAAACCAAAAAGCACAAGGTCCTCTGTCCTGAAGACTCCCCATGGTGGAAAATTGACTGATTGTTTCAAAGCGCTGATACCAGAGACACACTTGATCTTTTTTTAATGAACTTATTATTAGATTCTGTGAAGCATCCACTATAAAAGTTCCTATGAATGAGCTGTTACTATAGGGATGATAACACATTACAACGCGGGCGTTAATATAAACCTGTCATTTGAATTACAGCCAGTACTACGGTCAGAGCTGCTGATACTGTATTACTCAACACCTTTTGATCAATCAGATTCAGGAATTCAGCAGCACTGCTGTATATATTTGTTTTTATGCACAAGAGATAAACAATAGTGCTGTTGAATTCTCAAATCTGAATTTCGATTAGAAATTTCAGTATGGAAGTCTCAATTTACTTTGATATGTTCTTAGTGATTTATTTAACAATAGCCAAACCGGTCACAACATACCCTAACAATCAACACTATGGTATCCAATGCTAAATTTAGCTAGCTACCTTTTCAAATGCCAAGAGCCCCAAATATTACAACAAGTACAATTTATTCAAAAAGTTATGTAAATAGAATATAACATGAATGTACAACATTGCTTCCAGCCTCTGCTGACAACGAAGGACCAATGAGTTCACAAAATTAGTTTTCAAGGGGTCAGTTGAGACACATGTAGGCCAGGTGTGCACTTCTGAATCACCTGAAGTGGATGTTAGTACAAAGGCTGTGATTATATTTGTCTTCCACCATATGTATGCAAGATGGATAGTCTGCATGTTGGTTGTGCATGTACACAATGTGAGCATGTTGTATTAACAACATACAGCAGGGGCAGTATATGTGAAGCAACACCATATCCTGAAAAGATTGGTTTAATTGTCAGATATACTATACGATGGTGCTTCCACTGTTGCTTAAGACAAAGATTATAACAGTCTTCTCAACTCACACCACCTCCACTGCTTTTTCTTTGATGTGCAAAACCAGAGGAAGTGGTCAAAGAAGGTATTTTAGTGCTGCAAGCTTTCGCCTCTGACCTACCGTCTATTAGATGGAACCTTGAATCGTTTATGTCAGAGGTCAACTGGCAGACCATGATCCAAACACAGAAAAAGTAGCTCAGTTGATCAAAAATAAATAAAATCAGTTAAGACTCTGGATTACTGATCAGAAGGTCAGAGGTTCAAGTCCCAGTACTGCCAAGCTACCACTAAAGCAAGGACCTAAACCCTCTCTGCTCCAGGGGTGATGTATCATGGCTGACCCTGCGCTCTGACCCCAACTTCCTGGCATGCGACGAAAATGTAATGTATACATGCCAAATAAAGACTCATTATCACTATCATTATAATTATATGGCAATAATTAGATGGTCAAGTGAGCATGATTATGTTTGGAGCTAGTGTCTTCAGGAAGGTAGATCTCCAGAACCACGGTTGGTGACCACTGAGCTAAAGATATCAAGTAAGAAAAGTTTTCACAGACTTACATCGCCGTTTCATTTCATTTATCCTGTCCAGTCTGCTGTTAACTCACAAAATGTCCTGTTTCAAGAAAAGTCAACAAAGATGAACATATAGATGTACGTACTTATTCTCTCTGTATCAAATTCAACTCTCATCTCATCTGTTCAGAGGCCACGGATTTAGTCAACAGTGCTAACATGAAATGTAACTACAAAACAAAATCACTAGAACTTGTCTTATTTATAGCCAGTATCTAAATCACCAATGGTTATTAAAAGGTAACTGCTGTTGCATTTTAGTTATTTCACTTGCTTAACCAGACCTTTATAAAGCAAGGATTTTTTGTAAATGGACTTTTACAAATATTGGTTGAATACCCCTGCTCTATATGTATGAATGGTACAGAAGTCAAACGAATAGCTCTGAAATAACATATCAAGTACAGCCCCCACCCAAGTTATTTAACCAACATGACATAAGTGTAAGATGAAAACACAAAACCACGCAGAGCAGCTGTGCATCCAGGACATTGTCGTCTGTACGCAAAACTTTTCAAAAACACAAAGGAAAAACCTTTTCCGTTTTTAGTACATCATTGTCATGTAAACGTACCCTTAATCACTAAAGGCTTAAAGAAGCTGTTTGAAAATTTTAGAGCCCTCTGCTGCCAGTGAAATAAAATACAACTGTTAAGAAAACATCAGATTTTTTCTTCAAGAAACCTTCCTCTTTCCACTAATCGTGAACAAACCCTTTCTGCTGAAACCCCATATAGTTTTTAGGGAAATGGTGTAGAGCCGAGCAGTTCGGTTCCAGCTAACAGTTGAGCAAATTCCTCGGCTAAATGTGAAACATAAAAATGAACCAGGTTCTATGAAGGATTGCATATTATTGTTCGATTACATATTATCAGAATCAAAAGGACCAAAACTCCTCTCACACCAACTAAACTACAAAAGAAAAAAAAAATTTAGAAGTTTTTTTCTCCACAATAACTATAACCTGCACATTGCACACTCTCCATTCACTTCCTTAGAAGAGACAATAAACCCAGCCAAAAAGATCAGAAAATCATACTGGGGGGGGGGGTCAAGGAAGAAGAATGTGACATACAAATGCGGGTAAGAAGCAGACGTTCTCGGCATGCTCTCACAGGAACCGGACGTGTTGTATTACTCCCCTTACTTCCTTGTTTTGTGTAAGATATAATGTGTAACGATTATTTGATGGTTGCTGCTGTCACATCTTGTTAAACAACCTTGAGTTTGAGTGGGGGAAAAACAGTATATAAATAAAACAAAATATTCTTAATGTCAAAACTTATGAGATTCACAACTCTGAGTCAAGCCCACATTCTATTGTGATGGATAATGTGAAGGGAGAAAAAGTGTTCTTCCTTCTGTAATTATGTCCCATTTGATATTTTCTGGACATATTAGCACATGATCCGGCGTTTTGAGGAGATTTAGCAGCAACTGTAAAGCATGTAACCAGCAGTGCTTAGTACCACAGACACAGATTAACTTCATGTACTCTCAAGAAAGTTTACAATTACCATACAATCATTTATTTTACATAATTTTCCATCCTTTTGATTTAAACACCTAATATAATAAACGAACGTCAGCTATATCTCTCAATTTTTTTCATTATTAGTAATCCTCAGGAAAAACAAAATAGCTAAATAAATAAAGATAAATAAATAAATATATGTTCACGCGCACGTGTTGAAATATCGCGAGATGACTGGTCACGTGTCCCACTACGAGTTTATATAATCGCGTTAAATGTTGAGGAAAGCAGGGGATTAATCATTACCGTGTTTCTACACATTACTGCACAGTTGCTGGAATAAACATCTTTATACGCAGCCATTATTGTTGGGCTTTGGCTCATCAGACTTCGCATACAGAACTAAAGGAAAGTAGGTCTGGTTAGGTATAAATAATCCGCAAACACGACATGAGTGGATATTAAGCATGGAGAACGTGGCAGAAATAAACAGCGCTACTACATCCGGTTTAAATAAAGCACTGCATCTGCATCTAGTAGCTGGTCTGCGCATCCGAGCACGATAGCTAACGTGAGCTACCGAGCTAATTCAACACTCGGTACACGACCAAATCAATCAGCGGTTTCAGACACATGCAGCGCTCTGAGAACACTAAAGCATTCCTGAAGACCTGTATGAAAATAGAAATATTCCTATTCCAAACCAGTGCACGTGTTTGTTTATTCTGCTCCTCTCGTTTCCAGCATTCACGCAGCATTTGTTTTTGGGGTTTTTTGTTGTTGTTTTTTTAGGAAAAACTCACCTGCATTGAATCGGCGCTTATTATTTCCCCTTGTAGTCGTTTCCCGATCTCGATCGCTAGTTTGGACTTCCCAGTACCGGTAGCCCCTAAAATCACGACCAAAGGAGGGATTATACCTTTCCCAAGCGCACGCTGCACACCAAGAGTGGAGGCCGCCATGATGGTAACGCCACAGAACGCCAGTCTCCACTGAGCATGCGCACTGGAAGCGGCTCTGTATCGTAGCAACACAAAGAGCAGTTCCCATAGAAACATTGTAGCAGCGTGAGAAACGCAGTTTTGTGAAGCCCGGTGCTGCTCTTTAGCTATTTCCCGGAAATCCTGCATTTAACTGTTGTATTTGACGTCTAGACGATACAACGTTGTAGATTTATAAACAAGAAATCATGACTAATTGTTTTTATTTTTCTCCCCAACAGAACCCCCCGTTCGCGTTCTGGCCCCCTCCCTGTACAGCATCACTGGTCATCAGGTGCGCACGTGGTTTTGTTGACTTTCCCGATCCAGTTGACTCACGCGAATAGCCGCCTGGTTGCTATGGACACTGAATTATCTGCGCCACCGGGAAGCAAAAAAAAAAAAGAGAGATGTCGGTTGCCATGGTGATTTGTCTGGAATACGCGTCCTCGTGCCATGCGTGAAATAATCAAAACGACTTTCTCTAAGCTCGCACCTAGAGGTTCCACACACCGTTTATAAACCAGCCAGACATTAGCTAAAGAAAGTGACGCTAAAGATTTGAAAGGAACCGGAAATAACTCAACGGAGAAACAAACTGACACGGATTTTTATTTACTCCAAAGTTTGGTGTAGTTTTACACTTCAGTCGCGACGATAATCTAGCTAAAAAAGTCATTTATCTCCGATTCAAAAAGCTTTCTGTAAATACATGCCCAGATTTCCATTCAGCTACTACTAAAGCTACTGTATCACCTCGAATTTAAAATGAAAATACATTGTAAAATACCAGGCATGAGTAATCCATATTTACATAGCTGTTTAAACCAAAACGTACTCAAAAATCATAATATAAAAAAATATATATACAAAAAAAAATGTTAAAAATAAAGACGTACTCATGTATTGAGTATTTTTTGGAAGGAGTCTCAAGTGTCAGCGCTCTGTAACAGTTCAGTGTTACGCTGTAACTTCACATGTAAAACCTGGAACGCTTTCAGGAATGAGGGCTTTGTGGTTTCTTAGTAAAACAAGTTGGTGTTTTGTTTTTATAATAATGTTTACTAACAAAAAGAAGAATGAGCGATTATAGCTGTTAATGTAAGTGATCGCAGGAGCTAATATGTTTTGTGAATATTCCATATGACGTTGTCAATACTTAGTGTCATGCAAAAGTATTCATCCTCCTTAAAGCTGATCAAAATAGATCTGTCTGGATTACAAATGGCACTTACACAGGTTGTTTCAGACCTTTAAAAACAAACTGAAAAGCTGAACAATTCTGTTTGCGTAAGTATTCAACCCTTTCAGACTTGTACCTGGTAGAGCCATAATTTGCTGCAAGAACAGGTTTAAGTTCCTACCAACGTTGAGAATGATTTCCACCCATTCTTTCTGGTGGATTTGCTCCAGGTTCTTCAGGTTAGTTGGATGTTGTTTGTTGACTGCACTTTTCAAACAGTTCCACAGATATTCTCAATAGGATTCAGATCAGGACTTTGACTTTGCCACTGTAGAACAATAAACGTTTTGTTTTTAACCACTCCTGCATTGCTTTTATCTCTGGTTTGGGACCATTGTCCTGCTGAAAGGTAAAGTACCTCCCAAGCTGTAGTATTTTTTAAGCAGACGGAAGCAGGTTCTTTTGTAATATCACATTGTATTTGTTCCATCTAGTCGTCCTTCACTTTTGACAAGAAACTCCGGTTCTGAGGATGAAAATTGTCCCCAGAGCATGATGCGGCCACCACCATGCTTCACTGTAGGGATGGTGTTAATCGAGGTATGACCTGTGATAGGATTGCACAATACATGACATTTTGAAACTTGCCCAAATACAGTATGTAGGTCTTGTTCTCATCCCACCTCAATAAAAATCACTTCCTATCCTTCTTTAGTTTCTTTCTAGTCAGCCTCCCATATAGTCCTCAATTATGCAGAGCTCTTGCCTTGGTTGTTTGGAGCATCTTCACTCTGCTCTGTACTCTCAGCCACTGTACTTGAACTGCTTCAGAGTGAGCGTTGGCCTCGCTGAGGCTTCCCTCAACAGTCTCCATCTTGTTTTTGTGCTGACTTTTAAGGGATGACATTGTCTAGGTAGTGCATGGGTGGTGTGATGCACATTCCACTCCCGCCCTATTGATCCAACAGTGCTAACTGGGATGTCCAACCTCTTAGATATAATCTTACACTCTATTCCTAAGTCATGAAATTTTATCACTTTATCCTTAACTTCCATTCTCTCTCCCTTCCTTCTTACTGACTGTCTCTTCAATGACAGTTCAACTAAGGTGTCTTTTGTTGTTGTTCAGAATATGAAAGCCGCTTTAATATTTTACAGGTGAAGGCCGATTACAAGTCAATTTTGTCCCTGTTAATACAATATTTATTATCTGGAAACATGAGACATGATTGTTTTGATTTTGAATTTATTAATTGTCTGACTTCTATGGGCTCATGAGGTACTGAACACAAAGTGCTTAATGCTGTGGTCATGCTCCAAGTGCAATAATTAACCACTAGGAGAGACAAAGTGAAAAAAGGAGCAACAACTAAAAAAAAAAAAAAAAAAAAAAACAATCAGCAAAAAGAGAAAAGGTGTGTGACAAATCTTAACAGTAACAAATGGATTCTTAAAGCTTGGCTCTTCCACTAGAAATAAACATAAATAAGACAGAGTGTGGAGCTTGCTGATGGTATATGCATCTTAGAGATAAAGTTTAAGAGAGATCAAGAATGGAGAAAGTGATCAGTGATGTAAAGCAACAGTGAGCTACTATAGTTTTTCTTTGGATTATTTTTCAGACCGATCATGCCTAGTCCAACACTGAAAGTGATTTACAATGGAGAATTGCCATTTATAGTGAATTAAATTCAAGTCTAGGTTGAATCGGAAAAGGATTAAGGCAGAAGATGATGTGCAAATCAGCCTTTGGAATAACAGCGATACTAAAAAGGGTTCTTCAGTTAAGTGGGGGAAAGTTTAGGTGTGAGAAAGCAGTGCACCATGTAGCATGATGACATTATACCAGAAGAACTGTAAAGTCGCACAATTCAAAGGATATTGCACTAGGAAGAATAAATGTACTATAATAAGGGGGGTGGGAGGAGGAGGAGGGATAGGACTCTAGTAGATAAATAAAGAAGCGTACACCATCAGTAGAGCTTTTGTAAAAATGAGGAAGAAAACAGAAGACGACATTAACATTACAAAGAAACACAGAACTCTGTAAGAAAATAGATTATAAAAGTCTCTTCTCAGCATTGTTGAATTACTAATCAAATATTACATATATATATATATATACCCCTTAAAAATCAGATGATTAGGCAGTGGAAACATGAAGGTGACTAGCGATGCAAAGTAAAGTTCGATAGTGTCATTTTAATGCTTTAACTTTTTTTGTTTTTACTTTTGTTAACAAAAATAGAAGCTTTGAGATACTCTGAGATAGGATTAAGCCAAGTGGGCCAACCAAGTTTCAGAACACATGAAAAGTAAAATATATAAAAAACAACTAAATAAAAATAAAAAACAACAACCTCGATTTTGGTATTAAAATGAAAAGCATATATAATATACTTTACACACCTATACAGCTGAGCGATTATGTACAAACGGTTACAGATCTCACAGTTTATATACACAACATGTTGGTAAGGTATGAACTCATGTGCCGACACAAGAACACTTAGAAAAACTAAATAACTAAATATGTGAACTTCATAGACAAATGGTAACAACATCTGAACTATTGTTGAACTCCAGTCCTGATAGAGTATTGCAGGGGCCACACAAACTTCACTTTCAAATTGTTCAAATCATTTTGAACATTAGTCATGGCACAGCAGGGCAAAGACGTATTAAACCAGATAATTTGCAGATTTCTTCACACAAATCCACCTTTACTAATGGGGTCAAACGTGCATACAAGCTAAATGCTACATTTCAAGCAATGCCCGAATGGCATGTAATTCAAATGAATAGAATATCCCTGATTAGGATTGTTTTAATATTAAAGAGATTTGGGGGTAGACCCTTTTCTTTTTATCGGCAGGGCATTCTTTGGGAAACTCAGTGAAGTTTATGTAATCCACAACACACCAGGAGTATCCTTCCCGAACTACAGAATCAAATGTGCAAAGAGTGTTGGAAAATAAAACAAAAAAGTACAGGATGTCTGAAATCTTAAACTATACCCACTTTTAACCAAGCACTCTCACAAACAGTCCTTGCGACTGGCCTGGATCTGTGAACAACTTTAAGAGCGTTTCAGTTCTGCCAGCCTCCGAAGGAGCTGCTGATGCCTGTTTTTGAGCTGCTTCTTTTCCTGGGCTTTTTGCTTATCTGTGACGTGTAGCAGACGCAGGTACTCCGTGGCCTTGGTCAGGATCACCACCTTGGGCGTCTTTGGACAGTCCACAAGACCGGGAATCTCATCTCTCAGGGCCAGGAAGCGTGAACGCAGGTCGTTGCGTCTCTTTCTCTCCAGATAGTTGTGGTTCTTGCGTCTGTCCATGTCCTCGCTGTCTGAGCTTTGAGGGCTGGATGGCTGTGATTTGGGGCCATGATGGGGTGAGGCAAGCAGTGGTGAGGTGGTCATGGAGTGTACTGGGATGGAAACGGTTGCAACAGGCGAGTGTGGTTTGCTCTCGAGTGTCTGGACTGTGGAGCTTGGCCTGGGCTGTGAAGTCTCCTGGCGGATCCTCTTGCGAGGGGGCTCTGAATCAGGGGACGGGGCGGCGTAGTTGTGTTGCTGTTGGTGGATGGAGATGTGGAAGCGTTTGGTGCCTGGGTCGTGTGGGTCAGCGCGCACCGTGATGGTGACCGGTTTGCGCGAGTTCACTGGCCGTGATTTGCCATGCTTGTGTTCCACGGTCACGACATCAATCTCCTCGTCATCTAAAACATTAATATAACAAACCATTTAACCATCAGCCATTTACAATAAATTATACAACATTCATTTAAGATGTACCGAATACTATATAAATGTTTATTTAGTCCTGGTGTTAGTGAATCTATTGATTCATATAACTCCTGATCACTCACAGCAACATAGCTATTCTGTGGGATGTGGCACTGCTTAGGTCGGGATACTACACAATACCAGAAACACTGATCAGGTCTCTTTCCTATGGCCACCTTCTGGTATGAATCCAAACACATTCAAGACCAACACTCGAGTCATAACTTTCAAGTTTACAAAATTACTACAATAATTGATAGATGGATTTATTCAGTGATCAAAGGCAGCTTAACTGAATCCCATGAAAAGCATGCACAAGTTACAAAAGAACTTTAGTAACTTGATTAAATATTCATTAGGACATTTCACTTCTGCTGACCTCAAAAAGAACTGCTTAGTTTCAAAACTGTCTTCTTTAAGGCAGGCATTTTATGTGATTAAGGTTTTAAAAGGATAAGAAAAAGCCTATTTAATCTGTCTCACAAACATACTTTAAATCCTCCACTAAACCTATTCTGAATCAGGTCTTCCACAGCTCGTTCGGTTCAGCTACTTCCCATTGGCCCGTCTTCCAGCCATTCACTCTCTGTGCCCCGCCCACCAGTAAAACAACCCATCCTGTTGTTCAAGCTCAGGAATGTTGGACCATGGCATAAATCCACAGAGACATTCCACAAGGAGCCCGCAATGATGTCAACCTCAAAACCAGGGCATCGGTCCATAACTGGAGTAACACCTCTGCAGGATTCTGACACGTTACCTTAACTGTTTAAAAGCTCATGCAGAAACTGCTGACCAGATTATTCACTCACGCATCATCACTCGGGTTTAATCTAAACAGGTCTTAAAATTGAACAGGACTGCTTAAAATTCAGCACAGCATCGCAGTTTAATGACTCTTTAAGCAAGTGATCACTTGAGAATAATACATTTCACTGTCAGTTCACAGAGTGAGTCTATAAACAGTACTGGCCCATCACAGATGTAAATCAAGGTCAAGGACTCTGCACCTACCAGATGAGTCGGTGTGTGACTCAGAGCCAGAGGACACCTGCTTCTTACAGCCGCTCAGCGGGAAGGTCAGCACAGCCGCCGGATCCACACAGTCCGACATCGGACTGCTGAGAGATAACGACTCCACATGACCACTCTGTGACCTCGATGGGGGAATCTGAGGGACAAGAGGCACCTTGGCCCCACCCTGACACAACATGTGCTCATTGACAGCCTTCTCGAGCCTCTGAGTGGCTGAAAAGCCACTCCACATGCAGTCCTGTATGATTATCGAGCTCAGGTTGCATTGTGCCTCATGCTCGTCGTCCTGGCCCAAGAAGTGGGACACCCACTCGAGTTTGTCCCCCAGCGATGGACACACCGATGTTTCATCCAGCCTCCTCACGGGAGACATGGGCGGTGTTGGCACGAGCTCGAACTTCTTCCAGATGTCCTCGCTGGGTGCAGTGGATTTAAAGAAGTCTTCATCCGGATCGTGGTCGTCATAGAAGTAGTGTTGGTACTGACCCGGATCCTCCATGTCCCAGCATGCATAGGGTAAAGGGCTCGCGCCGATTCCCGGCATTTAGAGGCTTTCAGAAGTGAGCACAAGTCAGAACGAACAAGACCTAGACGAGGAAGGACAAGCAATTCATTAATAAGTGTCTGACAACTGCTCAAATAAAATACATCAACAGTGTGTCCTACAGCAGCCTGTCTGGCAAGAGGACCAATTTTTCTCTTTTTTTTTTTAATAAAAGGAGCTTTGCATTTAACAGTCAGTGAAGTCATTTTTCCCTCCATTGCCGCTTGGATGTTAGTTTATTAAAATAATGCAGCAGATAAACAAGCGTTCAATTCGGTTATTGATATGAGGCGCAGTTACACCACTCCCTAAAGCATGACTCTGAGAAATGAGAGCTGAACAAGATGTCAAGGTAGAAGTTGTGGGGGGAAAAAAAAAAAAGTTTCGCAACACATTTATCTTACACAACTCGAGTCGGGTTCGGGGAAGTGGACTGGATCAGGGGTTCAGGGCTGCTGTAGGCAAACCCAGTTCTTCCCTTCACAACAATGCAGCTTAGGGGGAAAAAAATAAAAAAAAATTCCCTTTCCCAACCACAAAGTCCTCCAACCAAGCAGCACAAACAGCTAATGATTTCACACGCTTACCGTAAGATACTCTCCAGAGTGCGAATCCCGCAAGACATTTATTTACCGGAGATCCCGAGCGACTGCGCCGAACAAAATCCCTCCTTGTGTACGCCAGTTTCTTCACAAAGCTTCCATTAACTCAATTCACAAACACCAGCTTCCCACTAAAAGCTAGAAATATATACAGCGTCCTGGGAAATGTACACGCAGGTCTTCCTCGGTGCAGTTGGTCGGTGTTTTCAGTAGTCTGGAAGTCCAGGCTGATGTACAGTATTACTGCAGGATCTCACCGGCGCTGCCGCTTGCACTCTCTATGGAGCCGTGAAACAACTACAGCACTGTATTATGCGGCCGAGCAGCCGCGCGCATTTACATAAAGGGCTGGTAGTATTCGCGTAGCCACGCCCATTTAAAGTGACAGGCTCGGTGAGAAAGATACGAGCTGGTCTATAAAACATTCAGCTGCCTGCTCTGTCTGTCAGGGATATTCAGTTCAAATGGGTAAAAGTCCCTGAGATAAAATTCCTTGCTTACAGATGTCCGGATTAGCAACCAACAGGAAATTACCTTAACTTTTATTGAATAGTTTGTGGCTATTCTAAATTCATTTTCTAGAACTAAATGAAACATCTTGCATGGTAGCATTACTTGTATTGTTCTCCGCTTGATGGATCACTTTGCTTGTATTTCCTCATTTGTAATAAAGGAGTCTGCTAAATGAATAAATGTAAATGTATACATTTTCCCCCCTCTTTCGGCTGCTTGGGTTTCGGGGTTACCAAAGCGGGTCACCCATCTGCATATTGATTCTGGCACAAGTTTTATGCCAGATGCCTTTCCTGATGCAACCTTTCCCATTTCCCATTTTCCGGGCACTGCGACTGGCACTGAGAGTACACTGGCTCATGAAACCCTCCAGTGGTTGGGTTTGGTTCCATCCATCCATCCATCTTCTATACCGCATATCCTTTTCAGGGTCATGGGGAAACCTGGAGCCTATCACAGGGAGCATCGGGCACAAGGCGGGGTACACCCAGTACGGGGTGCCAATCCATCGCAGGGCACAATCACATACACACTCACACACCCATTCATACACTACGGACACTTTAGACATGCCAATCAGTCACCAGGCATGTCTTTGGACTGGGGGAGGAAACCGAAGTATATGGAGAAAACCCCCGTAGCGTGGGGAGAACATGCAAACTCCGCACACACAAGGCCACGAAGGGAATCAAACCCCCGACCCTGGAGGTGTGAGGCAAACGTGCTAACCACTAAACGGGTTTGGTTCCCTGTGTGGGAATGGAACATATTCCATGTCAATGAGAGCGCCACATGTTAGCTACCAAGGAATGCTTAGTCACTTTTTTCTCCCTTCTTTCAACTGCTCCTGTTCGGGATTACCACAGTGGATCATCAGTCTGCATATTGATTCTGTTATAAGTTTTTACACTAGATGCCCTTCCTCACACAACCCTACCCATTTTCCAGGTGCTGGGACTGGTACTGAGAGTGCACTGGCTCATGAAATGGTCCAGTGGTTGGGGTTGGTTCCCTGAAAGGGAACCTGGGTTGTAGTGGTGACAGAACCGCTTGCTAGCCACTAGTCCACCATGGAACCAGTTTATGGGTAAAAATCAGGCCGTTATATTTGGTTTCATATCGTAAACATATTTTAAGATGATATGAGGTTTGAATTTGATGCAGGGAGAATAAATAAATACATCCATTTCTGTTCAATCAAACTGAATATAAGCATTCAGTTCTCATTGTCTTCATTTCCACAAATCAGACCAGGGACAGGAAAAAGAAAAACTTAAAATATTTGTGAAAACTCTCCAATTTGTGACATAATGTTTTATCTCAGTAGCTAGTCTCTGGTCTGATGAGCTGCCTTCAGATAAATGATTTACATAAACTCATGTTCTGAGCTGCAACAGCACTACAGAAGCCATGCTGGTTTGTGTTTAGAAAACTGGAGTTGCTGAACTATGACCACTTTATATAAAAAAAAAAAAAATTTTATATATATATATATATATATATATATATATATATATATATATATATATATATATATATATATATATATATATATATATATATATATATATATATATATATATATATATATATATATATATAATATATATATATGTGTGTGTGTGTGTGTGTGTGTGTGTGTGTGTGCGTGTGTGTGTGTGCTTATCTGCTACAGTATTTTCTCAGGTACTCAGCCTGCTCTGCTGAAATACTTTGCTGGATCTGGTGGTTGATGACACCTTTAGTACAGAATTTCCCAGATTATACACTGGAATCAGATCTGTATAGTTAAGTGATTGAGACTGAAATGCAACGTGTTGTTTTATGTACACTCCATCTGGCCTGCAGAGCTTGAAGTGTTTCCCAACATAACTATGAATTAAAGGGGGTTTCACCGTGTGTCATGCCATCTCAACCACCCACCAACCCCCTCTCCATCCCCATCCCCAACCCCCCACCACCAAGGCAAATATTTTATGACAGTTCCAAATGTTCATGAGTTTGCTGATTTTGTGGGGGGTTAATGTAACACGCAGCTGACTATATACAGTCCATGTCCAGTAGTATTCCCGCTGATCAGGATAGAGCAGTTACTGGAGATGAATGAATGAATGTTTGTTTTTATGCCATACAAAAACACAGAATTAAAAGCTAAGTTCCTGGTTCCTTCATGCAACTTGTATCTCAATTGATTTTTTTTTACACCAACTATAGCAGGGCCAGCACGTTTCACAATACTAAGATGAACGTCTAATTTCGACTACAATCCCCCTTTGTTTTGGAAAATGAGGAACTAGGATATGGTGTTACTTGTCTGTATGACAAGAGGCGTGTGTGTGTGTGTGTGTTCTTTCACATTATCACAGTTATGATACTCGAGGTGTTAATTAAGAAGTCTGTCCTCAAAGCTGTGCATCAGTAATGGGAAAAGGAAAACTTGCATGGGCACCTTGAGTGAGGAAGAGACACACACAAAAAAGATCCAGCACCAGAGAATCTGTTTATCCTGAAGATATTTAAAGCGTTGTTTTAAGGAGAAGAGGACACCCAAAGTCCTTCATTATTGTTATTGTTTAATGACTCTTCTGTTTAATGCACTGAAACATTGTTTGTGTGTGTGTGTGTGTGTGTGTGTGTTTTACTTTTTAAAGTGTGTTTCATTTATAGGCATTTATTATTTCAAAACTGCACCTGCAAATGAATCAGTTGTATTACAATTTGTGTACAATTCGGAAATCTTTCTACATCTTTAACAACACAGAACTTAGCTTTAACTGTAATTGTAAAAGTCTGTGTAGTTATAAAATGTATGTAAGGAATGGCAAAATGTGTGTGTGTGTGTGTGTGTGTGTGTGTGTGTGATCACACACAACCCTACATAACAAATTGGCATATTAAAAAGAAAGTATTTTGACTCTGGTTGTGATGAATCTGTTATTCTATCTTCACTGTAGTGTGTATATTCTAGGATCACTCACTGCCTTTAGCTCGAGGCTCAAAAGGATACGTTGACAAAGTGCACTGAGTGCCATCTGGTGCCTTCAAGCCCTGAAGATATAGCATAAGAGGTCAAACCAGAGGTAATGTCTCTCTCAACTTCATGACTCTAAGCTATTTGATCTATGGGCAACAGGAGAAGTTCATATCTTCTTTTCCCTAAACCCCAGATTTAATACGAACTAGCGTCAAGTATATTTACTTTAATTATACATTTAAGTAATAATTAAGTTAATATTTATATTTAACTCTTATACCCTCCTGTATAGTCATATGTACAAGATGTATAACCTGTATGTATATGTACATATATATGTGTATAATAGTTTTCACAAGGCTACAACCAAGGAAGCTGTCCTTTAGTCCAGGCTGGGTGAGGGGCCCAGGAGGGTTTAATAGTCGTCTGCATTGACATGCAGAATGAACCCATCTGAAATATGCCTGTGCATTGTTTGCACCTCAGTGGATAAGTTAATATTTCTCCTGTTTTGTGAAATGATTTACTGTGGTGCGTTTTTACAGTCAGAGCTTCCACGTCCACCGAACCTTTTATGACTATTTACAGTGTGTAAATAGCTATTAGTTACTTTCTTTCGTGCAAGTGTGCTAAGATGTTGCGTAAGACAGATGCACCAAATAAGAAGGACTGGTAAAATCAAGGGAGTGCATGGCAAGTTCTTAAAGTAAAATTGATTATCACATTAAAATGAGTTATAGTTTTATTATGCATTACATCCATTTCAATTTCAAAGATTGTGTATGCATGTTTCCTTGGGGGCAGTTTTTAAATGTTTTTTCCTAAACCTAGCCAATATGTATCGTGTATCTTTTTCAGTGACAACAAATACAACCATACAAGTCCACCAAACCAGCACACCAAAATCTGATGATCCAGCTCTTTTACGTTTTCAAAGATCTATGAGCATTAGCACATGCATGTCGAGTGAAGTTATTACAAACACATTTACCCAATGAACCCAGTGTCAACTGATCTGCCAGTCAGCTGTCATCAGAACACACTCTATCCCTGCTTTTGCAACTCAGTTTCCTCACAGACTCATGGATCCACCCAAAAAAGCCTGTAACAACAGCCATCCTCTTAACTCACTTCTCTTTCTCCTGTACTACAGGACTGAACAGATGGGTGGGGTGGGGTGGGGTGGGGGGGTTGCTGTTTTCCAAAAGCTGGATATTTACAACTCTTTTATCACTATCCAAAGTATGTGTGTACCATGCATTTTTGTTGCTAATCCTATTTACAAGAACTGTGTGCTTATGTCTTCTGTGACCTGAAATGACCCGAATATCTACCTAGACATGCCACAAGATCCCAACATCCTCACTCTGTCTTCATTCAACCAAAAGTATCTTTGCACCTCAGCAACATCAATGTTAGTTAAAGCAGTCCTGCATGCTGCTGTAACCCGATCGTCATGCATCTATTTCAAAGGAAGTGTTAATCTACCACCAAGAAATGTAAATCATGGTTAGAACTTACACTTACCTTACAAATTAAGATGAATGCATGTTCTGCCATTTGTTATCATCTAAATGTGTTTTAAACTGCAAATTTATCCTGACATAAAAGTTCATTAACTTGCATATTGGGTCATTTTCAATTTTGTAAATGTTTTCATTGACAGTGAATTTTATTTATTGATTGATATTGTTTGTTCATTACAAATGTAATTAGTAATCACTATTATTAATGACTACCATTAAGTACGCACACAAAATGCTCCCATAGTCATTCAGTCCGTGGGGGAAGCTGCTCCATGACTCCGCTGGGGAGGGTAATAAGATTTTGTTACCACACCAAAAAACAAAGCGGAACCGAACATTCAGGACCTTGGAATTATTTGTGATAATTTTGTCTGGGTAAAAAGTGCTTTACATTAAAAATTATTACTTTATTGGACATAGTCAATAAGAACAAACCATGTACTTCAGCATTAATATTCCACACTAATACTTGTATTAATGATTTGCAATAATGAACACATACATAATCCAATATTCAGACAAATGATGAATAAATGATGAAACTGAATAGAAAGTTCCAGTATTTATACCTGGAGTTCAATAAGTTGTAAACTTTTGCGAACATATAATTCTTTGATAATTTATTTGGATTTATTTTTAGACATGGATTCAATAAACATTAGTCATTAATAACATTAATCACATCTTTACTATGTAAGCAAATGTCAGTTAATACACGTGTTGACTTTGTTATTTTGTTAATATTATTATTAACAAACAAATTATTATTATTATATTATTATTATTATTATTATTATTATTATTATTATTATCATCATCATCATTATTATTAATATTATTCCTGCTAGTAATACATTTGCAGTAAATAATGTTAGTTAAGCGTATCTTAATATAAAGCATTACAAGTTATCCTTGTAAACATGTCAAATTCAAGATGACCCCCATATATTGTAGAACGGCAAGATCAGGCTTAATGTTACAGTGTATTTACAGTGTACAGGCAGGTGGAAATGTTATGTAACCTTGTCATATCACTCAAATGAAAGTCAAATCTTAATTATCAACAGTCCTCCATGCCTAATTCTGCACCACTCTTACTGCCCCCACTGTACCCAAAACATTCAAAGATTACAATCACTAAAATTCAAAACGTTATCCAATAGATTAAACAATGCACTGAGTGGATTAGAGACACTTTGAAACAATTCCTTCTAAAATGTAAACATAAAACCAAAGCATTAATCATAACAATAGGAACCTCTTGATAACCTTGTACATGAAGTACATGAATATCATCAAAAATTCACAGCCCATTAAAGTTGATGAGATGCAGAGAGCAGTTTGAGCAAGCCCCTTTTGTGGCCCCTACCACACACACACAAACACACACACACGCACACACGCACACATACACACACACACACACACACACACAGAGTGTGTGTGAGAGAGAGAGAGAGAGAGAGATAAGCCTCCTCCTGAGTTGGGTGTGAATAGGGAGCATTGGGGGTCCTTCAGCTCCTCCTCCTCAGGAGGTAATTTCTGTTTCTGATTGGTTGACTTTAAAAGATGCACAGCTAATGGGGACCCCCTTATCCCCTGCAATGTCCAAATGCAAATTAATAGTAATCCTGAGTGTATGGCCTTCTCTGCAGGAACAATGACATCTTCTATATTCTCTCTCTCTCTCTCTCTCTCTCTCTCTCTCTGTGTGTGTGTGTGTGTGTGTGTGTGTGTGTGTGTGTGTGTGTGTGTGTGTAAAACACAACAACTGGAACAACTGGAATAGATGTGGAAGGTGTTAGGAGCATTAGTGGCTGTGACCCCAAAACTGGGAGAGTGGCTCCAGCAGATTCCAGGTACATCTGAGGTCTCTGTTCAGAAAGGTGCAGTCCTAGCAACAGATAGAGGACCCGAGCTTGATGAAGACACACACACCCCAAAAAGAGAGGGAAATCACCCATAATATATACACTCCCAATCAAAAGTTTAAAAACACTCATTCTTTATTTTTATTTCCCCCCACATTTTAGGATAATAATAAAGTCATTAAAACTCTGGAGTAACACAAATAGACCTATGTGAATTATGTTGTGATAAAAAATCCAAAAGATCCATTTTCTCAACTGATTTCTTGAAGAATCCACCTGAGATGCTTTTTAAACAGTAATAAAAAAAAAGTTCCCATCTACGCTGGGCACTTATTGGCAGCTTTTCTGAATATTTTACTCCAATTCATCTGTTTAAAAAATTTTTTTTTTGGTAAATAAAATGTTAGTTGTGAAACTAACATGAAAGAAATGAATATGTTGTACCGTATATATATATATATATGCAGTACACTTATAAAGATGGGTATATTGCTGCATTAGTAGCAAATGGGTAAGAAAGTATTTTTAGTAACCTCTATGACTATTCCAGAGTAGTGTAACTGGCCGGTCAGCATTTTTTTGGTAAATGAATAAATGTTGCTGGCCATCCCTGTGCATGTCTTCCTGTATGTGAGATTTTGAGAGAAAGGGAAAAAAAAAAAAAAAAAAAAAAAAAAAAAAAAAAAAAGAGAGAGAGAGAGAGAGAGAGAGAGAGAGAGATGGGGCAGGGGGGTTTGGGGGAGGGGGCTGCATAGTTGTGCTGATCTGTCACTTCAGAGGTAATGCAGAGCTCACAGATGATGCCTGATCTGATAAGACACCCACCACACCCAGTCTCTGATTATTGTGGCAACAGCAAACAGCAACCTCACAAGGCAAGCTTCTCATCATACACATGAAGTTCTCCCCTCATAGCATCCTGAATGTCTACACAACAGCCTGTCGGATCAGTGCATGTGATTTACACAAGGTGTGAAGCATCACTGATACACACCCTTCCTGTGTGATAAAAAATATCTGCAAATTGCACATTTTCACTTTTCCTCCACATTCAAAATAAGAACAGTGAAAATAGAATCTTTTTCTTTTTCAGATTTATCACAATGTGTGTTTTTTCAATCTCAGGGTGTAGTCTTTGGGTTTCATCTCCTCTGAGTACACAGTTTACAGGATGCCTCAGAGGATTTTCTGTGAACTGGAACAGTGGTGCTTGGTAGTGCAGTATTGAATCGATATTACTGCTTATGAGCCATATTTAGGACAGGATTTTTTGAAGAGTGACTGATGTCATCTAGGGGTGGAGAGCATGGACTAATGACCAGTATAAAAGAATGTGAGTGGGTTAGTCAAGTGGCCTGTTTGATTGATAGATCATCATTAATCCTGAAAGCTGCAAGGTCTGTACTGCATTCTTGGCTGAATCAACCCTGAGAAAGAGAGAAAGAGAGAGGGGGAGGGAGAGAGAGAGAGAGAGAGAGAGAGAGAGAGAGAGAGAGAGAAAGGACTGTGAGCTCAGCTCTATGTACAGCTTGTTCTTGTTGCAAACTGTGCCTTGGCATTGACAGGGTGAGAAAGAGTATGTAAGAGGAGAGAGAGAGAGGGAGAGAGAGAGGGAGAGAAAGAGAGAGAGAGAGAGAGAGAGAGAGAGAGAGAGAGACGAGCAGATACAGATACAGACTGACTGAGAGTTGGGAGGGAGGTGGAGAAGGAGGTGGTGTATTTCACAGCAACAGACTCTGTTAAAAGATTTCATAATCATTTTCTGGTGGTGAAAAAAAATTGTGGAGGCAGAACATGCAGTGTTGTCATGTCATTATGTTAAACATGCCAACTGTACAGTTACTTCTTATGCTGGCAGCATATGCATTTGTACTTGTGGCCGAGAAAATGTAAATCCTTTATGATATCCATTAATGACAGATTTTCACATGGATAACGTTAACAGCAATGGAAATGCTGGCCACTTGCTTTTCTATTTTACCAACACACCACCACAACTATAATACAGCTGCTGTGTCCTGTGGCCAGTGCTCAGTGAAATAAGCATATGAATTTAAAATTATTCTTTCGAATAAAATCTGTGAGCCAATAACGGCTTTCAAAAAATTTCAAAAAGACATAAAGCAACAAAATAAAATTAAATAAAAATCTTCTAACCAGCTGTGATGGTAAACAACGAAAGTCCACTGCCTCCAATGCTAGATATAAAAGACAAACAACCAACTGCCCTCTTAAAACAGGAAAAATGGATTAGCATGAAATTTAATACCACAGTCACACAAAAAAAATCAATGTCGTGGATGTATTATGTTAACACAGACTATATGCTGTGTATCCAGTACATGGTTTGTGAAATTTAAATTGCATTGATAATGTATTCAGTAAGGAAACCTGCAATACATATTTGTATATACAAATTACATCACAAATTACAAAACACATTTTTGCAGAGTGTAACTGGAGAACATGTGCAGTCAGTGTTTCCTACTAAAGTAGCACATTACAATGGAGCTTGGATATACTTCTCCTTTCAGTCAAAATTTAAGACAGAAGTTCAGCTTTGTGAGCTTCTGAAGTGGGAGAAAAAGAGAGAGAGGCTGCATTGAGAGTGTACTGAAGATGAAGACGCCTTTATTTGTCACATACAGTATACATTTCAGCAACATTCTTTTCTTTGCATATCCAAGGTTGTTAGGAAGCTGGGGTCAGAGTGCAGGGGTTCAGGCCATTATTCAGTTCTCCTGGAGCAGAAAGGGTTAAACGCCTTGCTCAAGGGCCCAACAGCTGCAGCTTGGCAGGGCTGGGGCTTTAACCCCCACCCATCTGATCAGTAATCCAGAGCCTTAACCGTTGAGCCACCACTGGTCTACAGGAATAGCACTTTCATCATCCCCCACCCTGTACTGCTTTAATACACACCTTTCCTTATTGCATCCTGTGGACTAGGTGAAGTGAGCCAACATCTGCCACTATCCCTCACATTCTTCCCTGTTTCGCTTCTTGCTCTGATTCTGTCCTCATCTTCTTACTTCCATCTTACTGGTCATTCACATTCCTTCATCCCATAACTTCAAATTTCAGGACTATGTCATATTTACTACCAAAAGTAGACGAGCTCTTCATCCAGATTTATTATCTCCTGCAAAATCACACAAAGGCTGTTCTCTTGGCTGTTCTCATGCAGATGTACTTACTTCACCCTTGGAAAGTGTATACTTGGGCCTATTTGTATACTTGCTCAGATTTCATTCTCCTCACTGGCAAAAGTTGTCAACATGTCATGTGAGAGAAGCTATCTCTGTATAAAAGATGATGATGACATACACGGTCATGAATCAGAACATTTCCAGAATAGTATATACACATCATAGTAATACAAATGGATTGTTTTGACCTTTATAATACAGTAAGCACGCACTGTAGGGCTTGTGGCTGTGCTTAATTAATAGTAGGTTGTTGTGTATAAGCTATACCCTTAGGAAAATTAACCATGGTTTTTACGGTTGTTGTGAAATCATGTTTACCATAGATTTTGATGCTTTTTCAGCTGCTTTATCCTGCTTTATCCTGCTTATGTTGAATCCAGAGCCAATCCATGGAATACTGGGTGTGAGGTGGGAATGAGACGCTAGACCTTCACAGGACACCATACACACACATTCACACCTAGGGGCAATTAAGCATAGCCACTCCCATTTCCGGCATCTTTTTGGAAGGTGGGAAGGAACTGGATACCTGAAAGAAACCTATGCAGACACAGGGAGAATGTGTGAAACTCCACACAGACAGTTAATCTGAGTTCAACTAGTAACCTACAACACTACCTTCTGCACCACCACAGAACTTCATGGAGCAGTGCTTTACTAACGTGGGCATGAAATGCGAAAAGAGTAAATACCAGGTGTGAGAGATTAGTTAATTTACTGAAGATTATTGAATGAGTCAAGTTGTGGTGAAGGTACACATCAAACTTACGAGACATGACAATAGAAATTCCTGAAAGCCTCATTCTTCAATTGGAAGCCATGTTGTAAAACATAAATATCAATATACAGCCTTGACAGCAACCAGAGCCTTAACCAGCACCTATAGCCTGATGCTCATCTAAATACAGTGCCACTATATTTATTGAATCCTCAGCTTTGACTAGGACACCTTTTCTTATTATTTTTTAGAACAGGCCTGTATGGACGCCGATTGAGATACTATTGCTGCTAAATCTCTTGGAGATCATTTAGCTTTGTTTTCTTCACAGGCAGATGCTAGCTAACTGTCACACTGTGGAAGTCGTATTTTGACACAATCCCATTTTTTATGACAATCACTTAGCGCCAAGGAACAGTGAATGAACAATATTGCAGCAAGTGTGTTAAAGCTGTTTAATACAATGTGATTTAACAATTTTAACACATATGACAACATCAGTGTAACACCGTAATGTTTACAGTGGGAAACTGAAAGATTTAATCTATTCCACAACCTTTCTTCAACATTACTGTAAAGAAAAGAAAAGTAAAATGTGAAGGAAAAAAAGAGCGGTTTGATCTAGGTTTGGAGCAGGGACACCCAGTGGCAGAGGAATAAAAATACATTCTACATAATTACATTCATATACTAATTCAAATAAATCTAATTTGGTCATGTTTACCTGATCCAATAACATAGGCTGATTTTGAATTTCATCTTTTTTGTTGTCCAAAAATTCAAAAGAGTAGTAATAATAGTTTAATCACAATAGTTTTGGCAGCACTCAGAAGACTGTACATTCAGTTTCTTTGAGTCACAAAGCAGAAGCCTACTACATTCACCAACGAACATTTACATTTCAATACCCAGCTGAGCTAGCAATGAGAGGCAGACTCTCTTCCCACTCACTCTAATAGAATGCCCTTGTCATTTGGTGGGTTTTCTTTTTCTTGAGAGTCTGTGATCCAGGTTTAACCTGTATAACTTATGTGTGTTTAGAAAGAATTGTACAGTCGGAAATGAACTCAAAGCCCCATGCACTGTAGGATCAGTGTCTTGGCCTTGCTTCAAGGCCCCCTTTTATTCACACCCACTCATCTGTAAACTTCTGCTGCCTCTGCAATCATTGTTCAATCAGTCTACCGCACCGCTACACACACACACACACACACACACACACACACACACACACACACACACACACACACAGAAAGAGCTCATCATACCAATCCAATACATGTGTAGTTTATTACCCTTTTATGCATCTCTTTTAAGCCCACTTTATGCACAGTTTTTTCAAGCACTTATAAGAACATTTTAAGCATATCATTTTAAGTTAAATGTTTAGGCATTGTGTTTACTAGGGTTACTGACACAAATGGAAACTATCATAGACACGCTGAACTGTGAGCCTAAATAATAATAATGCTGAAATGTGACAATAATGATTATTACTATTTATTCATACTAAGACACATTGATAAGGAGACATGATGATGTACCTGCAACCAAATGAAACTATCAAACGTTTTATATTCTTATTCAGAAAAGTGTAGTTGGCTGGGAAAACCTTTCACATTGTCTAAATCTTGACATCTTCTACTATGTATAGCTGAAAACGACAGGGTTCCCTGAAATATCTTCTCTTTTACACATATCTCTTAAGTAAATCATTTTAATGTCTGGTTACCTCCAAAAGGAGAACATGCATTTAAACATTCCATTCAGACTGTGTTACCAGATCATTGTGGACTATTTTGACAGACGGTATCTGAGTACAAACTGAACTGATTAGGCTGATCTGATCTGATTAGGGTTATCTCCAGTTTGCTATCACTTGTAGCCATCCAACAACTTGATCAAAGCCTGACATGTGTGAGGAAATCACACTTGGCTAGCCAGTATTTAAATATCTTCAGGCAGACTGACGATATTATCATGTTTGTTAAACTGGCCCAACATAATCTTAACAAGTACATAGCCTAGGCAAGATTATAAAGTAAATAAAACATGTCCACATTTTCATGCAATATGTTTAAGGTGAGTTGGTAATATATGTTAAAGTCCTAACATCTTTTGCATCACAGTTTTCTTGGCAAACTGAGTCCGTCTACTGTTTATCACGTGAATGAGTGAACTATCCATGTCCTTTGCACTCCGTCAAGCTTTTCAGCAATGGCCTGATGGAATGTGATGCTCGTTGACAGAGGAGGTGTACATTGTGGTCTGTTATCTGGTCAAGATCAAGATTAGCAGGCCAGCACAAAGGGCCATGTTGAGTCAGGAGGTCCAGATGACCCACTGTGACCTGCTGCCACAGACGTGTTCCCTACTTCAAAGGGCTGAACTCTCAAAACTCAACACCACACAAGAGGAAGGAATGTGAGTGGAACTTGTGAGGAACGAGGTATCAGTGGGCATAAACAGATTATACATAAACGGATTATTTGTACAATATCAGATAGTATCAAGTGCTACAGATAGTGCTACTCAGAGACATTTGACTTTTTTTCTTATCCCTGTCAAATCTACTCATACTTGAATGCAAATCATCTTAGTTAGCGTAACTAGCTGTTGTCATTGCTAATGTGATCAGTAACATTTGAGAATTGTTTAGAGTGGTACTGTAGCTTTTTCATACTGAATTTTGACCCTAGATCAAAATGAATCAATGACCACTGCTGTATCCCATCGACTAATACAACTATTTCTCTCTGTTTCTTTGTTTGTTTGTTGTTTTTTTAACCTACACACAGGTCCTGAAACTGCATTCATACAAACTCTAAATGTTTACTTCCACAGCTTGAGGATTAGATAAAACAAGAATCAGCAGTCTTTTATTGATTATTTTTTTGTGAGTATAGCCTGAGTATATGGAGCTGTGGTGTGACGTGAATGGTAATGTCTCCTTGTTGCCTCTTTCCTTTGATTAAGTAAGACTCCACCTTTGTCATGCACAGTAGAGACCCAGCTGTGCCTAAGAAAACAGCTGTAGTTTTGCAACTGGTGCTAAAAGTCTATTGCTTCCTATGTGTGTACTGCTCCAAACAGCCTAGTTGCCTCCTACTTCTCTGTGGGACGGTGTGTGTCTGTTTGTGTATGTGTGGGTGCGTAATTCAGAAAAAAAGGGATCAAAAGAATCAACGTTAAACTACGATTATTGTTATTTGTTGTTACTTGTACCAAACAAGACATTCTTAGGTTTTAAGACTATACAGGGTACATCAAAGATTTGCTGGGAAAGCATGCACATTCAGTATGTTCCTGTTTATCCCTTAGTTAAGTAATTTAAAAGAAAGGTACAAGGGAATCTGTCATCAATAAAAGCTGCTCAGATTTATTTAGAGGAATAGTTTTGCATTTTTTCCAACCTAACTGCATCTGTAGCATATGTGCAATTACCAAAGGCAGTAATATTTGACACATTTCTCTATATTGAGAAAAAAAACCTGCTTACCAGAATACCAAAAAACACTTATAGTAAAGATGCAACCAAATACATTATTCAGAATTAACAGATAAATTGCTCTGAATGGATACACATATAGAGACAAATAGGCAGCAATCAACAAGAATTTTTTTTACTTATGGTGTTCTGAGTGCCACAACAAACAGCATTCACCCTAATTTCCAGAGATTGTGAGTTTTAATACCAACTATGTCACAGACATCTGTGGCCGTGAGTCTAAGAGCACACAATTGACTGTGATCTGAGGGTGGGAGGGATGGCATACACTCTCTCCCCAATCAGTCTCAGTGAAACGAGCCAATCATGGGCATTTGTGAGCTCATGCATGAGGAAGGGGGTGGATAACGCTTTCCTTCAAGTGTGTTGTGCCACCCCATTACGCAGTTTGAAAAGATGTAGTTGGAAGCATGTGTTAGCCTTCTCCCTCCTGGGTTGGTAGTGGTCGTATGATAAGGGAGAGCTGGCTGGTTGGTGGGAATTGGCCAAGACTACCTTTAGGGAGAAAAATCCTGGAAAAGCTTAAAAAGATAGTTTATTTACTTAGCTTGGCATAAGGGTCCGTAGGGCATGTAGGGCATCACAGTAAGGATGTGTATCATGACTGGGATCCTGCAGAATGCAACAAAAAGTTTTGCTAGTGTGAGGTTTTTGGTTTCATGTGAATGCAAGCTAGGTTTAAAAAAAACTTCTCCTTTAGGCCACACCCACTTTGGGTTTAAATTCAAATCCATACGCATTTCACCCCTAACTTTTACTGGATGTCTAAGGGCAGTTATTGTGATGAATGATAAATTATCTTTCAGACTACTTTTTAGGTGGAAAGAACTTGTGGTTAGTAATTACCAGTGTGGTGCACATGGACACCACAAATGCTTAGGTTAGGCATCAGAAACCAGAATAACGTTTTACTGTATTGTTCCAGAGTTCAAATATTGCATAAAACTACATGTCATTTCTCATCCTCCCATGTCCCATGTCTCATACTAAGACCTAGCAAGTAATGACCTAGCTCTAGATGATCAAGACCTATCGAATTAGAGTGTAATGACTTTAGTTTTAAGTTTTGAGTTTGTGGTGCATGGCTTTATTTGAAATGTTTATCGAGATAATTCAACAATTGCCCTTAGGCGTTCATTATAAATAAATAAGAGTTTTCTGTTCATTCTTGGAACAAAAAAAAGGTGCGGAAATGTTTTCTCCATAGCAATAGCACATATGATACAAATGTAATGGACAGACGTTAGGCAGAAGTTAGCAGTCCTTTAGGTTGAATTGTCCCTTTAACCGCCTCTTTGTTAACAAATTATGTCTGTGTTTTGGATTCCAAATTACCAAAGATTCAAAGTGTCAAAATAACAAAACCATTAGCATAATTGCATGTAAATTAACCAGCCATTCCTTTTCTCCTAAACCATTGTTGTGTTTTCATTGTTAATGTCATTTTAACATTCATGTGACTTTTTTTTAAAGTTGGTCATTCTCAGGGGTGGATGAATAAACCTCATGAATACCACTTTGCCTTTGTTGTAGCTTTGCTAGTCTAGTCCTTTACATCGTGGCTGCATTTGTCTTTAATACCTATTGTCTTATGAGACAATTTCACTGTTTTGGGGCCACCCCACAAGCTGTTGCTCTTATGAGGTATTCAGCAGTGACTGAGAGAAAGGCAGACCCTATGGCATCTTGTCCACCCACAGCAGCCACTTGTCCTCTGCCAACTGTAGCTCAGAGCTCCGATCATTGTGTTCCGCCATTCACACTTCAGCCACAACAATACTTAGGACAATTCTTGTTTTCACCCTGAAGAGCTCTACAGGTTAACTGAAGCTGAAGATAACTCAACTCATCCTCCTCACGCTGCATCCCTTCACACCCTCACACCCTGTCTCCTTTGTGTCTGAAGCATATGTTGCAGAAACAGTGAGGGCCAGAGGGCATTGCTACCATTAGGGAGAAGTCAAGCAGGGCACATTAGCACATTAGCAGCCAGTCACCCCAGAGAGATGGACCACTACTGAGTCTGCATGCGGTTGGGAGTGAGGGGGACGGGAGACGCACCACAGGAATTCAGATCATTCAGAGAATTCTTCTCATTGATCCATTGATCCCACCCCTACATTATTCACTCACGACAGCCCCCCACTACCAAAATGAAGCTTTTTTGACCCCCAATTACCTCTTATATGCCACTACACTAAAGATCTAGAACAGATTGAAGAGAGAAAAAACTCTTATTAGTGACAAGGAAGCACACTGTCTTCCTTTGAATGTATGCAGCTGACAGAATGTCTGTTGAAGGGTTGTGTTAAGGGGTCTACCCAAGTCAGTGCCTGCTCTGTCCGTTGTGGTGGGAAGAGCGAGAGAGATATATAGGAGATAGAAAAAGAAAAAGAAAGAAAGAGGTGAAATAAGGATGCCAGACACTGTTTTCAAGAACATGTGTAGTGCCATCACTTACTCCTGTTGTCTTGGAAAACAGAAAGGCCATGAGGGAGGCCATAAGGCGTATCCATGAGGCAAAGAGATGGACGTGGTTTGTCTTGGAGAACGCTCATCAGTCACTCAGCTCTTCATGCGTGTGGAGAAAGAAGGAGTAGAATACATCTGTTTCTTACATAACACATGAAACGGAAGCCTAGCAACAGCCCATTTACAATAATTGTAATAGTACACATAGTCTGTGTTATGATACATTAGATACATTAGAATTAGGAGGGCAGCATGCTGGCACAACGAGTAGCGTTGCCGCCTCAGTTCTAGGGACCTGGGTTTGAGCCTGAGTTCAGGAGTTCGTGTGAGTGTTCTCTCTGTGTCTGTGTGGGTTTGCTTTGGGTTTTTGGTCACAGCACTGATCAGGATAAAGTGTTTTTTGAAAGTGATTGAGTGATCTTTCCACAAATACAGCAGATTGAGCAGTCCATTTGGTCCATTCTGGTTGAATCGCTAGCCCAGGTGCCTGGGACATGCAGATTTCATGACCAGGCTATTGAACACTACTCCTTCCAAATCCCACCGCCTGCTGCACTACATTGGCTGAGGCACAATCTTTTTGACAGTAGAACGGTTTTTACTATGCATAATAATTAGTGCACATGAATGACAGACAAACACAGTGGAAACTCTGACAAAGTGGAGTCCAGTGCAAAGCCATCACTTAGAACTATATGCAGTTTTGAATTTAACCACATATCGAGAGAAAATAAAGAAGCTAGCCAGACTAGGTATTTTTTCTGAAGAAAACTAAAACTTATAGCCAAAGTAGTGGTCAGCAACTTATACAAACACAAGGTGCTTCATCGATATGCTACATGATCATACAATTTCCCCAAGTCTGTATTAATGCACTTTACTAGCTAACAAGCATATAAAACATTATTACATTAAGTTAGCTACTTATTTTCCCCTAGTCAGTTTATGAATAATTGATAATGATTGAATAATGAATAATTCACACAAATGTAAATGAGTTTGTATGTGTCTGCATGAAAAAAAATATTTAAATACCTTTGTGTGATTATGTATGAGTCAGGAACAACTGGGTACTAAATGTCTTAAATAGTATACGCCTAAAATACATGCTCTCAGCTGTAATAGGCATTTATTGAATGCTGATTATTATTGCCACTGTGACTGCTGAGTTGGGCCAAAGATGAAATCTTCACTGTGTGTTCACTCGATTTGAGTCAATTAGCTGTAATGAGTATGGATGAATCCCAATACATCACAGTCCAGCTTTGCATCTTGGCCATGGCTTAACAGGCCATCAATCAGGAGTCTTTAACAAGAATCTATGGGCTGTAGCCTTGTGTGGTTATAAAGAATTATACTATTGTGTAGATGTTTGCAAAAGGTGCTGGCCATAGTTTAACATTCATGACATTTCCTCATCATAATAAACGAGTAACGTTTCATCACTGTTTGCATTGATTTCATGATATTGTATGAACAACAACAAAAGAATTAATACATGTCTCACTGAGCATCATCACTTCTAGTGTGCTGTGCTTCTGTCACATCAACCTCTATTCTTTTCATGTTAGGTGTTTGTAAGTAATTTTTTATTATTGTTTTTCTTAACAGTTTATGATTTGAGAGTTAGCTAGCTTGCTGCAGTAGATTTTACAGCTCCAGTAGGACTTGTAGCAGATTGTGATAGCAGGTAACATATGTAGATTGAATTTAACAAACTCCTACTGAGTTTCGATTTCCTGAGTTCCTGAGTTTTGTCTTTGTCCCCATTCGTAAGTTTCTCTGGTGTTGACTCATGTCGGCCTGTTTTTTTTTTTGTGTTGTTTTGTATTTAATGGTCTGACTGATTTAGCCAACCTGTGTTTTAGTGAACCAAGACAAGTACTGGGATAATCCAAATAAATAGCCTTTGAGTACACTCTTGAGTACAAGCTTCAAATTGCTTCCTCACCCCCACATTAGTTTCACTGCTGGCTAGTTGATCAGGTGAGGTTTTAAAAATGAGAGTTATTCCTAAATTGAAAAACCCTTTAAGTGCTGTACAATGGCTGAGTTGAGAATATTGCACCTGCTGTATATTGCAGTGTATCATATATAAGGAATAAAACACAATGGGGTGTGCTGTTATAGTAAAATAATCAATGACAGGGTGGTGTGTACCACATCACATGTGTACCACATCAATACTAACACTACTAATTAAAAACTAATTAAAGAATGAAATGTTGCAAGTTTAATTAGTTTATAGTTACATTTGTGATTGTGGAACATCTGAGAAAGTTACTTACGTTTATAACAGCTATAGTTTATAGTCACTTACGTTTATAACAGCTATAAACAGTCATTTCCTCACCAGACTCTCTTTTTCCCTCTCTCTTGAAGTTATTAAGGGGGGAAAAGTGCAACAACCTAAGGTTACAGGTTTACTTCTGACTATTACAAAGGGCTGACACTGGAGACTCCTTCGAAAAATGCTAATTAAATGTCTCCTCTTTTTCTAGACCCCAGTAATCTCATGGTGTGTGGTGTTTTGTGTTGTGTGCATAGTAGTGTGTGTTTTGCATCTGGAGTGCTATTAAATCTGATTGTATCTGATTGGAGTGTGCGCATTTCTCCAGCTCTGACAGTTCCTTCAATATTACGGCGTCAAAAGAGGAGGAAGGAAAGGGAACGGGAAAGAAGTGGTTATAAGTGTTGAGTCAGCAGGATGCTAAACACACACCATCAGCTTCTTGTTCCTGACCACAATGATCGAGTGGAGCATGAGCTCTCTGGGGATATCTGGCCCTTCTGCTCATCCTGAGTCCCATCTTGAAAACTAACACACATTTGTGGTCTGTTTCTTGTTTTTGTTTTGTTTTTTGTTTTCAAATGCGCACACACAATGTATGTGTAAAACTGCTCATCCTTTACTATCTACATGACCTAAGCATTATTCACTATGAACAGGAAAAGGGGGGGTGGAGGTAAGGTGGGGAAGAGACGCCTTCTGTTCTTTTAGAAGGCTGTAAAATGCTGTCGTAATTGCACTGCGACACCTCCTACAGTGAGATACTTCTGAATAATCAATCGCTTGAGTCAATGCAGTCAGTTGCAGATTCAACAACATTGGTCAGATAAGCCGAAAAACCGAAGAATAGTTGTACATATCATTAAGATGGTGAGATGAGAGGGAGATAAAATCCTTGAAAGAACAAGCTCTTATTGTGTGCTTCAAATTATTTTGATGAAAAAGAGTCCATAAGTTTTCAAATGTATTTTAAACACCAGAGATTCTTTGCATCCAGTAAGATTACATAAGCTCTTGTGGGATATTCCACAGAATGTATTTAGGGCTAGCTGTACTAAAACATACTTTGGATATGGGTCGTTTCATCTCAAGCAGTCCATTAATTGCAAAGTTGGTTGCTCGACCGTTTTTTATTTTTCTTAATTTTTTTTGAGGGCTTACATTGATGCATTTTCATTGCAAAATCACCCATTTTTAATTTTTATTTTACTTTGTTTAACTACGACGGCTTTCTTTGTGTCATGGCACACAACAAATTTTGGTTATGCAGCTGTTTATAGAGACCTCAATATCTCGGATCAGGATGCTCCTAGCTCCTTGACACAAAATTGATCTGTAGAGCACATTACAAGATAAATGTGTACATATATAAACATTTAACATATTCTTGTTCCTTAGACTTAGAACTTAAGACCAATTGTAATGTTTGCTCACAGTACTACTTTTAGAGTCAATTAATAATGGGAGGGGTTTGAGTCTGTCTTATTTTTTTTATTGGGTATCTAGGAAAGTATCGTGTGCATGCAAAACATTTCAGGTGTGAGATTCTTTTATTTTCTTATGGGGGTGAGAAAATTAAATTGCTTTTTTACCAACCCAATTCAGAAAAATAGTCATTTGAAAATTCAGTCCACTCTGTACTATATTGGCAACTCATTATTAATACATTATTTGAGGTTTTACTTTGTGAATGTAATATATTTTTGAAAATATACACTCATTTCAAATCTTATGACTGCAACACACTTCAGAAAAGTTGGGACAGTCGACTGTTTATCACTGTGTAACATCACCTTTTCTTTAAATAACACTTATTAAGAGTTTGGGAGCTGAGTGAAGACACCAGGTGGTTAAGTTTAGCAAGCGTAATTTTCCCCCATTCATCCATTATGCATTTCTTCAGCTGTGCAACTGTATGGGGCCTTCATTGTCTTATTTTGTGCTTCATAATGCACCACACATTCTCAATCAAAGACAGGTCAGGACAGGCCATGCAAGCACCCACACTCTGTGCTTACGCAACCATGTGCTTGTAATCTGGGCAGAAAGTGGTTTGGTGTTGTCCTGCTCTGGATGGCAGCATATGTTGCTCCAAAATGTGTACCTATCTTTCTACATTAATGTTGCCCTCATAGATGTGCAAGTTACCTATGACATGGACACTGACACTCCCACATACCATGACAGACGCTGGCTTTTGGACCGGACGCTAACAGCTTGGATGGTCCTTTTCCTCTTCGACCAGGAGAACACAACGGCTGTTTTGTCCAAAAACTATTTGAAATGTTGAGTCGTCGGACCACAAAACACAATTCCACTATACTACTCTCCATCTCAGATGAGACTGAGCTCAGAGAAATCAGTGGCACTATTGGACAGTGTTGATGTATGGCTTCTGCTTTGCATAGTAAAGACTTAACTTGCATCTGTGGATGCAGCGGCGAATGGAGTTTCTGACAAAGGTTTACCAAAGTATTCCCGAGCCCATGTCAGGATATCCACTACAGACTCATGACGGTTTTTAAGACAGTGATGTCTGAGGGTTTGGAGATCACGCACATTCAGAAATGGTTTTTGGCCTTGCCCTTTACACACTGAGATTTGATCGGATTCCTTGAATATTTTTATTTATATTGTGCACCGTAGAAGGTTAAATGCCTAAAATCCTACTGATTTGTCTGTGGGGAATGCTGTTCTCAAACTGTTGGATTATTTGCTGATGCATCTGTTGGCAGATTGGCGAGCCTCAACCCATCCTTTCCCTTGAAGGACTAGACCTTTTTTGGAGACTCCTTATATACTATGATTAGACGACAGTCTCACCTATTTCACATCACTTTCTTATTTCAACTTGTCACATCACTATTAGGCCTAAATTGCCCCTGTCCCAACTTTTCAGGAACGTGTAGCATCAATTTCAAAATAAACGTTTATCTTCAAAAATCTATGCAGTTGATTAGATAAAACATCAAATACCTTGTCTTTATATGTTTTTTGTTTAAATACAAGTCAAAGTACATTTACATTCACTCCTCTTTGTTTTTATTAGTATTTTCCATACTTTCCCAACTTATTCCGAATTGGGATTGTAGTAGCATTCTGCAGTAAAAATTGTGAGTTTGAGATTGGAGGTAAACTCTGCAGTGAACCGCGACGGCCAGATCTGAATAACCGGCCTGATCTATCATGTTGGTACACGTATGCAGGTGGTATCTGTGAATAGATTTTATCCAAATAATGAATGTACAGTGTTCAGTTTGGTGTTTTACAAATAACAGTGTCATAAACAGAGCTGTGGTGTTATTTCTCCTGTGATAAAAGTAGTATGCAACTTTTGAGCTGTAGTCACTTACTGCTTTTATCACAGGAGAAACACCACAGCTCTGTGCTAGTTCAAAAAAAAAATATTCCACTTAGAACTTTACTCTACTTTGGACCTTAGGCTCCTCCAGGAAAACAATGTAAAGACGTGTATGTGTGACGGTCTGGGAATACCTTTCACATGGTAAAATTTTAGACTTTTTTCATATATATATATATATATATATATATATATATATATATATATATATATATATATATAGTGATGAAAACTAAAGTGAAAGAAAAATAAATCAATCTTTCGGCTGACTGACTGATTATTTATTTTATTTACCACAGCCTTTTTTTT
Organism: Ameiurus melas; assembly: GCA_012411365.1. NCBI lineage: Eukaryota > Metazoa > Chordata > Actinopteri > Siluriformes > Ictaluridae > Ameiurus > Ameiurus melas. The sequence continues at coordinate 15,601,575 of CM022774.1, forward strand.
TCATTGGTTCTTTTATGATCTTTACAGGATGAAAGCCAAGGGAAGATAAAAACATGTCCAGCTTATTTTGGTGAAATAAATTTTTTGTTTTTTAAAAGTTGATGTGGCAAAGTATGTTATAGCCAAAACATGATTTTTCATTGACTGTTTGCTAAAAATAAGACATAGATCCAAAATCCAACATGTGATGGGTTTTAACAGAATTGCAGCATGTGTAGAACCTCTTCACCTGGAAAAATATCCTTTTCAAGTGATTTGTAATTGTTTCATGTTTCATGCTGTTAATAAATATTTCTTCTGTTTTTGTGTATATCTCATGCTAAATTGTTTAAAACTAAATCTAAAATAAAATAAAGGCAACCTGAGTACACACAAAATACAGACACAAAAAAAGTTATCCAATACCAACTGGGCCTGTGTGAAAATGTATTTGCCCCCATAGTTACTAATTCTCCAAATCTATGAAACTGCATTCATAATGGGGTTCAACCGGTCTAAACACAACCAGGCCTCATTACTGCAAACCCTGTTCAATCAAATCAACACTTTAATGGAATTTTTCAACAGCATGACGTTGGTTAAAAGGTCTTACCCAGTAACACACTATACAAAAGTTGAAAGAAATTCCAGAACTTATGAGGAAGAAGGTTATTGAAATACATCAGTCTGGGAAGGGTTACAAAACTATTCAAAGGCTCTGTGACTACAAAGTAACATTTCCACCAAAATTACCCAGAACAATTAGTCCAAGGAACTTTTTTCAAGAGACCATTTGGTTCGTCTAGACCTTTGTTGTCTGCATTTCCATCATGGTCTAAAGTACCGTGAAGATTAGGCAAATTAGTCTTGTGACATATGATTGCATGTGACAAGCCCTTGGTGAGGATATGAAGCCTCGAAATAACTGATTATTGACACAAAGTAAGTTAATTTTAATGATGTAATAATGTTAAATGTTTGCTCAGCTCATAAAAACATGTTACAGGCTCTGATTGGAACACAAACCTTTGAACAGTAACAAAAGAATTTGCTGCAATCAAACTGGTGGTCTAGTGTGTAGGATTCGGCACTCTCACTGCTGCAACCTGGTTTTCATTCCCAGTCATCTGATGAAATTATTATTTTTTTTATCTTTGGATAAAGGTTCATGGACAGTCTATTTTCTGAAATCTGATAATGACACTGCAAGAAGAAGCATGGAAGAGATTCAAGCTGTGCTGCTGCTGTTTGTGATGTATTGCTTTGCTAAAAAGTTCATGGCGAAAACCCTGGAAAAGAGACGAGCAGTGGTAGTAAAGCGAATTCAGAATGCGCCAAATCCTAGACTTAAAGAAAGCAAACGGATTTGATCAGCTTTTGCTGAGATGACTGAGATGAACGCGTGTGCATGAGCTTCTCTCTGCACTGTTTTCCTGTGTGAACATCGCCCAGCTCGCTTAACCCACTTGATATGTTTAAGTTTACTTTTTCATTGCAGGTCGCCGTTTCCAGTTCCCAATGTATTTCGTCCTCGGCATAAATACTTAATAAGGCTGTGGTTGAAAAAAAAAAATGCTGTGTGGATTCAACCAATCAGCATGTTCAGTGCCTAAGTCCCACCCCCCAAAGGTCCCCCCAAGGGACTTTCTGAGGGAAAAATTTTACCCGGACCCTCCAAAAGTCCCTAGTTTCTGGTGAAATTTCCTGCAGTTTTATATTTATATAAAACTGCAGTTGTCTCAGCATTTTTGGTTTTTGGATTTATTTAAACACAGAATGTATATATTATATGTAATATAAAATACTCTGAAAATGTATATTCTGAGAATTAGCAAAACTGAAGAAAACATTTTTCTAATGCCAAGGAGAACACTCTTACTGTACAGTCTCTTTTAAGAAGCCCTCAATGACCTCAGTAACACAAAAAGTAGCTCAGTGTCCTGATCTGAGGCTTCCACATGGATACAGTTTAGGAGCAGGGAGATGAATGGATCATTGTGTGAACAGCGAGGTGACAGAGCTTGGAGACTGACAGCAGTGTAGTGTGAAGCTAATGGAAGCAGGCCAGTTGCCAAAAGGCTGGTGTAACACTACCGGAACATATGTCCAAACTACCCAACACACACGGCATGCTTATGCTTTGGGCAGCTGGAGTGGCGAAGTGCTTCAAAAAACATCGAGCAACTGGACCTGGGTCCAAACAAAGAGGCTTTCAGAGGAGAGGATAGAAAAGGATAGAATCAGCTGTTGCCTTTCAGTGTGTGTAGAGGATGTGTGTTGGTTATTTGAATTCATCTACACATTAAAAACCTTTATTTCAGTAGAGTTTGCAGCTCTCTGGGTGTGTATACAATCCAAACCATCTAAAGTTAACCATCTAAAGTTTCACATTTTGTTAGTGTAACAATCAAAACCAAGACAAATCATACCAGACTTCACTTTGATCATGGAAGCTTTTCTTTCAGTTTGTTCATGGTGATCGTCTAGGATCATGCAAGTCTGCAATGAAAGTCTACAAGGACAATAGATTTTTCAGGGCTAATAACAATCAATTTAATTGAGCAATATTCCCTTTTACGCAATTTGCCCTTTGAGTGCTTCTGTCTCAGTACAGATACAGTATGATGCCATAAAGGCTATAGACTCTTATGCAACCAAGTCCTTGAAGGTTTCTTTTAATTTTTAGAGCTTGCAAAAGCAATATGTTTCATTTTAATGCATATGCTGCAGTTTTATTAAGAGCATTGGACTTGACATGAACAAACTCTAATGTTTTTATAAGTAGATGTATATATTTTCTGTAGACTTTTGATATCCACAGTATGTGAATTTGTCCATGCATGTGCATGGGTGAGTTTAATATGAACATATTCTGTATCGTATGCTAAAGGAACCATGCTCTATGCTCCTTTTGTTCCTGTCTCCTGAGGGAAACTTTCAGGCTTCTGTAAGCTGATTCCATGACGTTGTGGACAGTTGGCCTGGCTCATCTGTCCATCAGCTCAGTTCAAAGAGCCGCTGAGTCTGCATTTACCCCAGAGGAATTGCCACGGTCAGCCTTACAGTTTCGATGTACGGGGGGTCCAGGCCACTTTATTGATCACACATTGCAAGTGATCGGGAGTTACAACGGGGGAGTTGAGGTTTAATGGCTGGATGAATTTTAAAATGACCATAGTATCAAAGAAGGAGCATTGATGTGAATGAGCTACTGTATACTGTACAGTTTACTGGAAATTACTGTAAATACTGTACATTTGTAAAACCTCCACACATTACTAAAATACACTGAAGTATATTTGTAAAAAATAATATTATGTATTTAAGTATATAACAGTCAAAACTATTGTGTAATAATAATAATAATAATAGCAAACAACATCCCCCACCACCACCACCACCACCACCACCAACAACAACAACAACAACAACAACAATAATAATAATAATAATAATAATAATAATAATAATAATAATAGTAATTCCACAGTTTTTTTTAAAGATTTGTTAAGGTCGGGCACCACAGCTACAGTATTTTCTTTTTTCCTTAACTCACAGCAGACCTTAGGGTTATTCAAATTTATGCTTATTTATTTATGATATTCAAATGTATGTTTAATTGTGCACACACATTTTTCAACAAAAGGTTTTAGTTTTGTTTGTCTGTTTGTTGTCAGTGATCATAATAACTATAAACAAAGTATCAATATTACTTCATGATACATATGATTATATATAAACTGTGCTTTAAGAAACAATCTGTGAGATTGTAGTATGTATGTGTGGTTCTTTGAAATTTGAGAAAAATTAATTGGCACATTGAAAAGACAACCTTTTGAGGAAAAAAGTAGATCAATATAATGCTTAATACTAAGAGTTGTCAGTTCCTTTTTACCTATTGTAGAATTATGTAAGTTATTGATATAAAATAATATAACTAAAATAAACTGTTGCCTGTGGTGCAGCAGTAACTATTATGTTTAAGACTGAATTATTTCTATTTATTATTTACAATTACATTTACTTTTTAAATTGTTCCAAAAGTGCTACACCTTTTTAAAACTTGTGTGAAATGATCTTTCTACCACCACTTGTTTCTTGGAATCTTTCGTGTGAGCTTGTAGCTTGTGTAAGGTCCATCTGCGCTGTTTCACAGTCAACAGAGCTGCACCAAGATGCGTGAAGGGTCTGAAGAGGATAGTGTGGGATATATATGTGTGTGTGTGTGTGTGTGTGTGTGTGAGTGTGTAGGTGTGTTCATGGGGACGTGGGAAGAGTGTCAGTGTTTAACCTGCACCTCAGTACCCAATAAAATCCCAGTAAAATGTGAAGGAATGTAAGGCCTTGTCAGTACTAAAGTTGATGTTATCAGTTTGTCTGTGCCACACTGAGCTCCTCACCATGATGAAGTTGTGAGACATCACACTATTTAATCCATATGAGCTTCCTTTTCTCATGCCAGTGGGAAGTGTTGCTTGCACTGAGGCAATTCTAGCCCAATGTCTACATCTTCAGGCCAAACCACAAATTACAGCACACATTTTCATTTCGCTTAGAAAGCTTTCCTATAGATCAGTGGTTCTCAAAGTTTTTTAGCATGAGGTCCACCTTGTGTACAGTGTATCCTTTAGATATACATATACATAATATACATGGTGCAGCATATAAATATACATGTGGCCCCTAGAGTCGTCAAATTTTCGCAATTGCGTTTCTTAGTTCAAGCTAGGCTCTTCAGTATCCATTTAAAATAATCTTATGTTTTATTAGCGTGTGGCTAGCAGTACTGTACACTAGTATATCGTCGTATGTCTCTGTTTGGTGTGTGTCTTAATGTGTTATGTATAATAGATTTAATTGATTACTATTTCTAATTTGTATGTAAATAATAGTTCAAAGGTTGACAATCTTGACTTACATACAGGTAAAATTATTATTATTTATTAATATAATAATAATAAATAATAATAATAACAATAATTATTATTATTATTATTATTATTATTATTATTATTATTATTATTATTATTATTATTTAAAAGTGACCCCTGTAGATAACTGGTGGGAAAAGTACCAAGAAATCATTCTTAAGTGAAAGAATGGATAATGTGTCAAAATATTACTCAATTAAAAGTGAAAGTATCCAGCCAAAGATGTACTCAAAAGTGTATAAGTAAATAAGTTGCAGCCTTAAAATTTAGTTATTACGTTTAAATGTATTAATTTACTTATTAAAACGTCCTCAGGAAAATAAATAGGTGTATATTTATGTGAATTTGTATTACTTATCTAAACTGTTATAAGCAACTGTACTGCTTTGGCTTAAAATACCAAACCATCTTTGTATGTTTGCTGCTCATATGCATGAACAATGGTACATAATGTGTTACTTATAAATAAAATACCCTGTAAATAACCAACATATACCATTAGCTAGAATTTGACTTGCTTTCTAGCCAATTAAATCAGCGACTGGAATCAAGTTATCTACTGGAATCGAACCTGGCATAAGCAAAGAAAACAGATTAACCTAGTAAAATATAGCCAGTCAATGTTAGCAAATTAATGTAACTTACAGTACCTAAATATGTGTTCTCAAATGAGATGAAAATTAAATGAGTCTTTGCTTACTCCAGCATACTGAACCATTTACTGAATTAGGGCTGGAGACACTAGTCCTCAAGCCACCATGCAGTCCATTGGCTTTATCCGTCTTCAAAATGCTGACTACACTGTGCTGCCTAAGACAGTCACAGCAGATGATGAATTGGCATGATTGTTGTAATTGGATTCTTTAAACTGACATATTGCATATAGTTGTTGGATAAATGAAAGAAGAGACCTTCACGTTTTATAAAGACTACGCTGAAGGCCTAAATCAGGGGTGCAAAACATGCGCCCGCATGATGATTCCATGCGGCCTGTAGGGAAAGTAACGGAAATGTAATGCTGTAATGTAATGGAGATGTAAACATTTATCCACACACAGATGCATTACTTATATATCTGCTAGAGGACCTCTTGTTGATGTCCTTAGGCTATATGTTGCAGTGAAGTGGTGGTCCTCAAATAATTTTATATTCGATCGCATTATGATACAAATCATGTAAACAAGTACAGCCAGTATACTGGCCAGGCACGGATAGACAATGTAAATGCACATAAAAAGCAACAGTTAGTTTTCCTCACAGTCAGGAGCTTAACGATGCTGCTGTGAAAGCCAGTTAGGTGTGATGTGGTGAAATAATAGGTCTTGTCTTGTATCAGATATATTACTCATGTTGTGTGTTAGCCTAATCCTGCTTATTATGCCTATTATGGTAGTTATATGAAAATCCATCCATCCATCCATCCATATTCTACCGCTTACTCCTTCTTCAGGGTCATGGGGAACCTGGAGCCTATGCCAGGGGGGTTAATCATTGGGCACAAGGCCGGGTACACCCTGGACAGGGTGCCAGAACATCGCAGGGCACAATCACATACACACTCACACACCCATTCACACACTACGGACACTTTAGACAAGCCAATCAGCCTACCATGCATGTCTTTGGACTGGGGGAGGAAACCGGAGTACCCGGAGGAAATCCCCACAGCACGGGGAGATCATGCAAACTCCACACACACATAGCCCCGGCGGGACTTGAACCCCGGACCCTGTGAGGCAAAAGTGCCAACCACTAAGCCACCGTGCGCCTGTTATATGAAAATGTACCTCCGAATTCCATTTTGGGTGGTGTCAAGGTGGTGTCATAAGTGTCAAGTTCAATTTTAGCTGTTCTGATTGTTCTCTGCCCGCCTAAGGTGATATTTTAAAAAATGTATTTAAAAAAGTTAACAGCTACTTTACTTGCTGCTGTTGAAATTGAATATTTGTACACTTACTTTCACACTTTTACATGAAATTCAGCGTGGGGTCAGGTCAATCACTGAACACTTGACAACATCAGTTATCAAGTTAAAACTTGAATGGTGCTCATATTCAAGTTCCTTTTGTAGTATACAGCTATAGAAGATAAATGATTTTTAACCACAACCGGTGTTATGATGAGAATGGGTTACCCTGATTTTTTATTGTTATTTACTTATTTATTTATTTCCCCCTGGATGTATATAGTTGAAATGCTTCCTTTCCAAGACTACCCAATCAGCAGTCCAGCCTCTGATCTCAGAGCATTTTACATTTTAGCTTTGTCCATAAACCTCAACTTCTTGCGAAGAGGTATGCAATGCACAATTAATAGATTAACATCTGACATACAGTGCTGCTTGAAAGTTTGTGAACTCTTTAGAATTTTCTACATATCTTTATAAATATGACCTAAAACATCATCAGATTATCACAGACGTCTTAAAAGTAGACAAAGAGAGCCCAATTGAACAAACGTGAGGAAAATATTAAACTTGGTCATTTATTTTTTAAGAACAATTATACAGTATAACATATCTGTGAGCAAAAGTATTTGAACCTTTTTTTTCAGTATCTGGTGTGACCACCCTGCAGCAATAATGGCAACTAAACATTTCTGGTCATTGTTGATTAGCCCTGCATATCAACTCGGACGAATTTTAACCCATTCCTCAATACAGATAATTCTCCACAAGGGGGAGATCCAACACGAGCTTTAGTCATTGAAATCTTTTCAGAGCAGAAAGAACCACAAGTGCAACTAAAGTTCCTTTTGTGTGTCTCGTTGCTGAACAGGTGAAACTGGCATGAAGTTGCACCAGCAGTTTCTAAGCAATGCGAAGCTGTTTGCCCTCACCCTGGAATGCATAAAAAGTAATGCTCCCTCCTTAAGATTAACTAGCTACTCATGTATAAGATAGTTTCTCACACTGTATACACAGCAGTCTTTCTTCGAGAATAATAGATATTTAACAGCTTCCTTTATTTTAACAGTGTAACTTTCATTACAATACAACCTCTACCATGCTTGACTGATAAGCTTGTATTCTTTGTTTCATGATTAGATCCTTTCTTTCACTAAACTTACCTTTCCATAACTTTGGTAGAGGTTAATCTAAGTTTAATCAAGAACATTTGTGGCTTATCTCTGAATTTCTTTGTGAATTCCAATCTGGCTTTTCGATTCTCACTGCTAATGAGTGGTATGCATCTTGCGGTATGGCCTCTTTATTTCTGATATTGAAGTCTTCTCCAAATGGTGGATTGTGGTATCTTCACCCTTGTCCTGTGAAGGTTGTTGGTGATGTCACTAACTGTTGTTTTGGGGGTTTTCTTCACAGCTCTCACAGTGTTTCTGTCATCAGCTGCTGCTGTTTTCCTTGGCTGACCTGTTCCATGTCTGATTATTAGCACACCAGGGGCTTCTTTCTTTATTCAGGACACTTCAAGATGTTGTATTGGCTATTTCCATTGCTGGTGCCATGACTCTGACAGATTTTCCCTTTTCTAAGCATCAAAATGGCTTTCGTTTTTCCAATAGGCAGCGCTCTGGTCTTCATGTTGGTTTATCCTGTTTAACAACAAATTCAGACTTCACAGAAGAAACCTAGGTCACAAACCAAGTATAGACATTCAGAGCTATTAATTCTTTATACAGTAAATTTAACAAGGCAGCAAGAAATGTCTATGAGTCACATTTAATGGGTTGGTCCATACAAAAGGTGGCAAGTTGTTTAACACATCTAGATGTAAATATAAGGAAATTAAAGGTGAAATTCTGATCTATCATATCATATTCATCTTTTCTTCTTAAACTAAATTGTCTTCACTGTATAGTGAAAAAAGATCGATTTGGCCTTGCTGTTCGAATAGTTTCAGAAGCTTTGTGACTTCTATGACTTGTCTAACTTGAACATCCTTCATAGTATTTCTATCTGTCGTTTGTCAAGCCACCTATCAGTACTGGCAGAGCATGCCATAGCATTGACGTAGCTCAGTGGTTAAGGCATTGGACTTGGCACCAGCAAGTTGCCTCTACAATACTTTCAGAGGTGAATGTAGTCTGTCACAAATGTTTGTGAATGTAGCTACTCCCAAAACAGATTCCAATGAGTGTGGGACTTCTATGATTTGACATGCTACTACACCCTCAACTGCTCAGTTGTATAACTGAGATTAATGTAAGTAAAATGCTGTACAAGTTGTTATATCCACATAAAGGCATATAAAATGTTCATATGGATGAACTTGAAGTCAAAATGAATGCCTCTGCCTCATTGGTCATATAGAGAGAGATACGTCTCTTGGCAAAGGGTGTGTGACATGGCAGATTTTGATCCAAGAACTCAAAGGGCACACACTGGAGCAAACAAACATCCTGGTACGTGCAAAATTCAGTAACTTTATCCGTATCAGTAAAAGTAGGTGATCTAGTCGATCTCAACACTGCACAGATAATGTATAAAGAATAAAATCATTTACTCCCTAAATGTATTCAGTTCAATTCAAATCAATTCCATTTTATTTGTATAGCACTTTTAACAATGGATATTGTAACAAAGCAGCTTTACAAAAATATATAAATTTCAGATCTAAATTTTAAACACATGAATTTATCCTTAATGAGCGAGCCAGATGCAACGGTGGCAAGGAAAAACTCCCTGAGATGATATGAGGAAAAAACCTTGAGAGGAGCCAGACTCCAAGGGGAACCCATCCTCATGTGGGTGACACCGGATAGTGCGATTATAAAGAATTCCTTTCTATAACGGTGTGCTACATGATAAAAACAACAAGTGCAACTGTGTAATCAGGAAATTCACCACAGTCTCAACATGAAGTCTATTCCACTGAAGTCATGAACTGTCCATCGATGGAGACCCGAGCGTAAAGTCTGTTTGTGCAATTGTTTGTGACAATTGCAGTCCTAAAACCGTCACTACAACCATAGTCCAGACACCACACGAAAAATGCCTACATCAATTGCAGTCCAATGCCATCTCCACGGCTTCCAAGTGTGTCCCCAGGCTGTCCATATGAGACCATCCTCAGCAACAGTGAGTGGCCTCCAAGCAACAAGAACTCCAGAAGCAGGGCACCAGGACATTAGTATCATCCAAAGCCTTTGCTGGAATCTTTGTAGAGGCTGTGAGAGAGAGTCAGTATAAACTTAGGGGAATGTTTAACAGAATAATGGCAAGGACAAATATATGTAAATATCTTTAAAAAATCAGCCCTATCTTTCAAATGGGTTAACTTCTGGAATAATTGTGACAAGGAATTAAGAATGTGTAGTTCAATTATTTGTAAACATGGAATTAGCTTCCACTGTTATGCTGATGTTATGCACATGTGTAGACAAAGTTTACAAAGTTTATGTTTCAGCAAAGCTAGACGACAGACAACAGCTTAATAAAGTTGAGGATTGTGTAAAGGACATTAGACGGTGGATTCTTATTAACATCATTTTACTTAATTCTGACAAGATAGAAGTACTTCTATTAGGACCACATGGAGCTAGAAGTAAGCTTTCTGTTTACGCAATAACTCTGGATGGACTTTCCATTTCATCATGTACAGCAGTAAAAGACCTTGGAGTGATTATTGACTCCAGTCTTTCATTTGATGCTCATGTAGATAATATTACTAGGTTAGCCTTCTTTCACCTCAGAAATATTTATAAGATAAATATATTGTCACTACATGACGCAGAAATATTATTTCATGCTAGATTACTCTAATGCCTTACTGTCTGGATGTTCTAGTAGGAATATAAATAAGCTCCAGTTAGTCCAGAATGCAGCTGCTAGAGTCCTAACTAGAACCCCGAATTTATCAACACTGGATTGGCTTCCAGTGAAATCACGCATTAATTATAAAATACTACTATTGACCTATAAAGCACTAAGCGGTCTCGCAGCACAGTATCTAAGCAAACTTTTGGTTTTCTATGATCCGCCACGCCTACTTAGATCAAAAGGGGCAGGTTATTTGTTGGTACCTCGAATAGTGAAGGCTACAGCAGGGGGAAGAGCTTTCTCTTTTAAAGCCCCACATTTATGGAACAGTCTTCCAATTAGTGTTTGGGATTCAGACACAGTCTCAGGGTGGGTTGCACCAATAAGGATTAAATTAAGCACAGTTTAGAGCTATTCTAGGATTTGTTGATTTTGTGCTTTATTTTAAACCGAGTTGTGTTGCACCACTTCATTTTAAACACAGATTAACAAATCATGGAATAAAATTCTAACCTGAGATTAAAACCTCCATTTACGATTAATTTTCTCCATCATGAAGGATTTGCCATTGACAATATTGGATTAAAAAATAAATCAACTAAAGTTATTAACTGCACATTCACATAACCAATACAGGTTGAGAAAATTCAAAATTTTTTAAATAAAAAATCTGAGTTTAAAGTGATGGAATAAGAAGATTATAGTTAATTCAGGTTTATTGTGAAATTAAATCCAGGATTAACACGATGGTTTAAATGTAAAACTTCTCATTTTTAAACAAGGTTTAAAGTTTGGGGCACCAGAATTATTAGATAAATCTTGATTTAATCTAGATTTAAGCTTGATCCTTATTGGTGCAACCCACCCTCAGTGTTTAAGTCTAGGCTTATGTGTTTAAGTCTAGGCTTTGTTTACTCAAGTTTACCATGAGTAGACTTTTTTTTTTAATGCAAAGCACAGACTTACTTAACAATCTCTCCGTCTCTCCTTCTGCCAAGCCATACATGATTTTATGGAGATCCTAATGATCCTGATCCTTTCTGCTGGACCTGCCTGACCCGTTCGGATGCAGTACCTCTGGATGGAGCTCTCATCAAGTCCAATTACACATGGACATTCTCACTGTGGTTGCTGGGACTATGCTTTCTACTGTGGCCCTGGGACTGCAATTACCACATGCAGTTTTGCACTCGGGTCTCCGTTGAACAGTGTAGTAGTTCAACAAACAGACTTCATATAAAACCATAATGGAGTTTCCTTTACTTTCACACTATCCGTGTTGCCCAGATGAGGACGGGTTCCTTTCTGAGTCTGATTCCTCTCAAGTTTTCTTCCTCTTAACATCTTAGGAGGTTTTCCCTTGCCACCGTCACCACTAGTTTGCTCACTTGGGATTAATCCATGCACTAAAAGGTTAAAAGGTTTCCTGTGTTTATATGTTTCTGTAAAGCTGCTCTGAGGCAATGACCGTTGTAAAAAGTGCTATACAAAAAAAAAAGAAAAACAATGATTAAACATTTTTTAAGGTGGTAAATAAATATAGAACTCAAAAATAAATAATTTGTGATGTGATACTGAAATTATTGTATTAATGTATGAAACGTGTACCTTTGTAGTTATGTCTGAAAGTTTTTGTTCTACTTTATAGAGATCAAAACTAGTAACGAAAGTGATGCTACTAGATTCAAAATGAAAAAAGGGCAGGCGTAATAAATGAAGGTTTCTGCCTACACCTTTTTCAGTTAGTATGTATAATTATGTAATTTATCATGGAAAATGGTTTATCAGGACTGAAAATAAATAAATCTTCTTGTTAGTATCAGTAGTGTTATGGTCAAGGTGGATCTGGAGCCAATCCTGGAATATACCTTGGATGTGAGGCAAGTCCATCACAGGGCACCATAGAAACACCTAAGAACAATTTAACATAGTCAATTTGGTTAATGTCATGTTTGTAGGAGGTGGGAGCAGTGGTAGCTCAGTGGTTTAAGGCTCTGGGTTACTGATCAGAAGGTCAGGAATTCAAGCCCCAAGACTGCCAAGCTACCACTGTAAGGCCATTGAGCAAGGCCCTTAACCCTCAATTGCTCAGTTGTATAAATGAGATAAACATAAATCGCTCTGGATAAGGGCGTCTGCCAAATGCCATAAATGTTAAATGTGCCTAATTTAAAATAAAAAAAGCAGAAAACGGTCACTTTAGGATGCATTTCTACTACTATAAATTTTATAATGTTATTTACACCTGAACATACACTTGTGATCTGATTTTTTTTTTTTGAGGGTCAAGTTTTATTGTTTAGTAAATATGGACTTTTCACTTTAAGCCTTATATGCCTTAAGTGTATAATTTCATGCATGCTTCAGGTTTATTGCTGAAGTGTTTCTGCATTATCTTAGTGTGCTTTAAATAAAAGTATTCCTAATTTTATACTTAAATGGTTTACATTTTGTATAATCAACATGTGTCAAACATAAAAAAATATGGTCAAAGAAAACTTTTTGGGGGGACTTATGTCAGGAAAAACATAAGCAGTATTCCTCAAGCTATCTCATGTCTTACTGAAAAAAATTCTGCAGTAACCTTTCACTATATTGCTGTGTTTGGCAGAAAACACCTGTCAATTTATAGTGAATACCAAGTCAAAGGTTTCTGAATGTTTAAGAACCCCTGTTCTAGAGAAAGCACTCTTTATATTTATAGAAATCCTGAGAATTTAGAGGATCTACCTCAGTTATACAGTTAAGTATAGCACTGTGCTTATTGTGGCATTCTCAAGTAGATGGAAAACATTTATCCCAAATTTAGTAAATCCAACTATGCCACCCTGGGGGAGAACCAAGGAAATACTCCCAAATAAAGGCACACAAGTTCTACCAATCTGGGCAAGGAACACGCCCCGTGAGTGAGACGCAAGTATGAATATAGAAATTATATTTTATTATGACACTTAAGCATCATTAAAAACGTAACAAATATAAAATCGCTCTCTCATGAAGCACAATAAGGATTTTAAAATTAAGCACTTCTCCAGGCCCAAGCTTGGTAAACAAGGCAGGCCAGCTACAGCTTGGGAAGTCATCCAAACCCATTGCAAGTCACACCAAAATCATGAAACACTACCTACACCATAAGGAGGTTGTTGTGTTGGCACACTGAGCACTCTGTGAAGCACACACACCGAATAAATACAACTAGCCTCCCCGTCCCACCAAGACTCACTAGCTCCTGGAGTGGAAGAAAACACAGGTGAACCCAAAATTACACAAACACTAAACAATAAACAAAAAGAAACAAATTGCAGACACCATGGGGTGGTGGCTAGATCACCCAGGCCCATTAACACCACCACATAAAATAGAGGCAGTTAACAGCACCTAAGCAGGATCAAAATGATGGTAAACAGTAAATAAAATGAAAAATATGCCACCAACTACAGAATGGAGCATGGAACCTGAAACAGGGTTGAGGCTGGAAAACACTAATTTACCACGTAGCCTCTCAGATTACATGTGATTGCGAAACATAATCCAAACATACATCCAAAATTAAATTAAAGCAAAACAGCAGCGGGATCACATGTAGCGTCTTAGTGCAGACTTAGATGCTCAACTCCCGACTCTCACCATTGGGTTGAACAAACACCAGACACGAAGATGTTTGATTACTCACAAGTACCGCGGCTTGACATACATACACATATCATTCAGCCACCTGCTAAAGGTTGCAATCACTGAACGCGATCACTGGTTCCAACTCACCACAATGCACACACCACCAGCACTGCTCAAAGACTGACCGGAATGCCTGCATCGAATAGCCAAATCACTTACCCTGCCACATTGTGTTCATTTACATTATGCAAGGGCAGCACATTCCCAATCTAATATTCAGCAGTCTTAACCCTTAAGATTCAGTAGTTTGTATACGGTTCAAGAATGAGTAATCTAGATTACTAAACTAGAGTGATTGCTAAATCTTTGGTAGAAGTGATCCATCATAAAATGATGAAACGATGAAAGCTCTTATCTGCAGAGACATGTTATTGCACTAACAAACAGGGTGACATAATTGACTCTCTGTGGTCAGACTGAACGAATTATGGGTTAGGCTGCACCGGTTTGGCTCATTGGTTGTGGGTTTGACCTGCAGCCACATAGACATGCTGTCATACTTTGATCCCATAACCTGAGATGGCAAGGTATAAAAAAAAGTGTGTGTATGTCATCTGACTATTCACTGTCAAATATACAATGAGGTGGTAGTATATTAGGTGCACCTATATTTAACCTACAGCGATTTTTCATTGAATGAGGTATGTTTATTGTATTATCGCATTATGTAGGTATACAAGTACTGATGCTGACTATGTAAGTGTAGGCATCAGCCACGTCTACTCCATCCATCAAAGGAAACAGTAAACCCTTCTATTAGACTCTCCTACCTCGTTTGTCCACCCTGTAGTTGTACAGTTAAAGACTACAGCCCAGTTTGTCATGCACGTATTTAAGCCAGTAGTGCCTAATACATTTGTACACTAACTGGTCACTTGACCCTCACACCCATATGTGCTTGTTGAACATCCTATTCCAAAACCATGGGCATTAATATGTAATTGATCTCCTCTTTGCTGCTATGACAGCCTTCCCTCTTCTGGGAAGGCTTTCCACTAGATTTTGAAATGTGGCTGTGGGGATTTGTACTTATTTAGACACAAAATGATTTGTGAGATCAGCTGAGAAGGCCTGGCTCACAGTCTGCAATCCAAATTTATCCCAACAGTGTTGAGGTGTTGAGGCTCTATGCAGGCCACTTGAGTTCTTCCACACCAACCATGGCAAAACATGTCTTCATGGATGTCGCACTGTCGAGCTGGAACACAATTGGGTGCATTAGTTCCAGTGAAGAAAGATTTGAATGCTACAGCATACAAAGACATTCTAGACAATTGTGTTGTTCGAAAAAAATTTGACAACTTTTTGGGGAAGAATATGGGTGTGGTGGTCATGTGTTCACATACTTCTAGCCATATTGTGTTTTTTTATATTGTTATGCTACAACTTATTTTCCTGTATTGCATGTTAGGCAGTGGAACAGGTGCGCACAATTGCTTTACTAGATAAAAGAGTTAGGTTTTCTCTTTTCAGCAGCAGCTACACCTTGAGCTTGGTGTGCAGAATTTTATTATCTCTATAAAGAAAAACTCTGCTTTCATTGTGGTCATGTTGGGACACAGTGCACATGTGATGCACACAGAAACACATAGCTATAAATGTGACTTTCCTTAACACCTGTGTCTATGTATAGTCTATATATGGCCCTTGACTCTCCTGACACGCACACACACGCACGCGCACGCACACATACGCACACTTCCTCACTGCTATGCTTTGCCCCTTCACTGTGTGTAGGTATACAGTGTGCTTGTGAGTAAAAGCAATATAAGGCACTGTGTGATAAAAGAAGATTACTGTTATAGTTACACTTGTGCCCAATGCTTCCTGGGATAGGCTTCAGGTTCCCCACGACCCTGAAGAAGGAGTAAGCGATAGAAGATGGATGGATGGATGGATGGATGGATGGATGGATGGATGGATGGATGGATGGATGGATGGATGTACCTTTCCTACCTTTATTGGCACAATGTTATTACAAAAGAAGTGTGAAAGTGTTTTCATGGTCAGGCCTAATGGGAAATCTTTTTTCTTTTGCATGTTCTGTATTCGTATCCAAAAGACGAATAATAGTTGCATTACAGGGGAATTTGCATGCTTGGCCTCATGGGGAATCAGAACATAGAAACAGTTCATGGTTTATAACATTAAAGGTCAATAATTTGTTTAAGTTGGGCGTTTCACAATGCAGTGGAAAAAATATAAAAAGAGTAAACCTGTTTTGGCATTAACAGCTTTAGTTCCAGGCAGACTGGTTTTGCCTGTAACTATGTTGCTTTAACACAAACACATACCATGTGCAGTGTATTCTGTCTTATATATGTTAACTGCATGCCTCAAGATTTACTATAGGGCCTTGACCAAACTGCTGTTGTAAAATACCTAATGGCTTCAGTTCCCTGTTGGCTTCAGATAAGTGCACATAGCACTGTTTCATTAAGCTCTACTTACTACACTTGAGTCAAGTGATGCTGCTTTAAGTGCTACTGCAGTTTACTCTAACTTGGATCAAAACCTCATGCCATCTGCCAAGTCAATTAAAACATGAGTGGTAATTATTAAAAGTTTTTATTGCTGTCTTTCCTTAACAGTCTGAATTAATAAACAAATGCCCAAAGACAGTGAGGCAATATTATAACCAAACATTACCATTATCAACAATAACAGACATTCTCAATAAACTTATCTTATCTTCTGTTGACACACATTGATTAGTTTGGTCGGCATGAACTTGACTTATGATCCTAAATCTTGACCGACGTCAGATAGTGACTGAGATAGTAAATACTGCCACCTGGACGTGGACATCTAGGCTTTGCATAACACTGGCGCCCATTCAAAGCTCATTCAAGGTTATGTACATAACTAAAATGGGAACACGTAAACATTGTGGCTGACTAATAACATAAGATTTGTTTTTAGTATGATTTTGTATATATATTTATAAGAGGTTTAGTAACTAATTTAAGTAGATATTAAAATAAATTTCTGAAAATGTCATCTCAAATATACTTCAATATCAGTTATTTTGACTGTTTGTTTTTTCTTTTTCTTTTTAAAAAGATTAGTTACTGACCAGTTTCATATATCTAAGATCACTTAGTGTGTAAACGTAATGTATGGATAGAATTCAAATTAAATATGTTTTAATGTGAATATCTTTATCAGCAAATGACATTAACTTCTTCTGGTGATTGCTATGGACTTTGCTCCATGCAATACATTAATGTTCATTGTCAATATAAGTCATCATTCAATTGAATGGTCCAGTTTTTTTGCTAATAATAATAATAATAATAATAATAATAATAATAATAATAATAGGCGCACGGTGGCTTACTGGTTAGCACGTGTGCCTCACACCTCCAGGGTCCAGGGTTCGATTCCCACCGGGGCCGTGTGTGGAGCTTGCATGTTTCCTCCGGGTACTCCGGTTTCCTCCCCCAGTCCAAAGACATGCATGGTAGGTTGATTGGTAGGTTGGTAAATTGTCCATAGTGTATGAATGGGTGTGTGTGTATATGATTGTGCCCTGTGATGGACTGGCACCCTGTCCAGGGTGTACCCCGCCTTTTGCCCGATGCTTCCTGGGATAGGCTCCAGGTTCCCCGTGACCCTGAAGAAGGAATAAGTGGTTGAAGATGGATGGGTGGATGGATAATAATAACACTTTGTATTATTATTATTATTATTTAACTGTACAATATCTAGTATTCCAATATCTAGTAACTCAATAACAGGTTTGCTCTTTTTAATTTCTGTTAATTATCTGACGTTCACATTAGAAATGTAATTATGGATATTGATGGATCAGTGGAAAACAAAAACACAATACTTGTAGCAAAAATATGCCATCTGTGAATGTTGTGCCAAAAAAATAAAACAAAAATTCATATTATTCATATTTGCTTTGAAGGCAATATTTATAGTTTTAGTTTAATTATTGTTTTTGTTTGTTTGTTTTGTATAGCTTTAGCACACTTCTAATGTCTTTTAGTTTTTGTGAACTAATAATCCTGCTTTTTAGAATTGACCTTGCAGTCAGTGTCATGCCAGATAACGTAAATCAATGTCAAATGAAGTAATACAGTTTAAATGTGATTATGGATAAATGTATTTGGAGTCTGTAGACAAGGCTTGGACCCTGGCATGTATAGATGCTGGTCTAAAAAAGAAAAACAAACAAACAAACATACAAATAATAAATAAACATATAAATAAACAAACACACGCGCACTCACACACACACACATATTGCCTGACATGTGACCCTCCTAGTGTACAATGCCTGGGTCAGTCCAAATTTTTGTCAAAAATGCAAACAAACAAACAAGGAAACAATAAATGAATACCGCCTCAAACATGCTTGTGCAAGGATTGTTCAGGGCAATTGTTAAGCAAATAAATAAACAAATAAAATGATTGTTCAGTAAATAGGCTAAATAAATAAATTGATGAATTAAGGAACAAACAAACAGACAGACAGACAGATGCTGACAAGGACACCATCCTGCTAGTGTATGAGGCTCAGGCACATACCCCCTTGGTAGTGTATGAGTCTCGGGTCAGGACACACCGGGTTTCAGTCAAAATTTTGAATAAAACTAATAACAAACAAATAAACAAATAAATACTGTCATGAACACATTGGCACCCTGTCCAGGGTGTACCTTGCCTTGTGCCTGATGCTCCCTGGGATAGGCTCCAGGTTCCCCTGAAAAGGAGTAAGCGGTAGGAGATGGCTGGATCTCCATCCATCCATCTTCTACCGCTTACTCGTGTGTGTGTGTGTGTGTGTGTGTGTGTATATATATATATATATATATATATATATATATGTATATATATATATGTATATGTATATATATGTATATATATATATATATATATATATATATATATATATATATATGTATATATATATATATATATATATATATATATATATATATATATATATATATATATATATATATATATATATATATATATATATATATATACACACACACACACACACAACACACACACACACAAACAAACTATGACTCTGCTAGAGTACCGTTACGGGAAGTAGGGGGTTTTGGACCTGACCCCATGCTGAATTTCATCTCCTGACTTCTGAGTCGTGAATTCCTTCCGCAAACCCGCGTCTGTGTAAGATCCATTACGTTGCATGGTGTGATGTGTGAGTGGGCGGAGCTACAGCTACGAGAATGAATGGAAAGGAGTGACTCCGGCGTGTTTCAATATATATTTCAATCAGCCGGCTCTCACGCGCTTGGGTTAACGAGCAGTCGGTTACAAACGGCGCTCACGGGACAGTTACGGGTCAGTTACAGTTCAAATAAACACACCAGACGGTAGAGTTGTAACTGTCGGTTAGCTGCGTTTTTCACATTCTTTGAGAACACTAGTAGTTTCTTCGAGAGAAGCGTCGCGACATGGCTCGAGGTGCAGGAGCTGAGCAGTACTCCAGCGCCAATCTGCTGAAGAAAACCGAGCCTAATGAAGTCAGAACCGGGCAGAAGGTAAGTTCAGAAACAAAACGGTTCAGGTTGATCTGAGGAGGTTGATCTGAGCGGGTGTGGGTTTGGTCTAGTGACTGTACAGTGTTTTACCCTGGACCTCAGAGGCAGGAACAATAAATCATCCGAATACAGGTCCGATTAGACGGATTTTTAAATTAGGTTTGTTTGTTTGTTTGTTTGTTTGTTTGTTTGTTTATTTATTTATTTATTTACTGATTATTATATGATCACTGGAGGTTTGAACTTCAAAAGTGCCGCGCTTTCTTGATCTCTATCAATGAACCGAAAAGCTTTTATTTATTATTAAAATAGCTATCTTTCCTATCTTACATGTAACTCGGTTTATCTAAAACGATAAGTGTGTGTGTGTGTGTGTGTGTGTGTGTGTATAAAGTGAACCATGTCATGCTGTGTCCATATACAGAGGCACATATTATGTGCTACGTGTCATTTGCCGGTGTGGCTCGTGCTCACGTCACCACATCATTCTGTCTCCCCCGTTTCTGTCTCCCCCGTTTCTGTCTCCCAAATTGTCCCCAGTTTCTGTTTCCCTATTTTTGTCCCCTGTTTCGGTCCCCAGTCAGCCAGGAAAGCCAATGAAGGAATGACTTCAATGGGCTTTTAATAATAGCCCATTTTAATAATACCTCTTGCACCACATTGTGCATTTTTTTAATCAGTGGAAAGTAAGCGCATGGATGTTTATCCAGTTTAAATGAAGTGTGTGGTTTTTAAATCATGGAACTCGACAGTGATGTGAAAGTGTGACTGCACATGACCAATCCTTTCCACATAACTGAAGCTTTTCATGTTAATATTCCAGTCCCAAGTTTATCAGTATAGGGTTTATCAGTATGTGTGGTTTTTTTTAATGTGTGTGTGGTTTTGCCCCCATTTTGGTGAAAGTTGTGTGTTGGATGTGTTGTTGGTGGTGTAAATATTAGGGAACCGTCAGTTGAGTATGTTCTAAATACTGTAAATGGTAAATGTGCACTTATATAGCGCTTTTATCACACTCACAATCACACTCACACACCAATGGTAGCAGAGCTGCCATGCAAGGCGCTAACTTGCCATCGGGAGCAACTTGAGGTTCAGTGTCTTGCCCAAGGACACTTCGGCATGTGGAGTCACCCAGGCCGGGAATCGAACCGCCAACCCTAGGATTAGTGGGCAACCCACTCCACCAACTGCGCCACAACCCAAAAATAGCCCAGTCACTACTGTACAGTCACACCACATTGCAGATTGATTAGTCAGAGTGGAAATCCTTTCATACCTTTTTTTTCTTTCTTTTTTTTTTTTAAACCACAGTGAATGATGCCACGTTGTTGTTGTTTATGTATTGGTTAATATTTTTTTTTCGGATTACCATTCGGTGTTTTCTTTCAGCCAGTAAATTATGACTGTTTGATTATCTAATATGGACATTTTGCAGAAGTGAGGAAATTCCAGTGTGAAAACGCAACCAATAACAGAAGCATGAGAGTTGGCCATTGTAATGCACTGTGTTGAAACTTTAGCTCAGTGGTCACCAACCCTCTCTTCCTTGAGATCGACTTTCCTGCAGGTTTCATCTTCAACCAAAATCTAACACACCTGTTTTAGTTGATCAAGAACTTCTTAAGGCAATGATTAGATGGTCAGGTGGGCACCATTATAGTCGGAGCTAAAGTCTTTAGGAAGGTAGATCTTTAGGAAAAGGGTCGGTGACCAATGCTTTAGGCTAAAAACACGAGAGAGTTTACTGGTTTCCTTTCTGACTTTTGAATTTTAGGTCCAGTTCAGTCCACCTTAAAGATAGACTTTATAGTGATATATTTTTAAAGCATTATGTTCGTTTTTATCCGTGCTGATATGTTCTGCATTATGTTGGATCACGTCCACCTATTTTGTCAGCCTGCTCTTCATTTTCGAACTTGATTGGCTCTGCCCCCAAGGGTGTGTGTTTGTGTACTACGTGACAGAACGTGTGTTTAGTCTTTGCCAATCAATATGAGATCAGTAAATGGTCAGGTGTATGCACACAGGTTCTAGTCAGTACAAAATACAAACATACCCGTAAGCTTGTATGTGTTTACTGATTTAATAGCGTGACTATAGCTTCATTTGGCTTTTTTACAATACAAAAGTATGTTGCCTTTCCACTTGTCAGTTATTTCAGGCAGTTATCCTTTCAGATCCACAAGGAGATTGTTTGTAATAATGAACCGTGTGTGTGTGTGTGTGTGTGTGTGTGTGTATGTGTGTGTATATATATATATATATATATATATATATATATATATATATATATATATATATATATATATATATATATATATATATATATATATATATATATATATATATATATATAAATATAATATACATTTTTTTATTTTTTTTTTAAAATTAATTCTATAATTCTTTCCCACAAAGAGTTTGAATCTTATTTGTATTTTTTTTTCTTTTCTTTTTTCTCTCCCCCCTTCAGAGTGAAGAGAAGCGTCACTTGTCGGTGTGCAATAAGCTGTGTTATGCTGTTGGAGGAGCGCCTTATCAGATCACAGGATGTGCCTTGGGTTTTTTCCTCCAGATCTATCTCCTAGATGTTGCTCTGGTGAGTTTAATGTTCCTTTAAAGCTTTGCCATTAATTACTCCAGAGAGAATGGATGCATCTCCATGTGCTACTTCATATGGATATGGACATGCTGAGAAGACACATTAAGATTGACCACATTGAAGCACGCTATCCTATCCTAAAACTTCACATTGAATAATGTCATGATTCTCAGTTTTAATTTTGTACATGTTTCACATTTGGGGGGTGTAATTTTTCAAACAGGATCATGTATTGTTAAGAACTTCTGACCAGGTATGAAATGTGTATGTTTCCTGAAGTAGACTCAATCAGCTAAGCATTTAGGCCAATGTTGACTCCTGAGGTCAGGCCAAGATTTACATTTGCAATGTGTTAGTTGGTGCATGTGCTAATACTAAAACCATAAAGTTACACGTTTATGATACAAAAGCCAAAATACAGTAGATTGTACCCAATACACCTCATTAGCTCTTCATGGACTTCTGGACTTCCCAGTGGCACTCATACTTTGGTTTATGAGCTTGTATTTTAACTTCAGGGGCCAGTGAGTTTGTGCATATAACGCCCCACTCACAACAAGGTGACAGCCACTACACACACACAAATGCAAACGCAACAGAAGCATTGTCTTTGGACTGTAATAGATTTTGACATTTATTATGTTTCCAAGGGCAAACAAGCAAAGCCCTCCTACAGTGTGAGTTACGATTGTCCATTCAGGACTTTGAAAAACTGCTAATTACCGACTGATAGAATGTTTAACCTTAGTCAGTCTTGTCAGTTTGGTACTCTAGACTGGGAAAACACAATGCCCACAGAACTCACTTGGTGAACATTTTTCAAGGCCACTTTGGTGCTTTGGGTACTTTCTGACTTTTACAAAAGGTCATTAGAGTTAATTTGTAGTCCAGCCTTGTACATCTGTGCCTCAACATTCAACCAATCAGACCTGTACAGTGCGACAATATCATTTCACGTGCTAGGAGAAATGAATGAATAAAGCATACAAGACATTTATACCCATGTGAAAGCATTTGGTGTGCGTGTGTGATTCCATGTGTGGTGTTTCATTCAAATTAGTCCTTGTGCTCATGGTAGTTATACTTTATTAAAAATCTTCATCATTGTTTCTTTAAATTTCACTTGGATTGGCACTTTAGATGTGTTTTTATGGGCCATATATCTCTCAATACAGCTCAGGATATTCTTGTCACTCCTTTTACATACAAGAACTCAAATTTCAAAATATGACAAACCTTTTTTTTCTTAAGCGATAGTTCTATGATTGAGGGAACTAACTTCATTTCTCTTAATTCGTTGCACTGTACCAGATATCCAATTTCAGAATATAAAACTTAATCTTGTTTTCCTGTATAATTAGCAGATAGTTATATGCAGCACACCTAACCATTTTCAGTTGGTAAAAGGTGCCACACCTTTAATGCATGGGAATTTAAACTAAAAATTAAACTTGATCTTTTAAAGCATATATATATATATTATATATATATATATATATATATATATATATATATATATATATATATATATATATATATATATATATATATATATATATATATATATATATATATATATATATATATATATATAAAACAAATTAAAAAAACAAAAAAATAAACTTATGAATCCTTGAACAAAGCCATGCTTTTCAATTGGAGTTTTTTTTTTTTTGCAGTAAATGCTAATAATGGTTAAATTCTGGTCTGGGCTACAGTGGGATATTGTATGTGATGCTGTGTCTGCTTCTCTTACGCACAATTGGACATTCCTTCAAAGTTCCTCCTAAATTAGCATGTTAATGTGCTCTGGATTATGACCAGTGTGCTGGCTATTTTGATTATATTTATTGATGCTGAAATGCTCTGTTTGTTTAAGCCCTTGATCATTCCCCTCTCTACTCTTTAGCTGGATCCATTCTATGCCTCTGTTATATTGTTTGTGGGACGAGCCTGGGATGCCATCACCGACCCCACCGTGGGATTCCTGGTCAGCCGGACTCCGTGGACCAGATTTGGGAGAATGATGCCATGGTATTAAATTGTTTTATTTTTTTTTAAAACTTCTTTTCCTAATGTCATTTTTGTTACCACACTGTTTTCAAATGGGCCATACATTAGACATGAACTACTTGGGTTTTTTTGAAATATCTTGGGTGTTTTCGAACCCTCTGAATAAGGTGTCTGAATAAGAGAAAAATTTCCCCTCCCTTCCTGATTCAAAATGGTTTCTGTAGAAGGATTCCCGTGTGTAAAGCTGCTAAGTAGGACTTTTTTTAGGATGAGCCCATGCTGAGGCTCCTGTTTTGAATGATTGGTTTACTAAGTTTAACACCATCCCCCAATAGCCTGTGGGTAATAACAGAACTCATCCCATGAGGCTATTTTAGTTGAAGAGGGAATGGGATGTACCTAGTTGGCATTGCAGGATCTCTCGCGTGATTCTGTCCAACTTGACATTTGTTCCAGTCGGTTTGAAATGTCATGGGAGATTGTTAGCTCAGTTGCCAAGTCAGCTTGGCGGCCTTGACTGTGTGAAAAAGACTAAAAGCTCATTAGAGGCTGATTTACAGACTTTGGAAGGTTGAGAGGACTGGGGATGGAAAAGGGTTTTTTTATAGTGATTAAATTCCATTCAGGTAAACAAAAGGTTTTTCCATGTAAGTGAGTCTTGCCAGAATGTTTGGTGCTAAAGTAAATAGCTGCACCTGATACTTGCGTGAGAAGATTTAGTGATTGGGTTCAGCCCTTTCGTTTTTGCTAGATTATGGGTATATTTGCCCACTATAATGGGGAATGTGGAAGTTAAACAAACCTTGTTAATTTCTAACCCTGCGGTCATGAAATGTGAGGAAAGTCATGAGTGAATGTAGCATCTGGTTTGGAGAACCTTGGATTGCTCCTGGTACATTTGAAAGGACCCTCTTGGCTTTGTGAGTTGGATAAGGACAGAGCTGTTCGCTTGGGTTGATGCTGCTTCCACATTACTGCTTCCAATTTTGTGGCAAGGTCACTGCCCTTGGAAGTGCCCGTCCCCCTTTCTTTGGTTCATTCTAGCTACAGAAACACCGGTTTCATTAGCAGAATCCTGGTGCATATAGACAGCTGTTGGCATGCTAATTGTCTCTGAGGAATGGATGGGCATAATATCACATGGGATTTTCTTTCCTGTTTTATCTAGCCACATTTATGGTTGTATGGACTGCTTGAAAAAAAATTCTTTAGATAATTTAGACAGAGAGACAGCGACAGAGAGAGAGAGAGAGAGAGAGAGAGAGAGAATGCGCATGCGAGCATTTGGAGGCCTATGACGACATTCAAATTCCAGAGCCATGAGTGGTCCAGCCTACAACACACCACTGCGTCTCCTCCAATCAGAGGCAGCCAAAGGGTTACTTTAGTTCAAATGGAATAAGACACTCAAATGTTGGTCATCAAACAGCTAGTAGCTGTAGCAACAATTAATTATGGTTCTGTGCCTTTCTTTAGGGTAGGATCTATTACATAGCAGGTATTTGTTTAATGGTTAATGAATTAATATTGGAAAAGAAAACTAAAACTGCACCATTGTGCTCCAACATGCAGTGGAATTTGTGGAGAGAGGAGAACAAAACAATGGATGAGTGTGGGGTTGGATATGCAGATATAATGCTTCAATTTTTCACAGAATGTCAGGAAAATATCTGAAACTACAGGGGCTGTAATAACACAGTGCATTCAATAAAGCATTAATCAGCTTAACACATGCTTGTTATTTTAAATGTGTTTGAGGATAACCCTATAGAGAAAAGCAGACTTGCTTTTCACAACTAACAGATGCTAGACGGTCATTGCGTAACTGTCATTATGGTTGATTGTGTCTGTGTGTATTAGTGCACACGCAGCTAGAGAATATAGTTTGATCTTTTTTATAGCAATTGAGTCACACGCTTGTACATTATTTTGTGTCCCTGACCTAATGCATCCATGTGAATATAAATAATGACTGTTACTCTCCCAAACCTGTTTCTTATCTACGTCAAAATTTTTGTTGCTCATAGTGAAACAAGTCCAATCTTCCCTTTTAATTTTACATCCTGTACCATCATGTGAGATGAGTATTGTGCCATCGGAAATGTGCAGCAGGATGTGACCCAAAACATTTCTCGTAATGAAATCTTCAGCTACCGTTCATGATTACGTTACAGTTTGAGTAGATGTACTGTAGGATATGTCAAAATGGAGAGTATTGTGCATTGGTTTCATGTGGTCTGGAGGACATTTTCTCAATTTTGGTTATACTGAATGTTGTATATGAACTTCCAGAATTTGTCTAATGGCACTAAAGCGAACTAAGGAGGATTTATTACATCTGCTGATGAAATCTGACAATTTAACCCTACTTTCCTCATTTATAAGTCACTTTGGATAAAAGCATCTGCTAAATGAATAAATGTAAATATGTCTAAAGACTGAATGGTCTTCATGTTTTGCATCGCAGTGCTCATACAACTTGTGTTGTAATTTTCTTGTATCCATTTCTTTGCAGGATTATTCTATCCACTCCTTTTGCAGTCATGTCCTACTTTCTCATCTGGTACGTGCCTCCTGTTGATCAGACAAAAGTCGTCTGGTACCTCATCTTCTACTGCCTCTTCCAGACTCTGCAAACGGTGTGTATCATCTAGTGCAGTTCTTCTGTATGCAAACTTCCTGTAGTGCATGTGTGAATGAAAACTAACTTTCGTCTCATTTAATTTTTTTTCTGCATTGCAGTGCTTCCATGTGCCATACTCTGCCCTCACCATGTTCATCAGTTCAGAACAGAAGGAGAGGGATTCAGCCACAGCCTATCGTAAGTACTTCAAGGTGCCAGCAACAGTAATGGCATGAGTCATGCTTAAATACAAGTTTGATTCAGAGAACCACCCTTTTAAAGTATATTTTAATTCATCATAAAACTCTAGGCTGAAAGAGAACAGTCAGAACACATTTTATGTATTTCAGAGCAACTCACCCACATTCAAATGTTGAAGATTCCATATTATGCTGCATTATACTGTGCTCCCTATATTGGGTGTATTTGTAGTGAATAGGACACTATTTAGAATTTAGCCTAACTATCTGAAGACTTTTTGTCATTAATTAAAATTATCATAGGAATGCTAACAATGAGTGCTATTATAATGAGCACATGTAATATAAACTAGCTGGTGATACTGTCAGAGCTGATGTTACGGAAAAGTAAACAACACCTTCTGACCAATCACATTTGAGAATGTGAGATACGCTAGACTGTGATAATGCATTAGCTTTCTGCTGCATACTTGGCCTCATCATTGCCATTTCCCATCCAGGTATGACTGTGGAGGTTTTGGGTACGGTCATTGGCACTGGAATCCAAGGCCAGATCGTGGGGATGGCCAATGCACCCTGCATACCAGTTGGAAATGATCTCAACGCCACTTTCCGGAACTCTGGATCTGAGGCCAACATCACCCAACCAGATCTTTCCCTGGACAAAGTAGTAAGTCCCAGAGCTCGGAGGCATTGCCATGATGTCTTCAGAATGAACTGGATGAATGACCTGTATTATCCTTGCTTGGAAATGTTTAACACATTACCCCACCCATATTCTTTTTGCAGAGAAATGCTTACATGATCGCTTCAGGGGTTATTTGTGCCATTTATGTCCTCTGTGCCATCACACTCTTCTGTGGTGTGAAGGAACGCAAAGGTAAGACAGAATTTGTCAGTTTTCACTGCATTATTTCCGCTTCCACACCCTGATATTCTTTGGATATCAACAAAGATGGTTTCCATAGAGTTAGTTATACCAACAGGTTTTAAATAGAGATAAGTATGGTTTAATTTAGATAATATCTTCTGTTTCGTGGAAACAAGCTTTTCCACAGGTCTCGGGTTACTCGGGTAGACAGTGGCTGGCACTCTGGTGGTTTTTGGGGGCCTGGGAATGGCATTGGGTAAAGCGAGTAGAGTTCTGTTACCAAAGACCAAGAAAAACAGGTCCACTGTAAAAGATAGTGCTGCAGTTTGTACGTATATTTGGGAAAAACTTTTTAACAAAGTAGTCTTTGTAGAGCAAGATCAGCCCGGGGCAGAGGAAAGCACAGAATGGGAACTGTATACGTTCAGTCTAGAGTGTTTACTGCAGAACAATTCACATGCTGTTGGACGGATCCAACATACAGTGCATCCGGAAAGTGTTCACAGTGCTTCACTTTTTCCACATTTTGTTATGTTACAGCCTTATCCCAAAATGGATTAAATTCATTATTTTCCTCAGTTCTAGAAACAATACTCCATGACAACGTGAAAGAAGTTTGTTTGAAATCTTTGCAAATTTATTAAAAATCTAAAACAAAAAAAGCACATGTACATAAGTATTCACAGCTTTTGCTCAATACTTTGTTGAAACACCTTTGGCACCAATTACAGCCTCACTTCTTTTTGAGAATAATGCTACAAGCTTGGCACACCTATTTTTGGGCAGTTTCCCCCATTCTTCTTTGCAGGACCTCTCAAGCTCCATCAGGTTGGGTGGGGAGTGTTGGTGCACAGCCATTTTCAGATCTCTCCAGAGATGAGGCCTTTCAAAGACATTTATAGAGTTGTCCTGTAGCTACCCTTTTGTTATCTTGGCTGTGTACTTAAGGTCGTTGTCCTGTTGGAAGATGAACCCTCGCCCAGTCTGAGGGTCCAAAGCGCTCTGGAGCAGGTTTTCATCAAGGATGTCTCTGTACATTTCTGCATTCATCTTTTCCTCAATCCTGACTAGTCTCCTGGTTCCTTCCACTGAAAAACATCACAGCATGATGTTGCCAGCACCATGCTTCACTGTATGGATGGTATTGGCCATGTGATGAGTGGTGCCTGGTTTCCTCCAGAAATGACGCTTGCCATTCAGGCCAAAGAGTCCAATCTTTGTTTCATCACAGTCTGAGAGTCCTCCAGTTTCCTTTTGGCAAACTCCAGGTGGGCTGTCATTTGCCTTTTACTCTACCATACAGGCCAAATTTTTGTGGAGTGCTGCAGAGGTGGTTGTGGAGAGAGGAGAACCTTCCAGAAGTACAGAGACATTCTGGAGCTCTGTCAGAGTGACCACCAGGTTTATGGTCACCTCCCTGACTAAGGCCCTTCTCCCCCGATCGTTTGGCCGGGTAGCCAGCTTTAGGAAGAGTCCTGCTGGTTCCAAACGTCTTCCATTTATGGATGACTGAGGCCACTGTGCTCATTGGGACCTTGGGTGCTGCAGAAATGTTTCTGTACCCTTCCCCAGATCTGTGCCTCGATACAATCCTGTCTCGGTGGTCTCCAGACAATTCCTTGGACTTCATGGCTTGGTTTGTGCTCTGACATGCATTGTTAACTGTGGGACCTACTATAGACAGGTGTGTGCCTTTCCAAATTATGTCCAATCAACTGAATTTACCACAGGTGGACTCCAATCAAGTTGTAGAAACATCTCAAGGATGACAAGTGGAAACAGGATGCACCTGAGCTCAATTTTGAATACTGAATACTTATGTACATGTGCATTTTTTTTTTTTTTAAATTAAGATTAATTAAATGAAATTTTAAATAAAGATTTAAAACAAACTTCTTTCACATTGTCATTATGGGGTATTGTTTGTAGAATTTTGAGGAAAATAATTAATTTAGTCCATTTTGGAATAAGGCTGTAACACAATGTGGAAAAAGTGAAGCGCTGTGAATACA
Source organism: Ameiurus melas (assembly GCA_012411365.1). Taxonomy (NCBI): domain Eukaryota; kingdom Metazoa; phylum Chordata; class Actinopteri; order Siluriformes; family Ictaluridae; genus Ameiurus; species Ameiurus melas. The sequence continues at coordinate 15,631,734 of CM022774.1, forward strand.
TTCCAGATACACTGTACACACTGTGTTAGTATTTATGTTATACACAGAGTTTGTGTGAGCTTGAGATGGATGAAGAGTTCACTGTGGCTCCATGACTCAATTACGTTTGACACGAATTACATTTAACCACAGCTTCAGCCTCTAAAATTTCCTGTCTTGTTTTGGCAGAAAACTCAAAGGTCCATTCAGAGCGCATGTCCTTCTTCCGGGGCATCCGTCTAGTAATGGGCCATGGTCCGTATGCCAAGCTGGTGATGGGCTTCCTTTTCACCTCTCTGGCGTTTATGGTGAGTGTTCACCCTGCTTTACCGGAGGGCGTTTGTTTTTGTGGGATTTGGTTCAGCCACTTTTTTTTTTTTTTGGCCTCCTTCTTGGGGCAAAAGCCTCAGACCACCATAGCTACCCTTAGCTGTCTTTGGCTGGTGTTTTATTTTATTAGGATTTGCAAGTAGGTTTTTATAAGTCTTAATCTTTCTTTGTGTAGCTCCTGGAGGGCAACTTTGCTCTGTTCTGTTCCTACACCCTGGGCTTCAGAGATGACTTTCAGAACGTCCTACTGGTCGTCATGGTAAGAGTTATTCATAGCACAACACCGAGCATTTGAAAAAAAATGAAGACGTATTGCTTTGTGACCATCTTGTGCATGTGTATAGGAAGGGTTTTTTTTTTTTTTTTTTTTTTTTTTTTAAATCAAAGAGTAAACAAATAGGGTGCCTTTGAACTCAAATATGACTTTTTTTGTTGTTGTTTTTTAACTGCTCTTGGGTGTTTCTAAATGAGTGTTTGTATCAAATGTCTGAACACAATACAAAAGTCACATTTTGTATATTATTTAACTGCATCGAGGTTTACTTTAAATTATAGACCTTTTGACACGTATATCTATAAAAAAATCTAATAAGTGGCACATCAGGGTAGGCGAGTTGCTGCAAGTAAGTTCCTGCTTAAAGACTGTTTCTCATTTAATGCCATTCAACAGCTAATGTAGTGTTTTAACATGGGATTTGGACTTATTCGCCACTTTTAATGACAGAATCCTTTCTACCTGCATGCTGCTTGTTGAATTGGCATGCACACTTTTGACAAAACAGGTTTTACTCAAAAGGAATCAATAGACTGATGTCTAAGCTTAGTTCCACTATGAATGAGGGAAGAGTTTTACTGCATCAACTTTACCAAACTCACCATATAATTACCGACTTCCTCCCAGTGGCTTTACTAGTATGAAAAGCCAGTTCTAAAGCTCTTAAGAGTTAATTCATGATTCGGGAAATGAAAAGTCTTAGCCTTGCCTTGTTCTAATCTTTTCTAATCCATTTTGTCTCCAGCTCTCTGCCACTCTTACCATCCCATTCTGGCAATGGTTCCTTACTCGATTTGGAAAGAAAACCGCCGTCTATGTTGGGACTACAGTAAGTACTGGTAGGACCATTTAAGAGGTGTAACTTATGGCAGTGTTTAAAAAATAGTGAGTAGTTTTAGATGAGATTATTTATAATGCAGTTGGCCAAGATTAATTATCTCTGAACACTATCTGGTAGTCATTATACCCAATGAGGGTAATATTTTTCATCTTTGTGATGTCTGCAGATCGTGATTCCATTCTTGATCACAGTGGTCCTGATGAAAAGTAACCTCATCGTGACCTATGTTATTGCCATTGCTTCTGGAGTCAGCATTGCTGCTGCCTTCCTCCTCCCCTGGTGAGTCAGTCATAAAGGGAACCTATGATGCAGACGAAGACTGCTTTCATAAACTAATCTGTATATATGCGTGTATGCAGGTCCATGCTTCCTGATGTGGTTGATGACTTCAAAGTTCTGAATCCTGAATCCCAGGGGCATGAAGCCATCTTCTACTCCTTCTATGTGTTCTTCACAAAGTTTGCCTCTGGAGTTTCTTTGGGAATTTCAACTCTAAGCCTTGAGTGAGTCAATCTGAACAATCACACATCCTGACCAATTCTTCTTTAATATTCTCTGCCTGTATGAGCCTTTGAAATGAGATTTAATGGGAGGATTAAGTAGATGAAAAGCCTTTTATGGCACATTCACTCTGACCAGCTGTGTGATTCAACTTTTGGCTCAGTGTACACTTGCATTAACACGCAATCTGTTTCTGGATCATGAAAGATCAGCCCTTGCATTTCGACCATGTATTAATATACATATCAGATCTCAATGCCTTAGTATCATTTGCAAAAACACTAGCGAGGTTAAGTCTGAGAAGTCAAAAATAGGATTGGCATAGACCAGGGTTTCTCGGTTCCAGACATGAGGGCAAGAGTCTGGCTTAGTTTGGTCATTTCACAGCTTAAACTAGAGTTTAATCAGAATTCTTTGAGCAGAAAATCACAAAAGTATGCTGGATTGGATTAATTAAAGAACCAATTAATAACAACATACAGTTCTGTGTGTGTGTATATATAGAGTACTGTTCAAAAGTCTTAAGAGCCTTTCACACAGAGCGTGATTAAGCAATGCAAATGTACGACACGATGACGCTCTTGATTCGGAACAATAAATCCCTTTGAAGCTATTCACACCGGGCACGATCAGTCGTGGTGTAACATGGCAAGGTTATTTATTTATTTATTTTTATCGAACAGTGTATCAAGTTTGTTTTCTCCCTGTTGCTCCCCTGATGAAACAGGCCATCCAGTTAGATTTGAGTTTTAGATCGCGTGCCTAGAGCTGCTGCTCTTACACAAAAGGGCGAGATAGGTGACTCCATAACACAAAAAGCTGTTTTGAAAAACCGTGTAAACACTGAAGAAAAGTATTCCAGTAGAGAGAAGAGAATGAACGTTGAGTTTTTATTGCTGCCTGAGAACAGAAAACTTTTTGATGAGTCACAGCAACTACCAAAACATAGACACAAGTTTTCTATTTTTTTTTTTTTTTTTGAGAACATGTATGATTTGTAATCCCCTTTTCTCCTCATTCTTCTTTCATCTATACATGCATATTTTATACTTTTAGATTTTAACAGTTTATATATTTTTTTCTTTATTTATCTTACACAAAAAAATGGGTTTACAGCTCATTTCCTCATCAAACTAAATATTGACTTTTGTTTGTTTATGGCTTTTTACCGCACTTTTTTTAAATGTAGAAACATTTAATCTCTTTATTTTTGAAGCTGTACAGGCTTTTGCACAGTACTGCGCGCATGCATATACGTGTGTGTGTATATATATTAGTATGGATCACATCACACACAAATGTCTGAGTGATTTAATGTGGTCAATTGCTCTTAGATTGATTTATTTATTTATTTTCCAGATGTGGTCAATTGCTGAAAATGCAATATGATTCAGTTAACCCCATCTAGTTTGTTAGTAGTCCTGCAGAGTTTCATGCACAAGCATTAGCATGGAGGTTGGTCTTTCTGATGTGGCTCATCTCAATCTGATCTCATTGTTAAATCTGTGTTCATTTGCGTCTGTATTTTTTATTATAATTTTTTTATGTGGTTGTATGTTTTCTGGTCTCAATCTGATCACTTAAAAATGCAAGATTGCATCTTATAATCAGTACGATGGATCTCCTGAAGACATTTTCCCCAAGAGCCTTACAGTTGTTTATGACTTACCATCAGATTAGCTTAAAAAGAATGAGCATTAACATGTCCTTCATCATTCGTTTTTCTTTCTGAACAGTTTTGCCGGTTATGTAACGAGAGGTTGCACACAACCAAAAGCAGTGGATGTTACACTGAAGGTTCTGGTCTCCGCTGCTCCAGTTGCACTAATCTTCATTGGACTGCTCATCTTCACTTCTTATCCAATCAACGAAAAGAGGAGGCAGGGAAACCGCAAACTGCTCAATGAGCAAAGGTAAATTCCACTGACGCACCCAAAATGCTGTCACTTTAAAAAAGTGACCCCACGAAGGGTTTTTGGTCACAGTAGATTGTTTCCAGTGTTAAAACATTTTAAGAAAAGTGCTGCATAACATCAAGCTTTTTTCTTTCTTTTTTCTTTTTTATTTTTTTTGTAAATACAAAAAAAATCAGGTTGCAGTTTAGGGTCCATGTGAGAACGAGCATAGAGGACAAAGTGCTGATGAACAATGAGTTTTGTTATTGTGTAAATTTAAAGAAAATTGCAACATGTTGAATCAAATATTTCATAGTCAATGATGCAATATAACAAAAAATCAGTTGCCTGTTTTTGGGACTTTCACCAGTACACAAAGTGATGCCCCACTTTAAGTGAGGTGCACCTTCTCACTGCCAGAGTGAAACTAATTGTATTTCCTCTTTATTAATGATATGATGTATTTTAAAATCTAATGTAGATGTCAAGCTAGGCCAGTTAGTTTGATACTACTTGCTGGGACTGATGTCCCAAAAGTCTCGGTACATGTAGTGCTGGCAAACACCGTCCCCTGTCAGTCGTGCCTTCGTCACTGGATGCTCGTGGACATCCACTTCTCAGTCTGAGCACATCCAGTCTTTTTGAATTTATAAATAAGTTAAGTGTGTGATGTGCTTGCCAAGTTTCGTATTAAAGTCCATCAAAACCTTGTGACCGCTTCTTGGTGTTCATAAAAGCTATCTAGAAAAAATATAAAGTATGGAAAAAAATTTGGAAGATATTTCGCTAAATAAGTGTTCATTTCCCCTGTGTATGGAGACATCTGGAACACCCTGTACTTATGATTACAGTGTGTCACATTTTATTCATATCAGCTCTGGCCAGCTGAAACCATCCTTAGTGCCAAGTGTGAAACCATCCTTAGAGAGGTTAGAAATATTAATGTTACTGCCAAGCTGTATCAGTTGCAGTACCATTTTAAAAAAGTTACTACATTTTGCAAATTTTGAATATTATGAACATTATCTGACTCTCTCTTTTTCTTGCTTTAGGGAGCTAGAGTCGCCAGCAGACTCCTCAGAAACCGAGCTGGTCAATGTATTGTAACATCACACAACACTAAAGAGGACCTTCATTGGACGACCAAATAAGAGACCCTCAGAGACTAATTGCCCACAGAGGCATTCAAGCCAATCGTGTTCACCCAATTTTGTCCACATGACTTCTACTTCTTTAAGAACCTCAAGCGGAGGATCTGAAACCTCCAGGTTACATTGCTTTTCAGTGTCTGATAGCTGCTCAACCACATGCAAGGCCAAAAGACTCAAACGCTTGAAATGTGTTCTGAACGTATGCATGTTTGGTTCGTGCTTCTTACAGTAGTGCTACTCGCCACAATGGGATTAAAGTGTCCTGTACTTGAAAAGCATAATGCTCTCACACTGCACTAACGTTCTCGAGGAGAAACTTCACGTTATGGTTCTTTTTCAAATTCAAGTATGTTTCATTAAATCCAGGGTACTTCTTTTTAATACCTGAAACAAGTTTATACATTACAAGGAATAATTAGCACTTTTGTAGTGCTAATAAATGTGAGCAGTACACTAAATTATTACACTGTACAGAATAAAGCCATGTGTGTGCACGTACATCTGAGCAAACTTGATACAAATTCACAATTAAAAAAAAAAATTTTTTTGTACAGTAACAATATACGGGCAGTCTAGTTTAGACTCCAAAGCATCGTTTGATCTCTACAAATAGCAGCCGTGGGATATAAACAAAAGACAAGTTTAAACAGCACCCTGTTGGGACCGAAATTCCAGTATTTGTACAACAACCGTGCAGATGTTGAATCTTGGTGTTTTGACTTGGACAGTGTTGGCCCTTCATAGTCGACTGCCTCAGATATGAGGAGAATGAAGCTCTTTAATTATTTAATATGTTTAATATTATATTTGTTTGGTCATGTCAACAACTATGTAATGGCGCTTGAAAGGGAAGGAAAAAATGCTCCTGAAGCTAATTGATGTCTCTACATTTAAGATTCTTTTGGCGTGTCATCGCTGTTGTTGTTGTTGTTGTTGTTTTGTGTGTGTGTCCTTGATTTGCATGCGAATCTTTTGGTTCTCCAGAGGTTCCCAGATGGCATAAGGGATGCACTAGTGTTTTATTTAAGTATTATAATAATGCATTATACTACTCTAATATTACATATAGAATGTAAATATTTGAAAGTGATTTTGTAAATATGGACCGATAAGGAAAGCTTCTGTTGTGACACTTAAAAAGCAATCTTTGAATTTGATTGTAAATTGCTGATTTTTATTTTTTTTTATTTTATAATTTTTTTGCATGTCATCTCTTTATTCAGACCTGAGAATTTCTGAATATACATTTGTGTATGTTGCCATATGTCATACATATATTAATGTATCTACATTTAATGCAGAATCTCTTGGAGATCACTGGGGACTTTTGTACATATTTATGTGTACATAAAATATGTATATAATGCTTGTACAACGTTGAAATACTTTAGGTGTTAATGATTGTAAAAAGAGACAACCTGTTTGTGGAGTTATTTAAAGTTTTTGCCAGTTGAATCTGAAATGGTTAATAAATGCTAATTAACTCTTTTCTAGTTTTGCATTCTGTGAACTTTTGTAATGTTTTTCTATGTATAGTACATGGAAGTGTCAATTTACACGCCCTTAGGAAAAATTTACAATAAATATTTCCTAGCAACAAGACATTTAGTGTTTGAGGTTTCACACATGCCTCATCAATATCATAAGTAGAGAAAACATGAACATGTTAAACAAAATATCATGTTAAAAGCATTTTGCACTCTGAATTCTACTTTCCTTCAAACTCTGCAGTTACACCCTCCTTTCTTTGAATCACGTCTGTAGACTTTGAGTGTTCTTCAACGTCTAACCCTTATTTTTAACTAGCTGTTTTTCATTCCCTCTTATTTTTATTTTATTTATTTAAAAAAAATTGTGTGGGGGGGTGTCATGGTATATCATAACATAATTTTCTGTAATAAGTAATCTGTCTTTAGTCGATTTTGAACTTTATTCTCATTTTTAATATTTAAATCAGCACTCTCAGGTTTGAATAATATTGTAATAAATTATTCCACATCTTCAGAAAAAGAAACAAAGAATCGAAAGAATTTGACTGGGTCTTTCTGATTGTGATATTGATGTGTGCTGTGTGGTTCTGTTAGTAACAGCCTGCCAAAGACGGTTAACTTAATCATCTTGCTTACGTGCAATGTGTTGCAGAGATCAAGTAATCCTTAATAATGTACACCGGAGTAGATAAGTGACTCAAAAGGAAACCCATCCACTAGAAGTGTGATTATAAATCACACTGCATACTATAAAGTCAGTATTAAGAGTGTTGCAGTGACTGTATTGTGAATAGGAAACCTGGGATGAGCACAGGACGGCCTTTATGTCTTTACAGCAGCAGTTCTTAAATACAAATCTACATTATGAGATTATCCACTGAAGTAAGGGTGACAATTGGGCAGGCACCTTTATTAGGGAGCACTTTTTTCCCATCACACATATCCATGAATGATTATTCAGTCACAAGTTCAAGTCAAGTTCAGAAATCTCCAAGCAGAAGTACCGTCTCAGCAGACAGCCATACTATACATTCAGACTGTAGTAACAAGTCTTCATATTTTAACATTTCCAGGCTTAAACAGTATTGGCAATGGTTTTTCTTTTTTTATAATCAAAAAGAAATTGTGTAAATATTAAGACAGACAAGCGTAAAATAAGGCGAGTTGTGTTGTTAGTAATGCTAATTATTACCAATTAATTTACAAACTGGTTTATTCAAGTGATTGAATCCATTTACGATTATTTCCTCCAGGAGGTTCGATTCATGTTCTCCCCATGCTGCAGGGGTTTCCTCCCCCAGTCCAAAGACATGCATGGTAGGCTGATTGGCATGTGCAAAATGTCTGTAGTGTATGAGTGGGTGTGTGAGTGTGTATGTGATTGTGCCCTGCAATGGATTGGCACCCCGTACAGGGTGTACCCCACCTTGTGCCCGATGCTCCCTGGGAGAGGCTCCAGGTTTTTCACGACCTAGTAGGATAAGTAGTATAGAAATAGATGGATGGATGGATCGTTGCATTTGGGCTCCATCTAGTGGCTGGAGTAGAGCAGCTGCTTTTCGATTAGTTAACCTGGGTAGGTGACGCGACAATTACAACTACAGCGCTGATGCAACACTTCAAACACATTTCAAACCTGCCGTCCCAAAATAAATATCAACTCATCTAGCTATAAAATGTAGAGTTATTAGATGTGTAAATTGTCATATAAACTGTTATACACAATATCCACAAGTATTGATATTTTCCACAACATCTCTATGGATATTTAATTATTATGTAGCAATGAGAGACTTTTATTTCGACAGTGATGACGTAACAGACCGGAAGCGTGTGTAACCGGCTTAAGCTACACGTTTTCATACACCACAGAGGCTCGGGTACGATATATTCCTCACTTATCTGTATAGTATTTATATCAGTTTTCATAAAATAATATTTTTTACTGATTTTAATTGAATATAGGCATCTGATGCTAAACAGCGTAGAGGCGAACTCTTAGCTTTATAGCCAGCTAGCATATGCTAACGGAACGAAGGTTCAGCAGCTTTAAACCTGCCTTTTTTTGTTTAAAAAAAATTACAATTAGACTTACTGTAAAGTCAGTGCAATGGAGAAGATGTAATACTTCAGAAATGCGAAAGGAAACGAAGAAAATGTGCAGCAGGATTTGTGTGGATGAGACGTCATCATAGTTCCAATTCCAAATTTGTATGTCATGTAGTTCACTACACAGGGGTTTCAATTCAATTCAATTTTATTTGTATAGCGCTTTTTACAATAGTCATTGTCTCAAAGCAGCTTTACAGAAATAAAAAACAGGTATAAACAGTCAGAAACAGATAAAGAGAGACAAACAGGAACAGATAAACAGAGACAAACAGGTATAAAACAAATGGAATTTATCCCAACTGAGCAAGCCACTGAGTAGCGACGGTGGCAAGGAAAAACTCCCCAAGATGTTTTTTGAGGAAGAAACCTTGAGAGGAACCCGACTCAGAAGGGAAACCCATCCTCATCTGGGTAACACAGTTTAACGCGTCATGTAGTTCACTACATGACCTGATGGGTTAAACCCCTGTGTAGTGAACTACATGACATGACGGGTTAAACCCCTGTGTAGTGAACTACATGACCTGATGGGTTAAACACCGGTGTAGTGAACTACATGACATGACGGGTTAAACCCCTGTGTAGTGAACTGCATGACATGACGGGTTAAACCCCTGTGTAGTGAACTACATGACATGACGGGTTAAACCCCTGTGTAGTGAACTACATGACATGACGGGTTAAACCCCTGTGTAGTGGACTACATGACATGACGGGTTAAACCCCTGGGTCATGGGGTTTAATCCGTCATGTCATGTAGGGAGGCGTTTGGGATTTAGCCTAATATTTCATGTTTTTGAAAGAGTAAAATTTTTAGCACCGTGTTTAAGCTGAAAGACGTCTCAGTGCTTAGTAAAGTCAGATTACATTGAAGTAAAGAATAAAACATGACGGGGTAATTATTTTCCTATAACTGCACACAGCCAAGTGTTTTATTTCTCTTATATCACAGCTTAAACACTAAACTGTACTGTTCAGTTGGGTTCAGCAAATCCACACTTATTCTGAACCCTGGAAAACCATTTGTGTTGTGCAGAAAGCATACATTATATTTGATTTTCTCATTAAGAAATGATATTTGCTTTTTGGATTTTTCTGCATATAACAGTGAGTAGAGGCAGGCAGGGCACCATGGGAGAAGAAATGAGTCCTGACAAGAAGTTTAACCTCATCACTCGGAACCTTCAGGTGAGCGCACTTAAAGCGAATTATACTATGGTTTAAGTAATAATCAGTGGTGTTTCTACATACTGTTTATGTAAGTACGTTAGTACATTTTATTTATATAGCACATTTCAACACAGTAAAGCTGACCAATGTGCTGAACAGAGTAAGAAAATGTTTAATAGAAAACAGAATAAAACCAAATAGAGACAGACAATAAACAATAGTAAAAATGAGATTAAAACACCTGGGAGAAGAGATACGCTTTCAGTCTCTTTTTAAAAAATGATGATAGAAGGTGCAAGGCGGATATCCAGTGGCAATTGATTCCATAAACGAAGGGCAGCAACTGAAAAAACTCTTAAAAGTCTGCTAGATAAATGTGAAGTATGGCGCTTGATCATTAAGAGATTTAAAGACAAACAACAGAATCTTAAACTGGATCTTACAATGAACCATGAGCCAACAGCTATGCTAAAATTGGGGTGACATGATCATATTTCTTTGCCCTGGTCAACAGCCTTGCAGCTGCATTTTGAACCATTTTTATGTCTTAATATATGGCACACCTACAACATTAATTATATGCGTGCAGGATGTAATTTATTCTGCTGCATCTATATGCCACATGAGAACTTAACTTATGGGCCACTTTATTTTCAGGAGGTTCTGGGGGAGGAGAAGCTGAAGCTGATTCTGATGGAAAGAGAATTGAAGGTGTATTGGGGCACAGCAACTACAGGCAAGCCTCACGTAGCCTACTTTGTCCCCATGTCTAAGATTGCAGACTTTCTGAAGGCTGGCTGTGAGGTAGGTTATGTGGTGATGTGTTCTTTATAAATGTATTTAAAACTGTAGTAGTCATATCGATAATTCAGACTGATAACGATGCATTTATTGTCACTGTTCTATTTCTATATAAATATATAAGTTGAGCGCTATATATATATAGTAACATTCAGCTGTCGCTTTACCTGTAACACTTTATTAATTAAAGAAAACATACCAGAACTTTATGTATCAGTGAGCCAGTCACTCGTGGCTGTGGTTCATCAGACATTTTTAATTGTAATGGATTTGAATTAAAATGATATTTTTTTAATAAATTTTTACGGATTTCAGCAGGCTCAAATCTCTCTTTCTACTTCCACCATAATCGGCATGTGTTAACAAAAGATTTTTTTAATGTTCTTATATTGGTAATGAAAGTATTATTAATTAATAGCAGTGTCAGATCATGCATTATTAACGTGGACACAATTTATCACTCATTTGTGATTGGTAGGTGACCATCCTCTTTGCTGACCTTCATGCGTTCTTGGACAACATGAAGGCGCCTTGGGAGCTGCTCGAGCTCCGGGTTAAATACTATGAGCAGGTCATTAAGGCCATGTTGGAGAGTATTGGAGTCCCCCTGGATAAACTAAAGTTTGTCAAAGGCACCGAATACCAGCTGAGCAGGTGAGAGATTGCTGACTTGTGCTCAAGATACACTACACGCACCTTAGAAAATTACATTTATTGTGATTATGTAATAGGAGTTAATTGTGTATATATATATTATATGTATACAGTATATGTGAGATACTGTATATATTGCCATGATTTCCGGTTTTCATTCCATCCAAACAGGGCTTGCATATAATAGTTTCTAGAAGACAAAGTTTGAGGGGGAATCATTTGCAACTTCTATTTGGTTGGATTGAAAACTCCTATTTGTAATGGATAAGATTAGTGAACCTTCCACTAGACTAAGTATCACAAGGTGGGGTTATATCCTCAATCCTCAAAATCCCAACATGCATATGGTGAGGCACCCAGTGTCTGTATATCATTGAAATAAATATTCATTCATTCTTTCATGTTTAGTAAGCATTTGATCCAAGTCAGGGATGTGGTGCATTCAGTGCCAATCAGAGGAACACTGGGCACAAGCTGGAATAAACGCCGCATTGGATTGGATGCTCTTTTACATATAGGGGCAATTAAGCACCAACAATATTCCTCCCTGTGTTTTTGGGAAGTGAATGAAAAGTGCAGAAATGCATATGGATATGGAGAGAACATAACGTGAGCTCAGGATCGAATGCAGAAACGCTCCACATTGCACTATGGTGCCGCCCCTGAAGTAAATATTTTCATTCTGTCTCACCACCTGCACTGTTATTTTCACTGTTATGCAGGGAGTACACGCTAGATGTGTACCGGCTCTCGTCCATGGTGACCGAACATGATGCAAAGAAGGCTGGCGCTGAAGTAGTGAAGCAGGTGGAGCATCCTCTCTTGAGCGGCCTTCTCTACCCTGGATTACAGGTACGTTACTTAACTTCACTTAGCTGGAACTGATACTCTATATGTAAAGCTTGTATAAATAGACTTGAAGTAAAAATCATGAGATCGTAGCTTTATATTTGTATTTAGGCACTGGATGAGGAGTACTTAAAGGTGGATGCTCAGTTTGGTGGAGTGGACCAGAGGAAGATCTTCACTTTGGCTGAAAAGGTATGAATTTGTAGGCACTATATTATCCTGCCAAGCATGGTTTTTTTTGACACAATTGTCCTTCACATCAAATTCTCTCTGTGGATGCAATATGTACAGTTAAGTTACATTGATTTAGAGTTTCCTCTTTTCCTGCAGTACCTGCCCTCTCTAGGTTACACTAAGCGGATCCACATGATGAACCCCATGGTGCCCGGTCTAACTGGAAGCAAGATGAGCTCTTCTGAAGAGGTGAGGTACTGATCTGTGTAACTAATTCCATACCTGGATGTTTGAGAAGCGTTTACTGTTGCTTTTCCATGATCTTTGGACATATTTCATTCGAATACTTTTGCTTTGACAATCTAAGGAATCCAAGATAGACCTGCTTGACAAGAAAGAGGATATAAAGAAGAAACTAAAAAAGGCCTTCTGTGAACCTGGCAACATCCAAAACAATGGAGTCCTATCTTTTGTCAAGCATGTCCTCTTCCCGCTGCATTCTGGTGAGCAAAGTCACAATGTACTAAATATTCAATCTGCAGTAAAGTGGTGTATTAATGAGCTACTCTTTTCTCTTCACTAGAATTTGCGATTAAAAGGGATCCTAAATTTGGGGGAGACAAAGTTTACACATTCTATGAAGAACTAGAGAAAGATTTTGCTGAGGAGGTGGGTGCAGTTGCCAAGTGCGGTTTTAATAAATACATATATATATATATATATAGCTAGCAATAAACAAAAATATATGATACTTTCTACTCTCAAGTAAAAATGTAATTTCTGTCCAGTTAGCAATTTTATTATCTCTTGTTATGTTTAACTGCAATATGACTGCATACAGTGAGGGAAAGAAGTATTTGATCCCCTGCTGATTTTGTACGTTTGCCCACTGACAAAGAAATGATCAGTCTATAATTTTAATGGTAGATTTATTTGAACAGTGAGAGACAGAATAACAACAAGAAAATCCAGAAAAACGCATGTCAAAAATGTTATGAATTGATTTGCATTTTAATGAGGGAAATATGTATTTGACCCCTCTGCAAAACATGACTTAGTACTTTGTGGCAAAACCCTTGTTGGCAATCACAGAGGTCAGACGTTTCTTGTAGTTGGCCACCAGGTTTGCACACATCTCAGGAGGGATTTTGTCCCACTCCTCATTGCAGATCTTCTCCAAGTCATTAAGGTTTTGAGGCTGACATTTGGCAACCTTCAGCTCCCTCCACAGATTTTTTATGGGATTAAGGTCTGGAGACTGGCTAGGCCACTCCAGGACCTTAATGTGCTTCTTCTTGAGCCACTCCTTTGTTGCTTTGGCCGTGTGTTTTGGGTCATTGTCATGCTGGAATACCCGTCCACGACCCATTTTCAATGCCCTGGCTGAGGGAAGGAGGTTCTCACCCAAGATTTGACGGTACATGGCCCCGTCCATCGTCCCTTTGATGCGGTGAAGTTGTCCTGTCCCCTTAGCAGAAAAACAACCCCAAAGCATACAGGTTTCCACCTCCATGTTTGACGGTGGGGATGGTGTTCTTGGGGTCATAGGCAGCATTCCTCCTCCTCCAAACACGGCGAGTTGAGTTGATGCCAAAGAGCTCCATTTTGGTCTCATCTGACCACAACACTTTTACCCAGTTATCCTCTGAATCATTCAGATGTTCATTGGCTTCTGTGGACAGGTGTCTTTTATACAGGTAACAAGCTGAGATTAGGAACACTCCCTTTAAGAGTGTGCTCCTAATCTCAGCTCGTTACCTGTATAAAAGACACCTGGGAGCCAGCAATCTTTCTGATTGAGAGGGGGGTCAAATACTTATTTCCCTCATTAAAATGCAAATCAATTTATAAAATTTTTGACATGCGTTTTTCTGGATTTTTTTTGTTGTTATTCTGTCTCTCACTGTTCAAATAAACCTACCATTAAAATTATAGACTGATCATTTCTTTGTCAGTGGGCAAACGTACAAAATCAGCAGGGGATCAAATACTTCTTTCCCTCACTGTAATGGGCTTGGTGTCTCTTCTGTAGTAACACTCTTTGAACATTTGATCCATAGCGTATCCATCCTGGTGATTTAAAGGCGTCAGTAGAGGTGGCCCTGGACAAACTTCTGGATCCCATAAGGAAAAAGTTTGAGACACCAGAGTTGAAGAAACTGACCAGTTTAGCCTATCCCTCAAAAAACAGTAAGTACAATACAACACAAAGGTATAGTATACATACACTCACAGTATCTGTGGGTAATTTTAATTTCAAGCAAGGTACTTTCATTTAGCTTAATGAAGAGTTTGTAACTGTTTTATAGAAAATGCAGTAAAAGTGAACCCAAAAAAGGCAGAAGAGGAGGATGAGATCATCCCGTCCAGGTTGGATCTTCGAGTGGGCAAAATTGTTGGTGTAGAGAAGGTATGTCCAATTTATCCAGTACTTTTTTCTTTGATTTAATACTATTAATCACTGTAAGTGTACCAGAGTTAACCAATCAATTGTTCACATTTTTTCAAATTCAACTCTACAGCACCCAGCCGCAGACACCCTTTATTTAGAGAAGATTGACATTGGAGAAGAGCAGCCCCGGACTGTCGTGAGTGGACTGGTGGCCTACGTTTCCCAGGAGGAGCTACAGGACCGACTTGTGGTAGTACTCTGCAATTTGAAGCCTCAGAAGATGCGGGGGATCGAGTCTCAAGCTATGCTGCTCTGTGCGTCAGTGTGAGTATTCCCAATATCCAGGTTAAAACAAACTGACGCTGTTCAACATTTTAGAAAAATCTCTTGATTTAATAAGGCCAATTACAATTTTGTAGACATTTCTTAACCTTTTAAATGTGTGATGTACTGTATGTTGTTTGTTTACGTTGTATATAACAGTGACGGTGAACCCAAAAGAGTAGAGCCTTTGGATCCACCTGAGGGATCAGCACCAGGGGAACGTGTCTTTGTAGATGGATATACATCAGGGACTCCCGATGATGAACTCAAGCCAAAGAAGAAGGTGTTTGAGAAGATTCAGGTATGTGAAAGTGAAATTTGAAGCAAACTATGACCTTGTATTGGGGGTGGTGTGCAGGATACTGAGTGTTACATGTCTGTCTGTATCTCTTCAGGTGGACATGAAGATCTCAGATGAGTGTATAGCTCAGTGGAACAAGAAAGATTTGATCACCAAACTAGGAAAAATCACCTGTAAAACATTGAAGGGTGGAAGCATTTACTAAATATTCTTTCCCTTTTCTTCAGAACGCCTAATCTTCAAAACTTCATTTCCGTATTAATGCACATCATGTTCATCCACACATAATGTTCATAATGAAACTCTATGCCACACATTGCTTGTACTGATGTCCATTAATGGAGCATGTTTGGATTAGGTATATGTGTGTAATCTCAGATTTTCTTATAGTGACATTATATCAGAAGTCACCTCAATTTACATTAATGAGTAAATTAAGGTATGAGGATGTTAAAGTACAGGAAAACAGAAGCATTTTCATACCGAATTCAATATTGAAATCACGAGTTAATCAAACGCATACAAAATAAATATGTTCAATTGAGAAGTGCTATATATCTCATTTTTGTTCAAAAGGATTAATAGCTGCTGAAAGGAAGATGGTTGTTGAGATGATTGAACTGTTTAAATCTGTGTGCAAATATCTGAAAGTTTTTCATTTCTATGTTGATTACTAAGAGGTACAAATGCATCAAAACCCTCATGGTTTTAAACCAAATTATGCTACTTCTGAAATGTGTTGTTGTTATCTGCCCACTACTCAAGCATCTTTGGTAATATGTAATAAACCATACTGAGCATATGTGGATTGTAGCCTATGGTTGAATTCATAACTGAAAGAGTATATGAATAAAGGTGGGTAAAGTTAAATTATTTTCTTAAATGTTTTATCCAACTTATGACATGGTTTGCAATAACTAAATCCCTGGCTAGAGCTAATAATACACAAAAGTGCTATGCTTAGGGCCTAGTCACAGTTAATCACAGTTTTAATGCACAGTTATTTGTATTCTGTGAGATATTTATAGGCCTAAACCATAAATACATGTGTATACTAATATAATTACTTTATTATTTTTTTTTATTTAACCCTTCACCTAAAATTGCACTCAGAAATTCCAAATTTCCAATCGGAGAATATGACTTATTGCATGGTATTCTTTTCCTATTCATTTTATTGAAGGGCAATTAAAATGTAATATTACGTTGTCCCCTCATAACAATGGTAATGTTAAAACTAAATTATAAATAACTAATTGTTTACTTGTGATTTGTACAGGAAAATTGCACAAAAGCAGGGAAAACATTTTTTTAAGCACCTCCAGTAACATTTTCAATTGGAATAGTACGGCAAGTGCTTAAATTATAGAAATGAAATTATAACTGAAAAATTAGGGGTTTTTTCATCTAAAAGATGAAGAATATATTATAAAATAAATAGAGAATACCTTTTACATTTTCATTTAAGGTTATGCATCCTTTGGTAATGTTTACCAAATGGACCTTCTGTCCAATTATACATCATGATAATTGGCACACGGTGTACTCCTGGCATCTCATGAGGGCTTACAGAGACTGATGTGTAAAGACAGTACAATATTCCTGCACAATGCATCCAGCATTCGTAGAGCCCATGATGCACAGGTTATTTTATACAATTCTGAAAGCCAACGGAGGCTTACAACGTTTGGTGTACATAATAAACTCTCAGTACTATTTAAAAACTCTTTACACCTACTCTTCTAGACATACTAAATATTAAGACATTGTGGAATCTTTGATTTTACCTCTCAAAGAATAAAAAACCAACCATAACTTTAGCCATTCACTATGTTACAATATGAGTTTGTTATACGCACAAATTTATTACAATTGTAATTTTTTGGGGACAGATTTACAACCTTAGAATGAAAGTTGGCAAACGTTGTCATTCATCTTACCTTTATTTTGGGCTGGAGAACTTGTTCTCCCACATGATCTTACAGCTATGATGTCCTGTGATTTTGATCGTATGTTGTACACAAAGATTTACATCTATGATGTCTACTAAAAACGTATGCCAATAATGTTGACTTGCTTTTATTAGTGTATATAAGAGAAATAAACAAATAATAAATAAAAACTCAAATAAAAAATGATGTCAAAGAAAAAAAAAACCCAAACAAAACAGTTGTTTCCATTTTGATTCCATCCTGTTTGGCTGTTTCCCATTCAAATGACTTTGCACACTTTATTACCTTGTTATTCACTGACAATTTTGAGAATTTTTGTTACTTGTACTTACAGTGTAAATGACAAAGATCAGTTTAGCAAGATATAAACAAAACATGTCAAAAGATACATTCAGACCAACGAGTTTTATAGAACATGAAATGATATTTTTACTTGAATAGAGAAAATACATTGCATATAATTGAGAATACTGGAAAATACTTGGTGGTGTTGAAAATAAGTGGTCTAATTCACTAAAATGATTGTAAAATAGGCTCCACAATGCCAGAACTAATTCATGATTAACTTGTAAAACCAAAATAGCCAAATACTTTTAACAGCCAAATATTTTAACGCAAAGTTGTTCTCAAAGTGTCAATACTATTTGTGCTGTGACATTAATAAAGAAGCAGCTATTTTTCATATCAATTTTACAGGGAGCATACAGAAATTTTACTGCCTTTGTCATTTCATTAGAAATAGTTCTGCATTTGTAGCTTGCAAAGTGCTTTTTCTAGAAATAATAATAATTAAAGGTCATTTTAATGTAATAAACATTAATCCCATCTCTCAAGCACATTCAGTATATACTGTGATTTTTTTAAGCATGTGTATCATATTATACAGATACAGGAGGCCAATTCTGTAAGTTTCGAATAAAATTGATTAATGTATAAATATATACATTCTCAATATGTATTAGAAAAGCATTAGCCACTCCACATATACACTATATGGCCAAACGTATGTGGACACCTGTCCATCACACGCATATCAGGTTCTTCCCCAAAATGTTGCCATAAATTTGGAAGCAAACATATGTATAGAATGTCTTTGTAGGCTGTAGCATTAAAATTCACTCTAAGAGGCCTGAACCTGCATGGCAGTGCCCCTGTGCATAAAGTGAAGACAATGAAGATTGTCAAGATTGCAATGGAAGAACTCGAGTGTCCTGCACAGAACACTGACCTCAACCCCACTGAACACCTTTTGGATGAACTGGAATGCTGGCCTCCTTGCCCAAAATCACTGCCTGACCTCATTAATGCTCTTGTGGCTGAATTGGCAAATGTTCCAAAGTCTAGTGGAAAGCCTTCCCAGAAGAGTGGTGGTTATTATAACATTACAACAAGAATAAAATGTTCAAAATGTACATATTGGTGTGATGGTCAGGTGCCTTCAAACCTTTGGCCACATATAAATGGAGGGTAAATCATGTACTTGTGAGCATAAAAAATGCATATTTGTGTTGGGGAAAAAGCTCTTTGATCAGCAGTGACTACTACCCATTATAACCACTAGATGATAGATGACCATTGTAGTCAAATAATAAACTGAGTAATTTACCAAATCTAACTGCAGCAGCCACCCTTAATAACATAAGGTGGTTTAAAACTTACTAAAAGAGAAAAAATTGTATTGTGTAGAAAAATATGCCAAAGCTACAGTAAAGCTATTGTATCAAAAGAACTGGAACCATCTCCAATTTTTTTTTTTTTTTTTTTTTTTTTTTATAAATATGAAGGCCAAATTCAGGCTAAGGCTTTTACAATAGAACAGTGACATTGTCCATGATTGCTACACATCGTCTTTGCTAACATTGTTTTCCTTGTGTTGAACAGTTCTCCCAAAGCATTACTCAAGACACTGTGCAGTCTTTTCTTTTGTACCTGAAAAGATATATTTATATATAGTCCAAAACTTAACATAAGTATAAAATAACATAAATGTATAAAACAAAGTTAATGACATTTTTTCCATGTATTTTTTTATATTGAAATATTCAATAATTAATATATATTAATATGTATTTATTACCTGTGGTGGAGGGCACTCACTGGCCAGCAGGTTGCACTCGGTCAGTCTGTTGATTATTTGCTACTTCATTTTTTTGCTTACTTGAAGAGCCCACTATTGTAAGCTTTGTGACCGTTCCAAGTTTTTCTGATGGACTCGTTACATGTACTGGTTTCTTTGCAACAGGTGGTGGCACCTTGTGATGCTTCTTTGTTCCGTTTGTAACCATTGATTTATTATGATCAGAAATTTGCATGAGCTCTGCTGCAAGGCTCTGCTTGAGGCTGGCCTGGGCCTCTGGTGATGTGGCTGTTTCAATGACAACTTTCTTTGTGCTCTTGGAGAAAATGAAGCTGGCTGTAGAGGCAGGGGACTTACAATCATCGGGTGTCTTAGGGGACAGTGCAGGCATGTCATTGCCGTTTGCAGTTGGGGTTGGCAAACGTAGACTGGTCCTTGCTGGAAAGCCACTGGAAGACATTGCAGCTGTCTTCATACGTATAGCCTCTTGGAGGCGCATGGAAGGACCCAAGGATGCAGAGGATGACTTCACGGGAGACTGCATGGATTTGCGAACAGGTTTTTGTGGAGTTACTTGACTTGACACAGACAGATCTTGGTCTGGGGTGGTCTCAGTACCAGCTGTATCTTCTTGTGATAGAAGGTTAACTTGTTCTTCAACATTTACAGTCCGCAGGCGCACCATCTGAAGTAGGGAAGGTGTGACAAGAGGAATGTTTGCATCCTCTTTTGGAATAGGTGCACATTTCTGTATAGATAAAAGTCCTTTGCATCTGCTATCTTTACTTATTAGACTTGGTTGTCTTTTGAAATTAACTGTGGACTGATCTTCCATTGGAAGGGAAGGTGTCATTTTCAAATCAGTAGAGAGTGCAGGAGCATGAGATGTGTGTTGTGATAAATCTTTAGGTAATGTGGCTGGTGGATTCAGAGGATCATGTTGAGGTGGAAGAGGGGTGTCTTGAGGCAGAATATGTAAAGGTATATCCTGTGATTTAGAAGATTTCAGAGAAATTTCAGAAGCTAAAGGAGTTTCTGAACCAATTGGATCAATGCAAACTTGTGAAACATTCTCAAACGATTGTGGTTTATCATGTGTTTGATCAAACAATTTGTCATCTGACATATTTGGAATGCTGTCAACTGGTAGAGATTCATTTATTGTTTTCTCCACTGATGTTGTGCTCTGAATAATTTGTGGCTCTGGATTTTGCTCAGTGTGACTGGATATATCTGATAAATCAGATGGCTTCTCTGGAGCCACACTGTCTCTCTGTCCTGATGATTCTACCTTGTAGTGCTCTGATATGACTATAAATGATTCTTGCATGCCTGGTGGTGGAGGTGGAGGGAAGTCTATCTCATCATGTCCTTCAAATACCAAGTCAGATGATTCATCCAAAGGAGGAGGTGGTGGAGGCCAGGAATGCTCCAGAGTGAGGAGTTTTTGTTCCATCTCAGGCTGTACTTCTTCCTCCTGCGATAGTACAGACACTGAGCATACTGAAAACGTTTTGGAGGGTGGAGGAGGAGCAGAATGTTCAGGAGGTGGAGAGGGTGATGGAAAGATACCAATGACTCTAGGACCTTCTACACTTAGATTATGTGTGAGTTTATGTTTGGAGATCTCTTTATCAGTGGAGTGTTTGACAAAACATTGATCTTCTGTGCCAGTTCTCTCTGTCTCTGGGGTTGAAAAGTCATTCTGTGGCAAACTGCCAATGCTAACATGACATGACTCGCTGACACATTGCTCTTTTAACAGCAACATTTGATTAACCTTCTCTGCTGCTTGCAATTTCTTGGAATTTACTGGACTTTCCTTCTCACTTTTGAGCTCGTCTGAATTTCCATGTTCTCTTTTGTTTATAATATGACTCACTTGTTCTCTTTCATCCAGAGGAACTTGTTCTTGCACTAGCATATTCTTATCCTTTCCCTCAGACATTGCAGCTTTATTCTCTGAATGGGTTCCATTCATTTCAGTTTCTACTGATATCTGTCTTGGTCCAGAAGTTAGGTTAGTGGTATCTGCTGTGGCCTGATTTTTCATCAATAAAATGTCTGTTTGATAATGTTTTTGAAGCTCAAATATCCTGCGGGCACTTGGATTTGGACCACATAAAAGTTCAGTTGTGCGTTCATTGTGAGCCCAGGTTTCAGGGGGTGGGGGACAAGGCGCTTTTACCTTAGGTGGAGGAGGAATGTTAAACAATTCCCTGAGGTTTGCTGTAGGTAGTGGAATCACTTTGTTTTTTAGTGTTGTTGTAGCAGGGGAGATCTTTGGTGGCTGTGATTGGGTGGTGTGAGTTTGTGTAAGTTGATTGGCTGGATCTGATACATTTGATGACAGGGAAACCAAGGATGATGAGACTGACACTGCAGGAGAAATTCGGGTCACTGTCCTCTCTGGCTTTGGGGGCTTCAACCTCTGTTTTCCGGGAGAGGTAGGACAGATGTCTTTAGAAGAATGGGTAGGTGTTCCACTTTGACTTGAGTATCCACTTGAAGGTGATAGTGTTCTTTCAAATATATCCTGTGGGGATGAGTTAGGTGATTCAGATTGAGCTTCAACAGGTTTGAGTGGACTGGCAGTTACAGATAATTTAGATTCATCAAATAATGGAGACTGGGTAGACATATTTTCAGTGTAGGATAAAGTAGAACCTTCTTTCATATTAAGATCTGCATCCATTTGCCTGCCATTAGATCCTAGGTATTTTAAATCTTTTTTGCCGCCCAGTTCCCTTGGCCTTTGCTTAAGGTTTTCAAGGTGTAAAGAGTATGTTCTCCTTGGTGGTGCTGGTGGTAGTTTAGCCTTCATTACTGACAGATTACGAGAGAACAATCGACTGTTTTGTGCAGTCTCTGCAGCATCGCTTAGTTCCCCTTGTTCCAGTCTCTGACTGCCTGCTTTACTGGTGTAACTTGACCAACTGACTGAGCTCTTAAAACTCATCTGTTCCTCATTTAAATCTGTGACTTCCTTCATGCTGTCTGTTACATGTGAACATGGTATGCTTCCTTTGAAGGAGAGGGTGGAGGTGTGGGAGACAATAGTCTCAGAAGATTGTGAATGGCTCCATTTAGAGCTGGTGGAATTTGGTTCATCATGAGTACCACCTCCTGAGCGTGAAGAAGCTGGACTTGCAGGTGCTAAGCTGCTCTTGCTAACTGTACGTACACTCCGCCGGTTGCAGCTTCTATCAATTTCTATCACATCTATTGCAGAAGGTAGAATTGCATTAGGGATAACTGTGGATAAATAGGTAGCCTGTGGTGAGATAGACATCACGGGACCCTGTGGTTCTTGCAAGAGGGCAGAGGAAGTTGTTATTCCAGGTACAGCAAGAGACCTGGGTCTCTGGGAAATTTGTTGTCCAAATTTGATATTTAGAAGGAAGTCGTCCTTGTACACAGCACGTATGTGGTGCCTGAGAAGTTGATCATCTCTGGAAATCTGAAGGGCTTCAATATCCTGTAGGTGTACACGCGCCCCTTCATGATTTGTTATAGGCACCTCTCCATCAATTGTTGGGATTATGATTCTACCAGATGAATCATCATCATCAGTTGGGAGTTGTAGTAAACATCCCCTCCCCATAGCTATGACGAAAGTTGATTAACAAAACACATTAATGTTTTTAAAACTGATATAATTTTTCATATATTGCGTCAACATAGAGTAGTAATTAAGTCAGTAATTAAATGACATACATAGTTCTCTCTGAACCTGTTGTGGTATGCCCATAATTGTTGTTCTTCTACTCCTTTTTCTTGGGTTGTCCAGCCTCTTTACAGTGTTCAAAGGCTTAAACGTTGAACCTGAGAAATATGGAGAATATATAGATTACATTTACAAATTCAATGACATTTAAATGCACAGATATAATCTGTTATTACAATTTTTACCACTGTTAAATTTTAAATTCTGATTGGTCAGAATTTACTGGTTAATTGCCTATAACTGGATGGTAGTGGCATAAAATCATCAACTTTGGGTTGGTAACATTCTGCTTTACCTCAGGCTGAATCACACCACCCACTGTTGATGATTGATATATATATATATATATATATATATATATATATATATATATATATATATATATATATATACACACACACACACACTCACACACACACACACACACAGCCCTAATTCCAAAAAAATTTAATAAATGATAAATGTAAATAAAAACTGAATGCAATGATCTGCAATTCTCTGAGTAAATGGCTGCAACACATCTCAGAAAAGTTGGGACGGGGCACCAAAATGCTAGAAAAGTAACTCTTAGTTAAAACTGGAGGTTAACTGGCAACAGGTCAGTAACATGATTGGGTATAAAAAGAGTGTCTTAGAGAGGCAGCGTCTTTCAGAATTAAAGATGGGCAGAGGTTCACCAATCTGCAATTTGTGGATGTTCCTGAACCTAAAATTGTGAAAACTATGAATATCTCATAATTTAAAGTACTTAATATATTTAAGAGAGTCTGAGAATCTGCAGAAATCTCTGTGCATAAGGGACAAAGGTGAAAATCAATTTTGCATGCCCGTCATCTTCGGAGTCCTCAGGCGGCACTGCATTAAAAACAGGCATGAGTCTGTAATAGAAATCACTGCATGGGCTCAGAAACACTTCCAGAACTCAATTTCTGTGAACACAGTTCGCCATCCACAAATGCTGATTGAAGTTCTATAAAATGATCCAGAAATGCATACTTCTTCTCTGGGCCAAAGCTCATTTAAAATAGACTGAGGCAAAGTGGAAAACTGTTCTGTGGTCAGATGAATTGAAATTTTAAATTCCTTTTGGAAACCATTTACACCACATCCTGAAAGCTAAAGAGGAGAGGGACCATCCGGCCTTTTATCAGTGTTCAGTTCAAAAGCCTGCCATCTCTGATGGTGGGAGGTGCATTGGTACCTAAAGAATGGGCAGCTTGCACATCTGTAAAATCATCCTTCAATGCTGAAAGGTATTTACAGGTTTTAGAGGAACATATGCTTCCATCCAGATTCCATCCCATCTTTATTTCTAAGACTCTGCCTCTCTATGGTACTCTTTTTATACCCAATCATGTTACTGACCTGCTGCCAATTAACCTAATTAGTTGCAAAAATGTTCCTCCAGCTGTTTCTTTTTACTTTTGTTGCCCCCGTCCCAACATTTTGAGTTGTGTTGCAGCCATTAAATTCAAAATTGCCCACATTTTTCTTAAAATGGTACATTTCCTTAGTTTTAACATTTGCAAATCATTGCATTCTGTTTTTATTTACATTTATTCACATTTTACACAGTGTCCCAACTTTTTTTTGGAATTGGGGTTGTATATAACCACGTGTCTCTTTGTGTTTTATTACTTACTTGGGGCAGAGCATGTACTATACCTTGTCGTGTTAGCACAGGTCTTGAGGACACTGCAGATACAATGGACACTGATGTAATGGAGTGATCAGCAGTGCTGTCAAACCTCAGATTTCCATCTCTTTCTTCACAGTTGACATAATTGTCTTGTTGTGCCGTTACTGTGGACTGCACAGGAACCAAACCAGTAAGGCTATGTGAAGTCTCTTTAATTTAATAAAAGTTGTGCTCTGTCTTAATGAAAACAAAACTTACAACAGGCCGATCCTCCTCAAGATCCTTTGCAATGTTATACTCTGTATTTTAAATTGGGAAAACATGCATATCAGCCCAGCCATATCACTGATATGGCTAGTATATAATAAATTAAGAATTTTAATTATTAATGTTGTATAACATGCTCACCTTCCTGTAGTATCTTAAGTCCTTCTTGGGCTTCTGTGTGCAGATCTTCCAGATACTTTGGCCTGCTACCTTCAATGAACACATTCTCTTGGTAGTGTTGGGAGGCTGTATAATGCACTGTCAGTTTCGTCTGCTCATCTTTCTTTTGTCCAGCTAGAGAAAGCGATAGAATATCTTGTGTGATTTTTCAATTTATTCAAATATACACAAGTGTGTATGTGTATAAATTGCCCATAAGTGTGATTGTGTTTGAATGATGCCTTGCAGTTGACTGTAGTGCAATCCAGGGTTGGATTCCAAACAATAAATTAATGAAGGTTATATGAAGGTATATTTTTGTTTGCGTGAAGTTTCTCTAGCAAACCAATGATGCATGGGTAGTTGTCTAGATGTTCAATGTGTTATAAGCTCTGACATTTGCAGGATGTAATGTCTCTAGATCCTCCTGACCTTTAATGATTCAGCAGCAGGTTTAATCACTGACACTGCCTTTATGGTTCTGGTTAAACTAATTTGAAATAAGACTGCAATTATAGATGGATACTAGAAGAGTAAATTGACATCCTCATTCTTAATCAGTGTAGCAGTCTGGCCCTTGCTGGTCACTTTGCCATGCTTCCTGACTGTTAGTTGGACAATAGTGAGAAACCTGAAACTTCAAGTTGACCTTTGGACACTGTCTAAGAAACAGTAAGAAGCTTCATTCTGGTCCCCCTATCAGCTTTCTAATGTCCCCCTAAGTACTTTAAACTCTTGTTGAGAAGAGAAATTCAGCTCTTATCCTCGTGAAGCCATTGGGATGCAAAACTGATGAAAGGTTTTTGCCTAAAAAGGAGGTTTTCCTAAAAGAAATCCCCTTGGCTTTTTATTACACTCTCTAGCCACCTACCAGGCATCGACTTTTAAAAATCTGGATTAGCAGCTACCCCATGGGGGTGTCAGGTAACTTAACTGTGAAGACAGAGACTCTGATACCACGCAGAGCTTAAAATAAAACCTAATATTGGCAGGTTTACTACATGAAGCAAACTAAGGGAAACAGGAATATCACAACATTATCATGACTATGTACTGTATTAAAACTTCCAAAATACTTCCTATAGACTTCTTAGAGTAGTAAATCAATCAGCATTGAGTGATCTTTAGGAGGGAGTAGAATGTTTGAAGAGCCAAAGAGTCAGTAAAATGAAACTAACAAGGAACATACAAGTACGAACCTCTATATCCAGCTCCCAAAACCTTTTGCCTCAGCTTTGTGATAAAAGACTGAAGTTGACAGATGATTAGAGATTATTAAAAATGATTAGAGATATGCACTTTCACAATCCTCTCTTCTGATCAAAATGTACCTGCAGTGTAAACAGTGGTGCCAAGGACACAAATACTAAATCTAACCTAACTCATAATAAGACAAATATGTAGACCCCCTTATTAAAACACACACAAACAATTTCATTCTCTCATCAAAACAGCCTTATTTTTTTAGAGTGGGTTACATCTTAGAAAATTAATTGTTGTCCAGATTCACTTGAAAGAATAGAATGATATAAAACCCTCATTTTGTAGTATTATATTCAGTAACTAAACGTTTCTGAGAATACATCTAATTGAGACTAAGTTTTTGTTTTTTTTTGTGCCTTTTTTTTTCAGGTAAAACCATGAGTATCCCAATTGTTCTCTACTTACCCTTTTTCTTGAAGACTGACAGTAGTGATCGAAATCTTTTACCCAGAAATACCACCATCCTTTCCTTGAGACAAAAATCTACAAATTGATCACTGTACTAAATGCTAAAATGAGTTCAGTAAATGTCCACATAAAGCTAACTGCTGCTTCCAGCATCATAACAAAGTTCAAACTGAAAAGATGTTGTGAGGTAGTTGATCAGCAGACTGATGAAGGATAAGTCTAGTGAAAACAATATGAGCTGCTGCTTGGTTTCAATCTCAGCTCCCTCCCTGCCCTCTCTCCTTCTTCTAAACAACTCCCCCTCCTTTTGTCACACATAACCACCCCTGAACCACTGAGGGGTTTGGCCACTTTTACTTCTTTGATCGCTCTAACCGAACTTGGGGTCTGATTTCCCAATGAAGAACCAATTTCTTTTTATCTTTCTTTTTTTCTCCTAAACTCCATGGGTGTAGATTCTTGGTCAATCTTTTAAAATTTTCTAAATATTTAATTCAATGCTTTGGGTCAGAGTGTATTTATCAATGAAACAATTACTTCTATATACAGTATAATCCTACTGAACTGTGTGTTCATGTTTTAAAGAGGTTTGGAAAACCCATTTATAATGTTAGAAACTACCCCAAGAACCTGTGAAGAACCCTTTTTAAGTAGGATTGCTTGACAGATATAGTATACCATAATATATATAGTATACAAGGAAAAATATAGAAAAAGAAGGTTATAATATAGCATGGTCGTTTTTGCGCCAAACACATTCATTTTCGTTTGTGTTAGTCTTGATAAATTAGTCCATATTGACAATTCAATACTGTTTTGCAAGTGAGGATTAATAAATGAATGATTTCATTGGTAGTATCAGAGCTTTATTAGCCATTACTCAACATAATTTTCCCTATGATGCATCTCTGCAGGTGGTACAGCTGTGGAATACTTTAGCCTGACAGGAGGGACACACATTTATCCACCCTCCCAATGCCTCCTTCGCTGCACAGACACTGGTTTTGGCATTGGGTTGGGACTCAAATGGATTTGGCACAGATAAGGGGCACCATTTCAAAAGGACATACAAAGGAGTTATTTGGGTTGGTGTGTTGCCAATTCTTGGTTTATCCAGGGGGTTAATCCTTTTGGCCTATGTTTTGTTTTCACTGCCTCACCTCCCATTTCAATCTCACACTTCTCAATTCTCAGTCCTCCCGTCACCTAGTACCCTATTAGCTATCAGTGTGCTCAGTGTTGTCTGATTTTAGCTACCTGTTTCTTTCCTTCTCAGACAGACAGAGCATCAGAAGTTGTTGCCCTTGTCTGGAGCTGTGACTGAGATTCTACGACCACCTGTATACAGCAAGAAACACTGCTGAGACAAACTTCACTCCTTATACTAAAATACTTTTAGTTGCTCAATTTTGATATACAGTATATACAGTGCCCTCCAATAATATTGGCACCCTTGGTAAATATTAGCAAAAAAGGCTGTGAAAAATTGTCTTTATTGTTTAACCTTTTGATCTTTTGTTAAAATAATTCTCAAAAATACTCTGCTCTCATGGATATTAAACAATTGCAAACACAACACAGGTTTATCAAAAAATATCTTTGTTAAATACGGGTGTGCAACAATTATTGGAAGCCTTTTAGTCAATACTTTGTGCTACCTTCCTTTGCCAAGATCATAGCTCTGAGTCTTCTCCTATAATACCTGATGAGGTTGGAGAATACATGGAAAGGGATCTGAGACTATTCCTCCATACATAATCTCTCCAGATCCTTCAAATTTCAAGCTCCACGCTAGTGGACTTTTCAGTTTACCCCACAGATTTTCTATGCGTTTCAATTCAGGGGACTGGGAAGGCCATGGCAGGACCTTGATTTTGTGGTCAGTAAACAATTTTTCTGTTGATTTTGATGTACAGTATCTCACAAAAGTGAGTACACCCATCAGATTTTTGTAAATATTTGATTATATCTTTTCATGTGACAACACTGAAGAAATGACACTTTGTTACAATGTAAAGTAGTGAGTGTACAGCTTGTGTAACAGTGTAAATTTGCTGTACCCTCAAAATAACTCAACACACAGCCTTTAATGTATAAACCGCTGGCAACAAAAGTGAGTACACCCCTAAGTGAAAATGTCCAAATTATGCCCAAAGTGTCAATGTTTTGTTTGGCCACCATTATTTTCCAGCACTGCCTTAACCCTCTTGGGCATGGAGTTCACCAGAGCTTCACAGGTTGCCACTGGAGTCCTCTTCCACTCCTCCATGATGACATCAGAGCTGGTGGAGACCTTGTGCTCTTCTACCTTCCATTTCAGGATGCCCACAGATGATCAATAGGGTTTAGGTCTGGAGACATGCTTGGCCAGTCCATCACCTTCACCCTCAGCTTCTTTAGCAAAGCAGTGGTCGTCGTGGAGGTGTGTTTGGGGTCGTTATCATGCTGGAATACTGCATACTGATCATGCTCTGCTTCAGTATGTCACAGTACATGTTGGCATTCATGGTTCCCTCAATGAATAGACATATGAGTGCTGCCAGCACTGCAGCAGAGGTTGAAGGGGTGGAGGGTCAGCCTGTCAGTGCTCAGACCATACGCCACACACTGCATCAAATTGGTCTGCATGGCTGTCATCCCAGAAGGAAGCCTCTTCTAAAGATGATGCACAAGAAAGCCCACAAACAGTTTGCTGAAGACAAGCAGACTAAGGACATTGGCTGAAACCAGGTGAGGAGTACAAAGACAAGTGTGTCTTGCCTACAGTCAAGCATGGTGGTGGGAGTGTCATGGTCTGGGGCTGCATGAGTGCTGCCGGCACTGGGAGCTACAGTTCATTGAGGGAACCATGACTGCCAACATGTACTGTGACATTCTGAAGCACTCCTTCGGTGTCTGGGACACAAGGCAGTATTCCAGCATGAAAATTACCCCAAGCACTCATCCAAGACGACCACTGCCTTGCTAAAGAAGCTGAGGGTGAAGGTGATGGACTAACCCCTATTGGGCATCTGTGGGGCATCCTTAAACAGAAGGTGGAGGAGCACAAGGTTTCTGACATCCACCAGCTTCGTGATGTCGTCATGGAGGAGTGGAAGAGGACTCCAGTGGCAACTTGTGAAGCTCTGGTGAACTCCATGCCCAAGAGGGTTAAGGCAGTGCTGGAAAATAATGGTGGCCCCACAAAATATTGACACTTTCGGCCCAATGTGGACATTTTCACTTAGGGGTGTACTCACTTTTGTTGCCAGCTGTTTATACATTAATGGCTGTGTGTTGAGTTATTTTGAGAGAACAGCAAATTTACACTTACACAAGCTGTACACTCACTACTTTACATTGTAGCAAAGTGTCATTTCTTCAGTGTTGTCACATGAAAAGATATAATCAAATATTTAGAAAATGTGAGGGGTGTACTCACTTTTTTGAGATACTGTATGTTTTGGATCATTGTCCTGCTGGAAATCCAACCACGGCCCATTTTAAGCTTTCTGGCAGAGGCAGTCAGGTATTCATTTAATATCTGTCCAGGTCCTCTGGTAGAAAAACATCACCAAAACCATCTCTGGTGTTTCTTGCCATATTGGTGTTTTGGTTTCATCTGACCATAGAACCCGATCCCATTTGAAGGTCCAGTAGTATTTGGCAAACTGAAAACGCTTGAGTTGAGTTTTTGGATGAGAGTAGAAGCTTTTTTCTTGAAACCCTTCCAAACAACTGGTGGTGATGTAGGTGACTTCAGATTGTAGTTTTTTTTAGACTTTCTGACCCCAAGACACAACTAACTTCTGCAATTCTCCAGCTGTGATCCTCCAGCTGTGATCCGGCTCGAACCATCCTCTTCACAGTTTGTTGAAACAATATAAACACAAATGTCCAATTCCAGGTTGATTCCTAACATTTCCAGTTGACTGGAACTTCTTCATTATTGCCCTGATGGTGTAAATGGGCATTTTCAATGTTTTTGCTATTTTCTTATAGCCACTTCCCATTTTGTGAAGCTCAACAACATTTTTCCACATATCACAGCTATATTCCTTCGTCTTACACATTGTTATGAGTGACTAAGGGAATTTGGCCTATGTGTTACCTCATATTTATATCCCTGTGAAACAGGAAATTTCCTGTTCCTAGTCACTCAGGTGTACTAAATAAATGTGAATTTACTTAATCAATGGGAATTTGCTTAACATTTTTATATTTTTCTCTTATGAATTCATAGGAGTGCCAATAATTGTCGCAAACCTATATGAACCTGTGTTTTGTTTGAAATTGTTTGATATCCATGAGAGCAGATTATTTTTTGTGAATTCTTTGAATAAAAGATCAAAAGGTTAAAAAATAAAGACAATTTTCACAGCCTTCTTTGCTCATATTTATCAAGAGTGCCAATATTAGTGGAGGGCACTGTATGTATGTATATAACTCCTGTGATCTAGAGTAGGGGTATGCATTATTGATAAAGACTTGGGCATACACTGTTGGTGTTATTTTTTTGAAAACTGAAGGCGAGACACACCAAATGCAAATTGTGTGCCTCCTGTTGCTGTTGTCCCTTCATGAAAGCCCAATTAATATTTATTAGGAGATCCGAAAACCACCATCTGGCACATGATAAAGGGTGTGGGGTATGCTTATGAGCCTAGCAAAGAGACCCCAAGTTTCTGCTCACAGCCAAGTCTGCACAGCAGTCTTTGCAAATGACACATGGGGCTTTTTTATGCTAAATTACTTGGCTGTGGCTCGCACAGAATTCTATTTTTAATAAAATAATGAACGCTAAAAAAGGACTTCAAAAACAAAAACAAAAAGATATTATACTGTATAAGCTGTTCAGGCATTAGAGGCCTGTTCTGAGGATCATAAATACTTAAACTAATATAAATGAAATTATCACACTTCTTGAAATCTGTGACACAAAGATATCAACAGACCCAATATATGTTTCCCTTTGTAGTGCAGCTGTTTTCTTTATTTTTAATGTTACCTTTAGTTGGTGAAATACAATTCTTAGTGGGGTCAGATCATTTACTTGGCTGGTCAAAAAATTATTGCAATTGTGGCATGGAAAATACCATGCATTATTAACCGTATCACGTCCTGTTGCAGCAGCACCTGTTGTTGGGTTTTGTGGCATTTTGTTGAATTTGAGGAATTGATGATTCTGGGGACTGCAGAATTCATTTTGTTTCTATGGTCAATAAAGAGACGTGTACTTATTCCGCTGGCAGCGATACAGCTGTTTCACACATGCTGTGGTATGGTTGGAATCCTAAACAGTCCCTTTTTTTCCATCTCCTAATTTTCCTTATTCTCTCCCATTTGTAAAGGTTATTCTTTGCCAGATCTGTCTAATAGACTTAGCTTCAGACTTTTAACCAATGATTATGACTAACATTGGTCTGCTAACCTGTTTACGATGCTTGTGCAATATTTAATCTTTACAATTCCAGGACTATTCACAAATACTACATTGCATTTTGCTAAGTTTAAGCATGCCATGCATTAATCACTAACCACAACTTACATTACTATACTGAAGTTAAAATCAAAATTCAAAAGTGACTTCCATCAAGGTTGTACATGATGATCCAAATTAAGCACTAAGCTTTCAAAATCATACAAGTTAAAATGCCTTTGTAAGAGTTAGTCTGAAGTCTAGACTGAGGTCTTCTTCAGTCTAGACAAATTTCAAGAGACCACACCTCTTTACCCAAAAGTGCAATGTTCTTGTCTGTTCCAGGTTTGTGTGTGGTTTTGATCTCTTTTGCCTCATTAAAAAGTCTGCTGCTAACACGACTACCAGAACATGTCCACCAGGTGGTACTACTGTTCATGCTTTCAAGGGTTCACTAGTAGATCTGTCCAACCATCTCTCTCTTTGTGTTTATGAGAATATGATGGAATTTGAGTGGGCTACTTTGATACTTTGATTGAGCAGGCCAAGCCTCCTTCTTGACAAAAGCTGTCAAACCACTTGTATGTAGATATGCTCTTAAATAAATGAGTTTGCTTGGGAAGACTGATGTCAAACCCACACATACCAGTTTGTTTAGCTCATAATTTGCTATGACTATATTTATGTCATGTATGGGATTGGGAAGCAGACGGCATTGAAACATGTTCCACTAATACAGCATTTAACCTACTTCTCTGATGCATATAACCCATATAAGCTTGTATCCTCACCCTTCATCAAATATGTTCTATTATAAAAATCCATTAGTGCCCATATGAGTAGCAACATCTACCAGGAAAAAAAATCTTATCTAGTGGAGAGCGAGAGGTCTGATGAGGTCTTCATGTTCCCATGAGGCAGTGTTGCTGAGACTTAGGCAGTGGGATAGAGAAACATCTGCTGGTGATGAAAAAGGAGCCAGATGAGCCCTGACTCTGAGCTCATCATAAAGCAGATCTCCACCCTCTCATGACCCTGACTGGAAAAATCCCAATACATGAGCACATTGTGTTAGTGCATTGTTCAAGGAACTTCACATTCCAGTGTGTTTTACACTTACAGAAAGCTGAGGACATGCCCTACACCCTACACTGGAGTAACACACGAGGACTGGGGTGGATATCGATAGAAAGTTAATGTACCAATGAGAAACACACAACACCTTCTGTTTTGTACATCATGCACAACAAAAGAGCATTATATCTATGCCAGGTGAAGATCTGAAAGCAATATTTTACACTTCTTCATTTTTGCCAGGATGTGTCTTTTATTATTATTTGGTTAATTGTACTGCTGTTTGATACAAAATGTCTTTCTTAAATTATACTAAACAAATATTATTCCCAGATATAAACTTCTGGATTTCATTCTTCTCCTAAATGCATTCCTTGTGACTTCTTAAATTATGTCTTTCGCAAACTGAAGAAGACATTAATGTTTAAAGCAACTCCCAGGCCCATAGGAGGAGACATATTGCGTATATCAGGGCAACTTTCCAATACCTAGGGGATAGAAGAAGTATATCTGACCCACTCCCTCCTCTGCAGTGTCTCTATAGTAATAATACTCAGTCATCAGGCTCAGTTTCAGTTCAGCCTGCTCCATAGCAGCACATCCAGTTATTAACAGCAGGAAATATAACTGAGTCGTTTATTCTCACTGCAACTTGGCTGCAATCCTAAACTATATTATGGATGTCATAAAAAAAAAAAACATAACCCTAATTCTGTTCCTCCTACACAAACACATTCAAGGCTGAAAGCTTCATCACTAGTGTACTATTAGTAACTGGTATTGTGACATTGACTGGTACCGATATCTTCTGTGCATCTCTGAGTGACATTTGAGCATGGCTTCCATCCAGACTGAAAATCAATCAGTGTCGTCCTTTCTATCCTCGAAGTGTTCCATATGGTATTATGGGGTTGTTATTTTTTTTTTCTTCTCCTAATCACAAAATATCTCACGCTAAAAACTTGACTAATGTGTCTTCTGGTGTACTTAAAATAAAACCAAGATTTGACCCATAAGCATAAGGTTTGGGTCTGAAAACACTCTCACTGCTGTTCTCATTTTTCAAAAATATCTCTCAAGTCCTTCCTTTGGTGAGTCACCCTGGAAAGTGGATAGTGAATGGCTTTACTGTAATGCCTTTTAAACACATGATCTGAAGGAATGCTCCAGCATTATTTTAACCTAATCTCTATCTACCACTTCTGTAGCCTCTGGGAGAATACCACACCAAGAATTTCAATATTTTCCCTGTATGAGGAAAACCGTCACTTATATAATGGAAGGACATTTGTTGGAGTAAACAAGAAACTTTTATGGCTAATATATTCATAGAATACCTTTATTTTTTCGGTTAAAGAAATCTAAGTAAGGAATAAAACATGACTGGGGGAAAATAAAAGAACAACAGGGTGGTGTGATACAGTCTGACACAAAGTTCATTATTTGCCAATAGCAGCACATTTTGAAGTGTTTTTTTTTCTTCAATACCACAGTTTATCAATGCTAACATAAAAAAAAACTTATTAAAGAATGGCGTGTAATGTGAAACAAGTTAGTTCATGGTATCACTGATTAAGACAAAAAAATTATTCAAAATCAGCTTATCATGTTACCAAAAAACCAGCAATCCTAAATACTTGTCCATGTCAGAAAACTTGTTGAAACTTTACCGCTAATGGAGAAAATGGATATGTATGCTAAATAAAATCTCCTTACAGGAACATCCATCCATCTTCTACCGCTTATTCCTTCTTCAGGGTCACGAGGAACCTGGAGCCTATCCCAGGGGGCATCGGGCACAAGGCATATTGGAAAGTGTGTTGTCAGGAATTTCATAGAGGAGATGGATGCAAATGCAGATTTCATTTCAGAACGATACAGACGGCGTCAATTTAGACACCAAAGCAAGATCTATCGTTTCAAGGCAAAAAAAAAGACATACACGGACTATCAAGCACAACCTGATAGCAGACGACAAACAACAAAAGCCAGATAGTAAGTGAGGTGCAAGCCATGACTTAAGGTGCAAACAATCAAGTGGCATGATCCAGTGAGGTACAATGGCTGATGGGAAATGTAGTCAAGTGCTGAGTTCAGCTTAACCATGACAAGTGCATTAATATAATCCTTTGATTTGCCTTACAGTCCTCACTACAGTCAGAGCTGTAAAATGAATGAACACCTTCTAACTAATCTGAATTGAGATTTCAATAGCAATATGGTATAAATCTGTATAATCCATCCTTAATGATATAAGACTACTTTATACTGAGCGAATGACCCTGTTTATGGCAACTAAAATTACATTTTAATGTGTGTATCCAGTGCAGTTCTAAGTTGGATTAAACTACAAAAAGAACTGATTTGGTAAACTTTATCTCACACTGGCCTCATCACAAGACTTTTATTATTTAGTGCCAAAGCTACAGATTTAAATTTGAAATATATAGTCATGTATTGAAAATTTCTTCCATTAGATTTCAAAATTCAAAATTTCAAAATTCTTGTAAACACCCATATGCTTGAGATGAAGTATATGTAGAGATTAGGTTTACAACATGCTGGCATATTCCTTTAATACTGCATTTGGTTGATTTATTAGTGTCCATCTGAAGGGCATCTAATCACTTAAAATGCTGGCTGTGTTCTGTAAATATATGCTGAGCACATTGCTAAAACACTATAAAAGCCTCCTTGTGCATCTTTGAGATAACAGAGCATTGAATAAATCAACCATGCTATAAAGGGCAGGCTTGCAGGAGAAAGCCACATCTCATTTTCTGCCATTTTTAATTATATAGTTTAGTTGTGGAAGGCTAGACTTCATAATCAGGATTGAGCCACTGACTGT
The DNA here is from genome assembly GCA_012411365.1 of Ameiurus melas. NCBI lineage: Eukaryota > Metazoa > Chordata > Actinopteri > Siluriformes > Ictaluridae > Ameiurus > Ameiurus melas. The sequence continues at coordinate 15,667,787 of CM022774.1, forward strand.
GCTTTCTCCTTTGGGGTGGTAGTGCTAATTTGAGCACTGAAAGAAAAAAAAACAACATTTATTTCAGGGGACAATAGTGTAACTGGGGAGGAAAAACTAGCTATTTTATGATTGCATTATGTCAGTATGCCAGCATAAACCAATCTTTGATTGCATGTCAGGGAGGATATTGTGTGATGTTCCAAGACTAAGAGAAGAATAGAAATACAAAAACAAAATCAACTGGACTAACTCACTAGATATATTTATATATTGCACTGCTTTCTAGTCTGACACCAAACCCTCAATAGAGAACCCACTAATCCTGCAGTATCCTTTATCGCTCTCATTGTGTCTGCCACTTCTTCTTCTGCATGCACCACAGTACATGTTTAACATTTTAAGGGTTTTTTTAATCCTCAGATTGAATAGCATTACTGTTGCCTGATGGGTATTTTACTTTTAGTCTTATCTCTGTTCATCACTCGTTTGTGTCAACATCTCCACAACCACTAAACACTAAACACTGATATAATCGATAAAGATGTTCCATTTGTCTCTCAGTGATTTTGAGTCTGTATATTCTTAGCAGGTTATTCATAGCAGGGGAGGATAAATCATAAGCCCAGGCTACAGATTTATTTATTAGTTTTTCATTTAAAGTTCCACAGTAGACAATCAGGTTCAGTAGGCTGTTAATACTGTATAACATCAGCACTATTGTTTGATTCACTCTTCCAAAGAGGTGAATCCAACCTCTAGCTGAACTATGTACACAAACTGAGGATGTGGTCTGGCTGTTAGTTAAGAACTATTTTTACTAGGCATATTAATTAGCTTGGATGGATGCCAGAATCAGGAATATGCAGGGATGTGAAGACTGAGTAAACTGAGAAAAATACAGTACAGTGTAGGGCTGTGCCATATTGTATTGCCCAAGATATATCGGTACAATTCCTATATAGTTGATGGAATATGGAAATGTTTCGGATACAGATACGGTAAACGGTCTGCACTTATATAGTGCTTTTATCCTAAACACTTTTCTCATTCACCCATACGGTAACAGAGCTGCCATGCAAGGTACTAACTTGTCATCGGGAGCAACTTGAGGTTCAACGTCTTGCCCAAGGACACTTCAGCATGTGGAGTCACGCGGACCGGCAATCGAACCGCCAACCCTACGATTGGTAGACAACCCGCTCTACCACCTGAGCCACAGCAATCCCCAATGTAAAATAAAATTCATATTGATTTTTTAACCTACTTAATTGGTAGAGAGTGTATTTGATGATGGTCAGGATTAAGTTGGACTTTTTTGAATCAATCTTTTTGTTTGCACAGCTTTCAAGACTCTATACTGATGGGACTTGTGGCCAAAAATCTAGGGTTGGATGGGATTACTTTCACATATATATCGTTACTACAAAACATACAACCCAGGAAATATCATGATATAATTTCGAAATACAGTGCACTAGAAAACAAATATATTACTCAAATGCTAGCACAACATGCAGTCACCCCGCATTTAAACATGTCATCAAGCAAAATGAAAACACTAGCCAATCTCACATAATATCATTATTTGTAACAAGAGAACAGCACAGTTCATATTGATTGAAATGTTAGCCAAAGACTGTCTGCCTTTGTGCTAAGGCCACAAACAGAATTCGTAATTCAGAAAACATTTACTGACATAAGTTTGAGTTAAGGGGCGCCCGGTGGCTTAGTGGTTAGCATGTTTGCCTCACACCTCCAGGGTCCTGGGTTTGATTCCTGCTGGGGGCCATGCGTGTGCGGAGTTTGCATGTTCTCCCCATGCTGTGGGGGTTTCATGCTGTTACTCTGGTTTCCTCCCCCAGTCCAATGCATGGTAGGTTGATTGGCATGGTATCTAAATTGTCCATAGTGTATGAATGGAGGTGTGTGATTGTGCCCTGTGATGGACTGGTACCCTGTCCAGGGTGTGCCCTGTGCTAGTGCCGATGATTCCTGGGATAGGCTCCAGGTTCCCCGTGACCCTGAAATTTTTAGCCCAGGCAAGCACAACACGTAACTGAGTACACTGGAGCTTTTACTTGGGCATTGGGGCTAGCCAATAAAGCTCTAAGCTTTGTCCACCCTTTGTTCAGCTTTTGTGTAGATAAACCGAAGCATCCCAAGATGCTGCTTTTATACTTCTTTTAGATCAATTTCTATAGTCCTGTCATACTATAGGAGTCCACATTCTCTGTAGTCTATGTCATTGTGTGATACTGGATATTCGCCTTCACAAACAAAATAATAAATCTACTTGCATGGCATTTAAAAGTCTGCCACTTTGGCGTTGCACATGGCAATACTGTCCAGACACAATAAAATTGAAAGAGAGAGAAAGTGATTGTAAAGCTTTAAATGGTATAAGAAATTCCTTCTGTGGTGGTTGAATGTTTGTCCCATGCAGATTTAGACATGTAGCAATCTAAGAAAGACTTTAATTCAGGGATAAGTATAGCCACATAAAGACCAAAGCAATTTGCGATTGTGGACAGGCTATGGTTCTTTTTGTGTGTGACTTTGCTTTTGCACACTAACAGGCTGCATTTCCTTGATTTTATGTCTATGTTTTTTTTGTTTTGTTTTTTTTATATCATATTTTACTTAGGGTCTTTTTAATGTTTAGAGAGGACTTGTACTCAACCCCAAAGACACAAACAATGCATTCTACTATCAATTAGTAACTCACTGTTACAATTATAAAACCATTACAGTTAAGCATTGTAGGCATAAAATTAACACACACACACACACACACACACACACACACACACACACACACACACACACACACACACACACACACACACACACACACTTCATTACATGACAGGCCAATGCTTCCTCTTTTTTAACTCAAGTGCTTTACTAATGAACAGTGATGGCGACCGATTAGTCGGTTCTGCTGATCGTAAATCGAAACCAATTGCGTCTGTTTCCTGTCGGCTAAGAAGAGTCGCTGTTACTGTACAGTGTGAGAGCGGCCTCTAGAGGCGAAATTAAAACTATTTAATTTAATAGCCTTTTTAGTAATAGTTAATATATAATAATATTGAAATATTTATTATTTATGTTATGTTTATTAAAATCGTACAGTACACTTCATAGGTACAATCAGTACTGTTTATTTTTGTAATAAAGTTCAGTAATATTTTTACTTTGAGTGTAATGTTTTCATTCAGTATCCATTTTAAAAACTATCGGGTGATTTATCAGTAATCGGTAGGTACTGCCCGACTAAGTTATCAATATCGGTAAAATCCACTATCGGTCGACCTCTAATGGTGACATCATTCTTGGTTCCACAAAAATAAAAATAAGAAAGCTATTTGTTAACAACAAATAAAATGATCTTGATGCCAAACATGAGCTTTATTTTTCCTGGACACAGAGGGAGGGCTTAGCCCTGTTAGCCCATATATACCAATCGGCCCTGTGGGTACCAAAGGAACAGTGGTATGGAAAACAAGACTATTTTAGTCCTACAAAAATGAAGACTGTTAGTCTTTCCCCAGGGCCCTTTAAGTCCTTTTTAAACTTTCACCCTACTCAGACAAGACATTAAGCTTGTCATTTCTTCGAGACATCTGGGTAGTTAGTCTGAGACTTACAATTAAATACCAGTACAGAAAGCTGAGAGCTATGCAGCCATTAAGACCCTGTAATTGTGAGGTGACCTGCTCTGTGGAACAAAGTTAAATCTGGATTGAACAAATCATAGCTTTATGGTTGTTCTGACACTAGTTAATGGTGTGCTTCAGCTTCCGAAGCTGAATTAGAAGCTTTAGTCAGAGTAATGGGTGTGAACCAGTACACAGTCTCACAGTACAATAAAACACACAAGGAGAGTAAGTGAAGAAACTTAACTCTAGGAATGATACCAAACCCTGTCTACTGCCATAACAATCTGCAAATAAATGAAAGTCTGTTGTTCAAAATGGCATTAAAATTACAACAAACATTACAATTACTTTTAGAGCTTTCTAGCTAATAATTTTTTAGAGCTTAACAACATCCCATATATATCACCAGCAATTTGGAAACACAGTAATAACGCTTCTGGTGTAATGCTTTAACTTATCAGTTCATACCTTGGGTTTACTATGCTGAATATTTCCTCTTGTATGACAGAATTAGCTCAAAATGAAAATGACAAAAGCAGCATCAGCTGTCTGATAATGATATAAATAAAACAAACTCAAATGCTTACAGCTATGCTTTATTGGTGAATTACAGATAAAACTAGAATATTAATGATTAATTATGTTTTATGTTTACAAAAACTTCTAGGCAATCAAGCAGTTATACCAGGTCAACCAATTCCGAAATAAAAGTAATTTGGACAGTAATAAATAAATAAATAAATAAATAAATAAATAAATAATCATTTTAAAATGCTGCATGTGCTATCAAATGCTCTCCATTTCTGTATCTCTGAGAGTAAAAAATACCTCTTATGTACCCCATGAGCTCTTGAAAATTAAATTCACCCATTTAGATAGATAGATAGATAGATAGATAGATAGATAGATAGATAGATAGATAGATAGATAGATAGATAGATAGATAGATAGATAGATAGATAGATACTTTGTTGATGCCCAAGGGGAAATTAGTCTTTTATGCTAATGAGAAAAAGAACCTCTGTTTACAGCTTGTGTGTGAGTATGTGTTGGTGTATAAGCTTCCCTTCATGGCAACCTCATCATTACCCCTTTAAATGAACTGGTTTTCTTTTTTTTTATCTGTAACACAATAACATCTTGAGTCTGTTCACTAAAAGGTGAGCAAAACAGATTTTTAAATAAAATAAAAGATCTAATTTCACCCCCAACTTGTTCATATGGTTCTAATGTGGGGAAATTATCATATCAAATTATCATCATGCGAATGGTCTTGATGGCTGGCAGTACTGGGTGTCCCTGGTTGATCTGTAGTCCACTCAATGTAGGTTGCTTGGCACAGAGAGCACTGACTGTGCTGAAGAAATATTTTACCGGATTACATTTGCACTTCACTCTGTATTCAAATCTGAATACATCAGATTTATCAGTGCTTTAGATCACATAGCATGGCATACAACCTGGTTTCAGGGTCGGGTTCAATCCTAGGCCTTTGTTGGCCGCAAAGATTTCTTCCTCCCTCTCAAAAAAAACATGACAGTAAGTGAATTGGATACTCAACATCTGATGACCTCGATTTAGCATCTCCTGAACACAGGCACAATTTTCTGTCCACTTTTGGTGCAAATCTCAACAGTAGATATAGTGTTTTATTTACACAATAGCTGAGTGGTTTATCAAAAAAAAAATTGGATGGATTCAAATAAACTGTTATTGGATGTTGGTGTGTGTGTGTGTGTGTGTGTGTGTGTGTGTGTGTGTGTGTGTGTGTGTGTGTGTGTTTGCGGTGTGTGTTGCATGTGTGTGTGTGTGTGTGTGTTCCAGGATTATTTCTGTCCTGCTTTACATCTAATGTTTCCCAGAATAAAGCCTTTACTGAAGATAAATGAATGAATCAATCTCATATGCTGCTAAAATGCCCCTCACTCTTTTATTAAGCTTCTGATTATTTAAAGTTGGGAACTGAACCTTTTCTAGATTTTTAAAGTTGAGACTTTTAGATCCTGAACTCATCATTTTGACATTCACAGGTAAGCAGGGTGAGTTCGTGATGCTGAGAAATTTGCAACGTGCAGGTTTGGCTTTAAGGAGTCAGCAAAGCTAATGACATGAGACGTGTGAAAATGTGAAAAGCAAATGACCCTTAACATCCGAATTTCCCTTAGTCACCTCTCACCCATTTATACAGCACTAAATCAAGAGGGTTACAGTAATGCTGAGCTTTGCTACAGCTACAGAGGGCAAGGAGTCTCGTGTTGGATTACATTTCATAAATTAAAAACATATTTTTTATTTTCATGGTGGGGATGTTTTAAAAAGGAACTCTGCTTTGTCAGGGTGAGGGCATGATTCAAATGGGTATAAATGCACAAATGATCATGAATTGATGCTTGTCTTGTCTCCTGGAGTCTAATATCTTAACTCAATTTGTGCCTAATGGAGGAAAGGAAGCGGCTGCTCTGGGCGCCATTACAGCCAGGCACAGAGGGCTTTGTATTAGAAACCTTCTACTCTAACTAAGCACTCATTCTCTTTGCTTCATCCAAAAAGATCCAGCTGATATTTCAAAATATCGTTTCAAAACCAGGTGGTTTCCATTAGGTTAATATATGTGTATTTATAGTTTTTACCTTGCATTACTGTTCAATCTATAACAGCAGTTCTAAGAGCAGTGCCAGCTATAATTCAAATCACAAGTTTATATTAATTTGATAATTCTAATACGTTATCATTTCTATAGTAACAGATAATTCACTGGGACTTGTATGGTGGATGCTCGACATACTCTAAGATTAATAATAAATGGTAAAAACATGTGCTGTGTCCAGTGTCAGCTATAGGAAATTGTTACTGTTACCGTTGTAAAGAAGGAATAAAACACACACATGACTGCATCATTGATTATTTTCCTATAACAGCATACCCTGTTGTGTTTTCTTAATATTAGTCGTTGCTCAAATAACTTGCCCTTCTCTGTTAAACTGGAACATTATAGAAATAAACCCAACTCCAAGGCGACTGATAATGCTCTGCAAGGCTCATGAATGCTACAGCACTGGAAATCACAACCCATCATTAAGTTTTATTTATTATTGAGTTCTTATAGTTATTAGCTTATTAGACTGGTCACTTCAGTTAAATAGGTTTAATCCAAGCTTTAATAACTGACAAACAAGTAGGCCTTTTAAAAATACTGTCAACAGAAAGGTTGAATAAATAGATTTTTATGGGGATAATTATTATACATATTTGAATAATGAGACTAATATTAAAATAGGTTGTACCATAAATCAGAGGAGTGCAGAGGGGGTCCACGGATCATTTTAGAATATACAGTATAGAAGAAGTTATATAGAAAATGTTTCTTCAGTTTACCACTGAGAAAAGCTCAACATTAAAAAATCATTCAAAGTAACTCAATGTATCTACTGTACATCACACTAGAGATTCATTTGAGAAACTTAATGTACATGTCTGTCAATGCAGAAAATCAATATAGAACAACCCACACACACAAACTGCATACTATTATTGTAACTAGTAGGCTACTTCACAATATGAAGTAACAAGTGGCAACTAATACATTTGACATAGTATTTTTGCACAAGTATGTGGTTTGGGATATAGCAAACACAGACAAACTCAACTACCTTATAAGTGAGAAGGGCCTGGAACAGAGAATAAATGCATATTTTTTTTCCTCAAACAATTTTGTGTGGGATATGAATTTTTCATCAGTCCTCCGACTGCAGTCCTTATACTCCTCAGATGAGTTTTTTATATTCAGGAAAAGCTTCTTTTTTTCAGGACAGCATTGTTAAACCAGTTCAGTATGACTGCACATTGTTTCATGACTTTAGATTCATAAAATTGGCTAATGTATCTGTGTAATATACTGCAATACTGGAGGTCTATGAATATTATTGACTAGTGAGTAGTCTCAATGAAAATAAATAGAGTTTTGAAAATACTGTGAATTCAAGAAGCAGAAAAAAGCATGACTGTTTATTAAAAATATATTGGCCTTTTCTGAGTAAAATCACATGTAGTGTGTTTTTATGGACATTTAGGAATAATTAAAAAATGCCTGAAATTATGCCTGAAAAAAATTCCCCCCCTTTGCTGTATTTAATGTTTTGCATTCAGTGGTCAGTTTGGCACTGAATGAAGGCAATTATTATCTATTGTTTCTCTTTTTCAGCAATAATCCACGGATGAGCTCCTGAACTGCTTTTAAGGAATATAACCCTTTTTAATAGTGGATAATAAATATTTGTCCTAGCACTGGCCTGCACTTCTTCCCTGGCCTGCATACTCTGTCTTTATTCAAGTTAATACATAAGGATACATAAGGACAAGAGAGAGATTAAAAATTTTATCATTAACAGCCATGAACGTTATCTGGAAAAATGTTAACAAAAACATGCTATTGTATTGAATAGGTTCAGGTCAAGGCCAGTCTTGTTACCAAGCAGCACAAGATTTGGACAGGGTGTGAAAAGGAACAAATGTCTGTTGCACCTAAATGCAAAGTTACCAGACAAAAATGAGTCATGTTTTCTCTACACCCCATATTGACCATTGTTTATCTTACAACTTTGGAGCATGTCTGCACTTTGTGAACACATCCAGTAGAAAGCGAGGACACTTGTTCACCCTTAGCCATCCACTGTCCTCAGACATCCAGGAAGATAACTCACAAAATGAAAGAGGTTGTAGGAAGTGAAGAGGTGAGAACATGTGAAGAGGGCTGTCTGAAAATCAATGCTAATTATAATCAAGTTTTCTTGCTATCTTTTAGAGCTGCAGTAAGTTGGGCAGGTTTTCCTTTTTTTTGTACTGTAGAATAAAGTTCATTAAAATGCTTGAGAGAATAAGCCTCTTTGACTCAGTTGTTATATATTAGCCTTCTTTGTTTGGATCATTAGTCATATCCTGTTAAAACCTAACTTCAGTGACTTATTGTGAGGATCCTAGAGTTTTCTAAGGGTGGGTTTATCACAGGTGGGAAAATACCAAATGTTTTTTCATCAGTGTGGGGAAGTGGTGATCTTAAACATTCATTAAAAGGAATCATCAATTGTAAAACAGATTAACTAGCAGGCTTTCTGATTCTTGAGTGCATTTCCATGGCTAAGTGTAGGCCTCCATCCAGCTGGTTGCTCAGTGAGCAATTCTCACAGTCAGTGTCTGGCTGGCCATTTGTGTCAGACTTTTAACAGTATTAAATATGTTTAATAAGACATTTTGAAGAATAGGTCCATGAGAGAGTGAGATTAAGACCTCAGTAGAGCATTGAATCATGTTTTGACATTTGTTGTTCTAGTCATATGCTTTTAGACTGGAGAGAAATAAGGTCAGAATAATTACAAACAGCAGGTTCTCAGTTGGAGTCACATTAAATCTTATGACTGCGCACTTGGAGAGAAGAGGCATGTCGTTACAGGGGTTTTAATACTTAGTGAAATATTAAACAGTGAATATTATAGCACTAATCAGAGAGATTTTCAGGAGGATTTTCCGCAAGTTAAATTCCTGAATTTGGATTGTGAGGAATGCCATAAAGTGGACCACACACATGCACGCTGACCCTGGTATTTAATCAGATTGGTCTCTAATCAGAAACTCTCTCTCTCTCTCTCTCTCTCTCTCTCTCTCTCTCTCTCTCTCTTTCTCTCTCTCTCTCAGTTTGTCAAGCACTACTTAAGATTGGCTTTTAAAACATGCCATAGCTTAACGTACTTTAAGTGCTTGGAAACATTCCTTGTGGTGTCCCACTATGGTAATGCATATGGGTGCCAATATCACCTATAAAACCTTGCATTAAGGACTTGCTTTTATAAGCAATAGCACTTAAGGACTGAGCAATAAGGACTAGTTTCTTGCCTTAATGGTTTACTCAGAACTGTTTCAGATGTTCATGTGCCACATACAGTACACTGTTCAGTAAAGACTTAAGTTGCTTTCCTTGGCAAGTTCAAGCAAATGTAGAGATGTGCTACATATAAGCCAGTTTTTAATTAGAAGTCATTTGTATAAGATAAGATTTCGTCTCAATGATGGTCTTTTATAATGGCTTATTTCAGTGCTGGCACATCATCTTTATCCTAGCCAAAAAAAAATATAGACAAATAAATCCATCTGCTTTGTGTCCTCATATTTCACTAGGGCTTCCTGGTAAAAGGCAGTGTACCTCCCCCATACCCAGTCAAGGTCTCCTCTCTCTGCATACTGAGTATAAGGATGAGTCAGAGATAATAGGAAAGGGTTTACATTAAGTCTTTAGTTAAACTAATAAATCAGCATTAATACACTATAAGTGTTAACAAGGTATTTATGACACGTTTTTATTTTTGCTTAATTAGTAACTAAATAACAAACCTCATAATTATCTAATGTTTATTTCATCCATGTCTAAGGACATATTAATGTCTGGTCTGTGAAATACAGAAAATGAATTAATCAATGAAGCATTCAATAAATTAATTATAAGTCAGTTCATTAATGCATTATGGTAAAATGTTGTATGGTAAAATAAATATTAGTTATTTCAGATGATCAAACATGAATAAATACTAGTGTTATTTTTCCTATAATTACTTATTATTAGTTAATTTCTTAATTTCATGATGCATTAATGTTATATAAATCCATAAATAATGATAAAATGTCAGCAGACCAGTCATGACCTTGAAATAGGTTAACACCTATTCAACCTCTGATAAAAGCCAATCATTAGCTTAACCATGTAGAATGTTATGTCATTGCAATCAATTAAACCATTTTACATGTTCTGTTTTCTGAAGCATGGACAGCAAGAACCCGAGGATGTACATATTGACATGACCTTCTGCTGTGTGATGTGTCCAGCCATGTGTGAGGTGTCAGAACTCCTCATCTGAATGAGGATCGTCTATGGAGAGGACAAAGACACACAGGGGACACATCTATACCCTACAGCCCCTGGCATTAAATAGAGCGTATTATTATTATTATTGTAAGCCTAATAAATAGTGTTTTGTTGAGTATAGTTGAGAGGTCAGACTTTTCCCTTAAATAAGCAGTGCATTGGGTGGAAACTGAGTGGTGCAAACACAGGAAACACCCCACGAGTTTCCACATACTGCTCTTTACACACAATTATCTCTAAGCATTGACACATACATTAATGCATTACTACTTGTTTTCTCATAATGAGGTTTTTAGTACAAAAACATCATTGTTGTGACATGTTCTGTAAAAACAGTGAGTTCTATTATAAAATAACATACAATAAAATAAAGAATAGAGCTACAACCACAATTCCAAAAAAGTTGGGATGCTGTGTAAAATGTAAATAAAAAACAGAATGCAATGATTTGCAAATCTCACAAACACATATGTTATTTCCAACAGAACATAGAAAACATATCAAATGTTTAAACTGAGGAAATGTACCATTTTAAAGAAAAAAATAAGGTAATTTTGAATTTGATGGCCGCAACACGTCTAAAAAAACTTGGGATGGGGCAACAAAAGGCTGGAAAAGTAAGCATTACTAAAAGAAATAGCTGGAGGAATATTTTGCAACTAATTAGGTTAATTAGCAACATGTCAGTAACATGATTGGGTATAAAAAGAGTATCTTAAAGAGGGAGAGACGTTATGAGATGTGTTGAGGCCATCAAATTCAAAATTACCATATTTTTTTTTTATTTAAATTGGAACATTTCCTCAGTTTAAACATTTGATATGTTTCCTATGTTCTACTGTGAATAACATTTGGGTTTATGAGATTTGCAAATCATTGCATTATGTTTTTATTGACATTTTACACAGCGTCTCGACTTGTGGTTGTAAAAAGTTACAGCTGAGGCTTGGAATAATCTCACACATGCATCAAAGCATTCTTAAAAACAAAACATAATAAAAAGACAGTAATAAAAAGTGTTTTTGTATGTATAAACTGGAGTGCAGGTCATGTGATTTAGCTATTTGCTCTTTTTAAAAAAAATAAATAAATTGATTTCCTGTTTAAAGGAGGCTCTCAGCTCTCAGCAGCTCCCGAGATTCAAAATAGTAGACCTACTGTCTTACACACAAACCACCTTGTAAATAAGCCTAATTAAGTGACATAGTCAACGAGAACAAACAGAACCTTTGATAGCAACACGATAGTGTGAGTAGCCTGAAAGTGCTGCTAAGCATGAACCTGTTTATTGGCTTTTATTAAGCTATAGGAGAGATCTAAGCGGTGGACACTGGGCAGTTCCACCGCTTTCTGGGCAAGAAAAACACACCCACACGTGTCCCAGACTGACTCGCATAGGAATAATAACAGAATTCATGTCTAGATTATCGAATAGTTTAATCACAAGCATCATGATGCCTTAGAATACCTGTGTGGTACTGTTGATGTTGTCTTACCTTTGTACAGCTGACTAAGAATTTGTAAGCAAATGAAAAACATCATACATTGCAGACAGTGTGCACAAAAGTCTAGAAGCCTCTGCATATTGTATAGTTACATTAAAAGGTGACTACTTTAGGTTAAAGCATTAACAACAGCCATGGCTTGTTTTAGACTAATTTTAGGTCAGATTGGCATTGGGTGAGTCCTACTGCTTTCATGGATGCCAACAATCTGGTGTAAGTGACATTCAATTATTATTATTGTTATAAGGAGTAATCGTAGTTTTTATCATCATTTGATGTACCCTCATGTGATGAGGCATTGAGTTTTTCAATATTCCTTGTATTCCATTAAGGTTCCAAAGTTTCATTTCTGGATGTATCTGTTATGTTTTAAAATAATTTGGTAATGAATTAAAAGGGGGTCCCCGTGTGCAGTTTAAGATTGGGATCAGACTTCATTTTGGACAAAACTGGTTATGTTACGTTACCTTACCTTACCTTACTTTATCTTATCTTATCTTAAATAAAAATATCTCTAGGATAACGGAAGATAAGAAGTCAATAAAATGCCCTAAAACAAACACTTTCCAGTTTGTTCCTACCTGGTTTTAACTTGTCCACATGTCCAATATTCCAGAAAGCCTTAACTTTACTTGGGTGGTGGTTGGTGATAAAATTGGCCTTTGCCTTCTTTTTGCTGATGGGGTTCCCCATGACAGTACTGAAGCCTCCCAAGAGTACTAGATTCCAAAAGTGTACAGAACATCAGCCACATCTGGAGCCTCCTACTCCTTTAGTTCCTCATTTCTGTTCCTGATGACTCTCTACTCCAGCTGCAGATGCAGGACAGTGCGGTCACACTATGTGCAGTGCCAGCAATCCAGGCTGCTTGTGTGCATGGTGTGTATGACCACCACCCTCTCTTCCTTGTTTAGAATGTGCTCCTTTCAGTGGTGATCAGTTACAGATCGCTCTAGTGAGGAAGGAGGGATTGTATCCAGCCCTTTCTGGCCCTACCCACCTCTGATAACACACATACACACAGCACTCTTCTTTCAGTCTAGCTTAACCAGAATTTAGAGAAAGCTGAGAGTAATCGCGTGTGTTCAAGGATGATCCTCTGTCCTATCATTATGTTATGACCAAGCTCATCTGTACCTGATCTTAACTGTTATAACTCCAGCATGTTCCTGTCCCTCCCAGTTTATATCCAATTATTCTCTGTTCACTAGAACATTATTATTATTATTATTTTGGGATCTTGTATTTCCTCTATCTATCTTCATTACCATTCTTTTGGCTCCTGCCTCCTCTTCTCTCTCTCTCTCTCTCTCTCTCTCTCTCTCTCTCTCTCTCTCTCTCCATATCCGTTTCTGTGGTCAGGTAATCTAATATGCTTTTCAGCATATTGTTAGCCAATGCTTTTATGTGGTGCTGTTTCACATGAACATCCCAGATCTGTCAGCTAGGGGTGCTCTTTTTTATCAGTAGTTCACGGCCACTAATTGCAATAAAATGTTACATAAGGAAATCGTCTTTTAACAAATAAACATGTCCACGTGCACCTCTTCTCAAAACATTCCACCTGAATGGAAAAAACTATACAGATCCAAATGGTGCATACAGTATTTTAAATAAAGAGCAGTTAACGTTGCAGTAATGTGGGCATAATGATATTATCCTTGATAGTAAATTGATGTGATTTAATATTACTAATTCTATTGTGCCTACTAATCCAATATATCCACAGCATGGTTAAGACCTTGTACCATATTTGAGACTGAGGCAGCCATACAATGTTCTGAACCTTTCCAAATTGTGTAATGTTATGGAATCTAAATGCACTTATTTGGGATTCTATGATTCATGAACAAACACAAAACAGCCCGTGATATTGATATTGGACAAATCTATATATTTGCAAAATTATTTACAATTAATATAAAGTTTGTTTTGCATAAAAAAGTAATCGGTTGCTCTGAAACCCCTAAATTATTTTTGTTAAAAATAAACTATTTGCCATTTGATATAACGTAATTGAAAGAATTCGACCTATGAGCAATTGAAATGTCACATGTCTTAATATACATACACCTCTTCCTGGAAGGCCCCAGATTTTGTTCGAGAACATCAAAAGTCAGTGACTGGGTAAGGAGGACAGTAGTCAGAGAAGCCACCTAGTTCAGGGTTGTTACACTACAAAATGTGGGAAAGTTCATGGGTGAACACTTGTGCAAGGCACTGTGTACGTAATTTCAAAAAGGAGGATGAATTTGGCAGGGAAAGTCAGTGTGACATTCTGAACATCAGTAATATCAATTCATTTAGCACAGGATATCACTTCTGCACTTTATTGGTACACGTAAGACTTCTCGCTAACACTCTGACCAAATACACTACTGTCCTTCCAATTCTTTATCAAGCACACAATTTATTGTTACACTTGAACCTCAGATATCAGTACAAATATAGCTTAAATAACATTTACGATAGAGTGACTTTCTTAAATAGACATTAAATAAATAAATATGTGGAAATGAGTTGTATTAGCACACATGTACTCTGACAGCACGTTATTGAATAGATAGCTTTTAGATGTTGGCCATTGTAAGATAATGTCTTATTTAAATCCATGCAAAACTCTTCATGTTGCAACTAATGCTTAACACCAACACACACAATGAACACTACTGAAATACTGCCTCTTACAGCTAAGTGCAATTACACTGAATATCCTACCCTGTCCAGGGTGTACCCTACCTTGTGCCCGATGCTTCCTGGGATAGGCTCCAGGTTCCCTGCGACCCTGAAGAAGGAATAAGCGGTAGAAGATGGATGGATGGATGGATCCTAGGCAATTTGTAATTCTGGAAATCCTGTACCGATGTGACCTTCATAATATTTACGCCTGATTGACCTGTACATGTGGTGTAATTGTATATACTGATCTTTATTTGCACTTTTCCTAGCTTTTTATTTCTTGTATTTCATCTTTACTGTTTTAGCTTCAGTCAGTCAGCATTAATGGATCAACTGCCAAATTCATTGTCAAGTCAAATTCCTTGAAAATCTTACTTAAGCAATAAACTTCTTCTAGATTCTGATGTTTATATTACATGATTAAAGGCATGGCCATGGGACCTTATTCAATAGGATCAGATTATGTTTTCATTTTTGTTTGTTTGTTTGTTTCTTTCTTTCTTTCTTTCTTTCTTTTTTAACAATTTATGGCACCTGCATATGCAGTATGACTTCTGGATACTCCACACACAAAAAGAAAAAAACCCTCACCACCACACTCACAAGATGTTCCAGTAATACCAAATAAGCTCTTAGTCTTTCCAAAGTGAACAGCTTGTGATGGTGATTAGCTGATTTTATCACTGCTGCAGTGATGGAGTATCTCACACTGATGTATGGTCATGCACGTGACATTATTGATTAGAAAACTGAAAGACTGTGAGTCATTTCAGGGCAGGGGTTTATTTGCACTAAAGACAGATATTAGTCTTAAAAACACAGAATGTTTGGAACTGAGAAGGAAAATGAGAAAGAAGCAATCAGGCTTGTAACATAAATGCAACCTAAATGCTGCCCATTTATGAGTTTACATTACATTATATCCAGAAGGCCAGCCTTCTTCAGTCCGATCACTGCTCCACTGCAGGCCTGCTTCATTAAATTCTCTCTCCACTATTGATTTCTTTCCTGCCTGGAAAATGCACATTGGTATTTTAGTTGGCTTGTGATCTGAAGCAGTGGAAATTTCATGACAAAGATATAATGCCCTGAGGGGTACACGGTGCTATACTTAGAATACTTTCTGGATCTACGTTATGAAGGCTAACTGCTGGCTTTAAAATGCAGCCAGATATCTGCATTATACCCAGGAGTGTATGCTGTGTGTGTGTTTTATGGGCACTTTTTTATTACACCTAGACTATGCATAAATGTTGAGGGAGCTGATGAAAAATTGACAGTGAAAATTTAAAAGGGATTAATCCATCCATCCATCCAATTTCTATACCGCTTATCCTTCAGGGTCGCAGGGGAACCTGGAGCCTATCTCAGGGAGCATCAGGCACAAGGCTGGGTATACCATGGTGGGGTGCCAATCCATTGGAGGGCACAGTCTCATACACATACATACACTCACACACACTCATACCCTCATACACAGACACTTTGAACATGCCAATCAGCGTTCCATGCATGTCTTTGGACTGGGGGAGGAAACCAGAGTCCCCAGAAGAAACTACGCACACACAGGGCCGTGGCGGGAATCGAACCCCCAACCCTGGAGGTGTGAAGTGTTAATCATTGCTTTATACACTTTTTTACACTCGCAGGAACAGCAGTCTGAGGTGGAATGGAGAACTCACAGTTATAATTTTTTAGTAAATGCATGAAAAGCAGCACTTCTGTTGGTTATGACAGATAATGTCAATCTATTATTTAGCCAGGCTAGCAAATTATCCTGTTGCAATGATATAAGTGGACGAATGACTTTTCAAACCATAGCAAAATTTTCACCCATATCTACGCTAACCCTAGCTCACTACTCTACTTCTTTAATCCTGTTATCCAGAAGGTTGTTAAAATACCTGAACACAGCCTGAGCCAGTATAAGTTTAATGCCAGGAACAGATGGTCCATGGAGAGCAAGTGAGCAAAATAAGCTGTGAACAAGTAGTTTCTGTCCTCCTGGCATAGTTGGACTCTATTGATGGAGTGCTTTGATTCACACTGCCCTCTTCTGGTTGAGACACACACAGCTTGGCAGAGATATCTAAAATCACAGAATGCTTTCTGGAGCATCAAACTAGGCAGAAATCCTCATACAACATTTAAGTAAATTAGATGTTTTCTCGCCCTCAAATCCGCTACTGTGTTAAATGGGCTGGAAATCTGCCGTGCTGGAATGTGGGTCAAAACGCAGCTGGGACCGAAACGAAATTCCATCCAGCTGCATTCCAGCAGGTTCAGAGACTGGCAGGCTCTCAGAGCACTCACCTGGTGCCAGCATACACCTCTCCATGCCTTCCTTCAGAGGCTCTGAGATAGTGGATTGTTTTTCAGCTAGTTTTATTGCTCCTCGCTGTGGTATTCATGACCACTGACATTTGTGACTAGCTAAAAGAAGCAGGAACTGATAAGTAAGATTCCTGAATACAAGTTTGCATTGTTCTGGCTTGATGCCAGTAGCATGATTTTTTTTTTAATCCTTTGTGTCCATTGTGTCCTGTCTTTGTGTCCATTGTCTCCATTCCTGGCTTGACTAGGTCTGAGATATGAGCAGTGCAGGTAGGGGAATCTCAAGGTTAATGTGATATGATACGTCATGAGCCATTAATGGCAAGGCATTCAGCATTCAGTATGATTTAACCACACAGCTAGTCAGGTGGAATGACAGAAGAAAGTGAATATAAAGTGAGGGAAAAGAATGTAGTGTTTGTGAGTGTAAAAAAATTGAAAACATTATTTGATGTGAACAATACCTGCCTTTCAAAAAGTTATCTATTCTCTTAAGTACAGTTTTGCACAGTTTTTATAAGGAAATCAGTTTATAGGTCTTTCCAAGCATCTTGGGTATGCTTTCTTTACCAGCATGTTAAAATGTTCTGTGTATCATACGTTTATTTAAAAAATAAATGTTTGGAAATACCTTGTGGCCGATGCTCCCTGGGATAGGCTCCAGGTTCCCTGTGCTCAACCAGCACACTACAGTACAGACCATTCTATTGTTAAATTTCCATACTCTGTCTATAAGTTGGTATGTTGGAATCACCTTCGAACATCACTTTTTATATGCAAGTTATACAAGTTTGTCTACAGTTCTGTTGCTATGGCCCTAAATGAAACATTGAATAAATAGTTCATTGCACATTTTTCAAGGTTGTGACAGAGCTGCTCTGTCTTATCCACAGACCTCTGGCCCTGTGCCCATTTCATTAACAGCCACTGTGTTTCAGATGACTGAGATAGCAGAGTAGCAGGACGTTCCTGAGACTAAAATAAATGGGAGAGAAAACACAGTGAGTGTGTGATGGAGGGTGGTTTTGAGGTAACACACTGGCTGCTATGACAACAGGAAGGGAGTTTATTGTCTCTGTGGTGATCTCTGTTATTGTTGGTCACAAGGGTCTGGTCTGGTAGCCTGGTCTAAAAGAGTGTTTGTGTTTTTAAGTGTGTGTGTGTGTGTGTGTGTGTGTGTGTGTGTGTTTCATATAATTATGGGTGTATCCAGCATGACCCTGTCTGAGGTCACTGAGCCTGTGACCTTGTCAGCTTGGTGTAATACATGTTCCACATCACTGTGATTATCCCCTGCAATGCCGGACTATTTCAGTCTGTTCACAGTGTTACCTCCTCTGTTTCACCGGACTAACATCACAGCTTACAGTCGCTGTACCTCAAACACCCGGCCAGCATTCAGCTGATAGATTAAAGCCACATAAAATCTGACTACAAAAGGATTATCCACTCAGTTTTTCCCACTGTTGACATTAAAAGAGGTGTGCACGAGCCCTGACTCCTAGTTTCCACTAGAGGTTTATAGTAAAAAGAAGACTTAATGACTTCCTGAGTAATTGTGGAGTGAGTCATAGCACTTACAGACAACAGTCGAGTTGATTTGCCAAGCAAGTGGCAGAAAGAAGCAAACTAAGAGAGGCAGGTGAAGTAAATAGTAAGAGTGTCATCAGGTGTATTCATTACTGACAGTTACATAACAAAAGCCCCACACACAGAGCGAGACACATGAGATATTTATGACAATAACACAAGTCTGTGTTCTTGTAAAACTCCAAGAAAGACAGAAAGAAAGCAAACGGGGTACAATTTTTATACTTAAAAGGACCTATTATTTTCTCTCTATCTTTCAGCCTCATTGGGGTTTTTTTTGTAACTTGTTTTCCTATTTTTAGTCACATTTCTCCTTCTTCTAACTATTTGCCTTTCCTATTAGTTTCACTGTAGTTACTGAAAATGTATTTAGTAGGTACTGAGTAATAGGCTTTAAGATGAATGACTGAATAATAAGTCAGAAGTGGTGGTCCTCTTGCAGTCCTGGGATTTGATTGCACCTAGCTCGAAACCGTAAGCCTTTAATGCATAGTGTCCACAATTATAGACAGTCCATTTAGGCTGATATTTAGTCAAGAATAAGATGTAAATCACTTGAGAAAATTACTGTAATTTAGTATAAATCATTATTATCTCGGTTGCTCTCAAGAGTATAATACTATTCTCAGACTGTCTACACAAAATCCAAAATTAAATACAAAATAACTATCAGCATGAAATATTTTAGACCTGAATGACATCAATCTGTTTATAAACACACTAAAGGTATAAAGTTTAATCCTTTTTTACTCATGGTATTCCTATACATTACTATATATTTGTAGACAATCCATTTAATTTTAATATAAGTGATAGTTTTAAATAACATCTTAAGGAGTTTCTCCTTGACACTATTGCCACCGGCTTGCTCAATTGGGATAAATTCACACATTTAAAATCTGGATCCCATGTTTATATGTTTCTGTAAAGCTGCTTTGAGACAATGTCCATTGTAAAAAGCGCTATACAAATAAAATTGAATTGAATTGAATTAAAATAATTTTTGCATGAAACGATTAACCACTGAGCTAAAACATCCGCTTACAGACTTTGGGGCAGTGATAATATGATTGTTCCATATATTTAACCTGTGTAATATATTATTCTACTCAAGAAGAAGTACATTCAAAAACCAGTCCTTCAGTGCTTAAACACTAGGCCTGAAAAGTTTCATAAATAAATATTAACAATTTCCACACGCTTTCCACAACAATTTTAACATTGTTTCCAGCAGCAACACAGTATGTTCTTTGCAGAGTTCTTTCTCTGAGTTCTCCGAGTCTTTCATCTCCTGCACGCGCTTACATATTTGTTTTCAGTGACGTATTGTGAGCATCTATATCACTGTCACTAGACATCATTAAACATTCAGCTGTGTGTTTTTCCAGAGTAATTATCAAGCGGTCACATTTCACCCCTCCTCCACCTCGATTTGAGCTTGGATCTCCTCCCTGTAGTGATGTTCCCATAACTGATAACAAACAGACATTACATTTGCTGGTAACAAAAGCCATTAACACCTTTCTGCTTGGCTCCATTTGACACTTTCAATACACAGATGACGCATGAAGCTTATCATCAATCCTACTTGGATGGAAAAAAAAGGCTTCATTACATTCCACATCTTGATCTACAATCCCTACAACAACCAGTATGGATATCTGAAGAACCTGTGGGTATGGGTGTGGGTGTGTGTGTGTAACATGTTCTAACCTGGACAGAGACTGAGGGAATCCTTCACACAGTGATCTCACCCCTTAAAAAGCCTCTGGACTGGATATAGCCCCTTGAGGCAAGGGAAGGGGTGGACAGAGACCAAACACAATGAAACAAGGCTGACGCAATGGTTTAGTGCTGCACTATCAAGCACACAGCTCATAGATGTGTTTCCATTTGCCTGAATCAGGATAGCACTGTGGGTTCTCAGGATCAAGAGAGGTACAACAAAGCACTGTCTGCTTACGCTGTGAGAAAAATAAAAACTATACTGTATAATAGTAAGTCTATATTATTTAGAATTAGTTGACAGGCTGGCTGTTAACAGTCTATAGATGATTCGTTGATTGGTTGTAGAGTGTCTACACGACAATTTATATTTATGGCAATTGACAGACACCCGTTTCCAGAGCAACTTACATTTCTCTAATTTATACAACTGAGCATTAGAGACTTAAGGGCCTTGCTCAGGGGCCCAGCAGTGACAGCTTGGCAGTGCTGGGATTTGAACTCACGACCATCCGATCAGTCGTCCGACCTCTTACCCGCTGAGCTACCACTGACCCCTAAAAATAAAGTTTTACCAACTTTACTGGTAAAAGCCGTGGCTTTTATTGAGCATTTTCCTTTCCTTAGCTTACCAGTGCAAGCTTGTCAAGTGTATTAGCAACCTAAACCATATTAGACCTCACACCAGAGTTCAAAGAACATAGTAATATGCAGTGGGGTAAACAATATAGCATAATAAGCTGTAATGAATAGCTGAATTGGCTAACTGTATGCGTGTGTAATTCTACCTCCCTGTAATTCTGCAGTTCAGGAGTTATACAGTCTGTGAGAACAGAGAGGAAAAAAGGAAGAGACAGAAAAAGAAAGAGAGTGTGTGCTCTTTTTTTTTTAAGGCATTTAATAAGGAATTCATTCTCTCATCTATTTAGATCAATACAGCATTGTGTCTTTAATCTCCCTCCTCTCGCATGACCCTTTTGACATTTTGGCTCACACTGCCTGCTCTCTACTGCATGCCTGAGTCGAATTTTTCATCCTGAATAGAAGATAGGAATCCAGTATATGTAGTTAAACTCAAAAACCTAATGCATCCAATATGATCTTATACTCATGGACAGCATCCAGGTAAACCTTCAAGCCTTCTTTGTCCATTCCATGGACAATGCTTTGTTATATTCGAATAGCACAGTAGTTTTATAATGTATTTATTTTTCAAACATCTATACAGTATATTTCACCGAAAAGGAAAAAAAAAAAAAAAAAGTTTTCCACTGATCTGGTTAGTCCACCAACTCACCAAGCCAGTTTTTAAGATAGACTATCAAAGATGAACTCTGAGGTCTCACACATTGTGTCACCACTGGCTGAAATATGAACTTTGTACACCTCGAATCAACAATGTTCTTTAAACTGACATAACAATGCTCTGAAATAAGACTGAGCCAAGTGAGCAACCAGACCACAAACAAACCACATATCTTCATATGCGTATACAATTTTTCTCAAAATTTAAAAACAAAATTCCTTAGGCATTGCCATACCATACCAGGGCCTGAGAAGATATATATGAAGTGGATAAATGAAACCACTATGAAGTTTAAACATCTGAAATGTGACTTACCTTTGGAAACGTCATAATCGTCAGAATCCTGTCTGGTGGTGGTACACTCTCCAGTCCAATCTCCCAACCTCCCTGACCGACTTTGACCATTACTGACAATCCTCTTTGGTTTACTGCCTTTAAACCAGCTGAAAGTCCGACTCAGAGATGAGCCACGCTTCTTCCTGCTCTTTGTTATTTTATTCTGCAGGGCCAGCATCTCCATGATGTCCTTGGGCACCAGATCCCCTGTGGAGTTGCTCCTGGACATCCTCACCTGTCACTTACTCCAATCCCGTGACCTGTTATAGCAGTAGCATTGGTGGAAAAAAAAGAAAAATGATCTTTTTTCATCATCTGTAATCATCTGTAAGGGCGTAGTCTGTGATTTTGACAGAAGGTAGCTGTTCAAAACACAACCCTCCCGTCACATGCACACACTACACCTGCTGCATAGGCTAAAATGCCTGAATGCAAGGATTTTTCTACATCTTTATGGTTAACAGATTAACAGGACAGTCAAGACAAACATGAGGAAGGAGTGGTAAGGGACCAAAAATTCAGGAATGTGGTCAATCCTGACTTGTGGCTAGCTTGCTCAAGCAATAATATCAAATCCAAAGATTAGTGTCTTATCTGTGTTTCGACACGGAAGGAGGAATGTGTGAAAGAGACTGAGGGACAAGCATTTTGTCCATGGCTCACATGCAGTTCAGTTTAGCCAGTATTTCCAGTATGTGCAAAATGTAGCCTCAGCAACATTGTCATCCTTGGGGGGAAAATGCCTTCTCAGTAATCCTCTTAATTTTATTCATGTAATGAAAAATGGTGGGGGGAAAAACCAAATGAGAGAAAGTAAGGGACAAATAAATGCAGGAAAAAACCTCTGCATTTCCCCCTCCCTGTCAGAGGTATGTAGTAGAAAACTCCTAGCTTTGCCACAAGCACGTTATTTTTTGCAGGAGTGTGCCTGTGGCAAAAATCTCTCAGAGCTGAAGGATGCAGCTTTTAGACAGTGTAACTGATCAGTCTTTGCAATATGCAATTGTGTGCATCACAGAAGCAGAAGATGAGAGTTGCTCAAATGAGAAACACACTCCTGAATACACCCACCAGTGCAAAACAATCATCCCGAAACCCACCCTTAAATACGCAAACTTGTGTTCAGAAGCTTAAATACAGTCAGAATGATATACTACAGACTCTATATGTTGTAAACTAAGGACCTTTTCTACTCTAGCACAAATAGTTCCCACTTACATGCTGGTTGACATGAATACAAACATATTACCTACATACAAGAACACTTCCGAGGGGATCTTCCCTTCTTTTCTTGTCTGCCTTGTTCTCTCTTTCTCGTCGGAGCTGTGCTGTGCTGTTATTCAGCTCTTTTGGGGTGACTGAAGCTCCATGCTGGTCATTCCTCCCCCTTCTGACTGCTCTAGCTCCAGGATTGGACTGGCCTCTATTCAAGTTCGCAAAGAGGAACTGCAAACTCACATGTGTATTCCAGCCAGTGCTGTTTCACAATGACAGACTGCCTCCCTGTCTCACACTCTCCCTCCTCTCTCTCTCTCTATCTCTCTCTCTCCTCTGTCTTTCTCTCATACCCACTCACACCCCTCTCTGCCTTTCTCGTTGCTCTCAGACAGAGCTTTTCTGTTGTTCCCCCTTGTTTTCTGGCAGTCTCATATCTTGTATTTCTTCACTCTTCCTTTCCAGTGCTTGCTCAGGTTTCTCAGGTAGTTGCCTGTTTTACCATCAGCTGACGTCTGGTTAGCATCTGTGTATAATTAACTTTATGTAGCATTTCTGTTTTAGCAACAGACATCTGGATAAAGGAATGATGGAAAAACCAAGAGGATCATACATCCCTCCTTGAGCAAGAAAAATACGTACTTCAATCTTCATGTCTGTGAATGACAGGCAGACTTCAACAGGTGAAATATGAACTGCCACTTTTCACTTCACGTGACAAACCATGACCTAACAACCTACTTATCTCACAATCACACACAAACTCAAGGAGTGGTCAATGACAGAAAGTGTCTCCTTCCCTTATAGAAGACACATTTATTTATATTTATTAACTTCTATACATGGATAAAAAGCACTGCATGTGTGTTTGATTTGGACGTTAATTCTTTCATTTTTTATTATGAAAATACCTCAAAGGAATATTTCCTAGAACTTCCTGACAGCAACATTGCATGAATTGGCTATTTTCTGCTGTTTCACAGTGGAGTGAAGCTATAAAGCAGAAACTAAGAATAACGCAGGCGAATGATGGCACACCACATGGGAGTCAGTGATGGGGAAATGGAGCAGGGCTCATCTGGTTTCAATAGTGTTATGATGGTGTAGAGCTGAGCTTCCCACTACTATCTGAGAGGGCCATAAGCTATATGCTGGCTCTCACATTGTGTACCTGCTCATACTATAAATGGTGTGGGGTTTATTTAATTATAGTACAGAGCAGTACAGTACAGTTTGTAAACCCATGTCCACAAGAACTTTATGTATCTGTCAAAAGCACATTCTTATGTGTTGCTGGTGTGCAGAGGCAGCTGGTATAAATGGGCTAGCAGGACTTTTAAAGACAGAAATACAGCAATATAGGTAAGCATTCATTTTATAGCATCCATATCAGATTATTTGCTTTTAACAAATGTCTTAATAAAGACCCAAGGCTGGGGCGGATTTCTTGTCCCATATAGTAAATGAATTTGTGTCAGGTGATTACACTTACATACTGTTATGTAATTTTCACCAAAATATAGATGTTCACCGCTCAAATCATGCAAGCATCACTTCCATCATTTTAGAAAATAGAATCAAACATTGCAACATAATTTAAGCTTTACATTAAAATCGTAAGGTTTCACCATTATATTAAAGTGGAAAGTTTAGGAAATGGAACTGTCTCTCTAAAAAAAAAAAAAACCTTTGCATAGTGCTTGATTTGTTTTGGTGGATTCTTCAGATATATTCAGATGAATTAGGCTCAAATATTTGCTCTCATCCTAAGCACTTTAATCAATCTTACTGTGATTTAACTCTATTCTGTACATTCTTTCTGCACGTATAGCAGCTATATTTTTAGACATTACAGTGAATTACTGCAACCCTCTAATGCTAGGTGCTGACCTGGTATTTCTTCACGGAACATAACCATGTTGGAGGTATTGGTTAATGTATTTTCTCTCATGTGTGTCAGTGGAAATGTAACTAGATTTAAAGCTAAACACAGATAAGGGAACAATGTGGACTGGGATATGTATCTAAGAAGATCCAAGATGCACTGTAAACAGTGGAGGAGGTTTTTTTCATGGTTCTTGTTTGACTTTTCAAAGCACAGATGGAGCTCTTCTGCTCCTGGCCTCTGCCTGTACTGGACTGGACCAGACTGGATTGAGTAAATCAGTGCTATCTGGGGATCACTATCTCAATCTTTTTTTTATCATGCTCTAATCCAGAGAGACATTCTCAGGAATTTAGCTTGAAGCATTGTTTGGGTGTGGACACTTTAGTATTTTAGTGTTGAGACTGACAACAAGAGTATGATCAGAATAAAGAGAGAGGCAACAGGAGAAGGAGAACCCCAGTATATAAGTATATAGGGTGGGGCTAGAGTGAGTCAAACTCAAGTTTAGTCACTCCAAACAGATTGAAATGTTTAAATGCTGCTATAGCAACTATGAAGAAAACAGTCATCTGCTATTTCATGCAAAAAGTATTTTTTTCCTGGTAAAACTATGGGGTACTAACAGCAGAGTTTATTTCTGTGCAGCTGTGCATGAACATAAACCACCGGCAAATACTGAACTTTGTGTGTAGTCTTTGATCTGGCAAAAACCAACTTTTTCCAAGTGCTATGAAATAAAATAAAACAGGCTTAACAATCAACCAGGAAAATGCACATTCTGTGTCATAAACTAATAGGCACGTGCTTTCGACATACTCAATAACTAACCAGCTTCTATAGTCTCCCTAGAGTGTACCCTTCTCATATGAAGGACCAAAGTATGGAAACAATACATAAATGTTCATCTTTAATATGGAGTTTTCAATAAATGAATACTGATAATATTACTTATATCCTGGTCTGGTCAGGGTTGTGGTGAATGCAGAGCTTATCCCAGGAACATTGGGCACACCCACCTACTGGCATGTTTTTGGAAGTTGGGAGGAAACCAGAGAACCTGGAGGAAACCTGCAGAGACAATGGGAATACATGCAACACTTCACAAAACATGGACCCTGGAGCTGTCAGATAAGAACGCTAAACTAGGCAGTTGAATGTTGGATAAAGACTAGGTGATGTTTTTCCATGCTTCAACTGTACAGTGTGGATGAGCCTGTACCCAGTATAGTCTCAGATTCGTGCTATTTACTAATAGGTGTGGAACCCAATGTGGTCTTCTGCTGTTGTAGCCAAATCTGCCTAAAGATTTGATGTGCTGTGTGTTCTGAGACGCTTTTCTGCTCACCACAGTTGTAAAGAGTGGTTATTTGAGTTACTGAAGACGGCCTGTCAGTTTGAATCAGTTTGGCTATTCTCCTCTGACCTCCGTTATCAACGAGGCATTTCCACCCAGAGAAATGATACTCACTGGATGTTCTTATGTTTCCACCACTGAGTGATGGAGGCATTATGCTTTCAGGTTATCTGTCTGTCTGTCAGTGTGTCTGTCTGAGATGCCTGTTAGTGCAATATCTCGAGAATGACTGCTCGAAAGTTTGTATGATTTATTCAGAATTATGATAATAACCAGCAGATGGTAACACTTTACAATAAGGGTAAACAAATATTAATTGATCATCATATAAGCATTAGTTCACTCATTAATATATGCTTATTTGTGTACCCTTATTGTAAAGTGTTACCCAGTAGATGTACTTCCTTCCAGTTTGTAATACAAATAAGTTATTTACATGTTCATGTTTAGGAACTCAAGGCTCACTTTTTGGCACTATTTGGTAAGATTTTTGCCCTTGGTCTGTCTGGGTGTCCATCTGTCAGTCTATTTGTCCAGGATTTTAGGTTCTTCTCAGCACAATATCTCAAGAACAAGTGATTGAATGTTTGTAGGATTTTTATGGACTTATCACTGCAAACATTGTAACCAACTGAATAGATTTTGGACATAACCAAATAAGGCCAATGTCACAGCAAGGTCAAATTTCCAAAATAGTTTTCCTTCAGTAGCTTCCTTCCTGTTTGAAGTATGTTTAATGGTTATTTCTGGCATAGAAATTAGTAACAAGAACGGCTAGACTTGAGGAGGAGGCTTTCTTGTCGATGTCGTTGGTGTTGATTTCTACATTTGTTTTTCACATCATTCTGTGTAAACTCTAGAGACTGTTGTGTATTAAACTGCACAAGCAGTTTCTGAAATACTCAAACCACTAACCATTCCACAGTCAAAGTCACTGAGATCTTCCCCCATTATGATGTTTGATATATGGCTTTATGCATTGCACTGCTTCCACACCATTGGCTGATTCAATAATTGCAGGAATGTGCAAGTGTACAGGTGTTCCTAATAAAGTGGACAGTAAGTGAAACCAAATATTATTTCAGACTACAACTCCACTGCTCGCACACCCAAGAGAGACAGTGATGAGTGCTGAGGCAACAAGCAGGAAATCCCGTGTGCCAGTAGGACTAAGCCCCCCTTTCCCACTCCTCATTATCCCACTGCTCCTCTCTTTGTCCTCTGCATACTGGATTTCCTTCTGCCCCATCGGGTTGCTCTGCACACACACACACACACACACACACACACACACACACACACACACACATACACACACACAGAATTGTACCACATATACATAATAAGCAAACACACACTTCTATTAGATAAAAGAATAGCTAGCAAAGCTGTCTATCTTTCACACAGACATGAGCTCACATTTGTGCATCTCTCACACCCACTTTAAACAACTGTGTCTAGGTGTTTGACGCAGCCATAGTCACTGCAACATCAATACACTGTCTGTACTAAGTAAGTAAGTCATATCAGCCATATTCAATTTTTAATTTAATTTCTTCTTGCACACTTCCAGGGTTAAAAGTAGGAATACTATTAGCTTTTGGTCCATTACCAGACATATCATTTATACATTTTTGCACTTCATACATTTCATAAAGCCAGAGATGAAGACACAAATAAGATTAAGTCCTGTTATTTTATTAGCTTCCTAACCATTTCTATTTAATTCATTACAATTAATTCATTAGCTTCCTACCCAGTTCCGAACCAATGGTAGCAGAGCTGCCATGCAAGGCGCTAACTTGCCATCGGGAGCAACTCAGGGTTCAGTGTCTTACTCAAGGACACTTCAGTACGTGGAGTCAGGTGGGCCGGGAATCGAACCGCCAACCCTACGATTATTGGATTAGTGGACAACCCCGTCTACCACCTATAGCTCTGATTTAAAGTCTGCTTTGGGGGGCAGGATGTTTCCCAAAAAATCTTTCAGACCTGTTTCTACACTGCCAGATTATTTGGACAGGTTTGATTTGAAGGATTTCACCTTTCGATATAGAGGTAAATAAAATCTCTTTGTTGTCAATGTGGCCTTAGAGATACACACACACACACACACACAGACACACACACAGGAGTTCGTCTGTCGATTTCGACGAAGATCAAAGTTTCCATTTCCACCTCCATTATGGAGAACACAAACTGGGACTCGACTTGCACGTGAATTGGATTAAAGTGAGGAAGACTTGTGCAGCATCGGCCTCACTCTCACTTCCCGGTGACCACCATGATCCAATGGCAAGACTGAGTCAAGACGACCCCCCGCAGCACATGGAGAACATGCAAACTCCGCATACAAAGGGCCATGAATCGAACCCCCAACTATGGAGCGCACACACACACACACACACACACACACACACACACACACACACACACACACATGCTTGCCATATTATGCTTGGATAAAAAATGGATGCAAATTCTGTATTTCTGTGAGAGCTAATACATTTGAAGATCACATAACCATAAGTGGTGTTTTAATAAATCATCTGTGGACAAATAACTAGTTTAGGTAGGTTTCTTATACAAGCATGTACATCGGGAACAAGCTTTTGAATTATTTATTTTAATCATAATTGCTGATATATTAGTCTTATGTTGGTTGGTTATTTATTCCTGTCTTAATCAGAGAAAAAAACTGCTTCATATTAGCGTATAAACAAAATCTCTCATTTGATAGGACATTTAGAAGGCCTTCTGTTATATATTTTCTTCAATACTTAACCAGAGTATTAGCTCAATATAAATTAATTATAGATCAGTTTTGTTACCTTCAATGATTTAGTCAGTTAACATTGTGTGCTAGGTAGCTAACATAACATTAAGATAATTTTCTCGCTAGCATGCAAGTCCTCACTCTTACATATCGCTTCAAGATCAAATCTGACATTTTGGTTACTGTCATTTCTTCTACGTTTGAGCGTGATATTAAAAATAAACATGGGAATATAGAGGCGCTTTGTGGTATTCACTTACCCAATGGATTTATGATTTCTCCACACCTGATAATAAATATTCCACATGGTATATAATAAATAGACAACAAAAATATCATTCAGAGAGGAACCACAATATTATTGAAGGATTATTAATGATAAATACCAAACAGAAAAATTTAATTGGGGGCATAAATTCACGGGGTATATGAGGAGAAGGAGATGTTGTAACAATATTTAAAACATATCTTTGAAATTATTTCAGGAAAAAGCAGCAATAAGCAAGTGGAAAAGGTTAAATGAATCACAGTCTCTCTCTCTCTCTCTCGCTCTCTCACTCTTTCTCTCTCTCACACACACATGCACACATTTGTTTTTGTTTCTTTTACTGTAAGCAGACTTTTGAGAGATCAAACATGCAGTCTGCTTCATTATTCCTTCATTCAGTTCTCTGTTTAGAGGAATAGGCACATGTCCAGGCCTGGTGATGACCTTCTCTCTCTCTCTCTCTCTCTCTCTCTCTCTCTCTCTCTCTCTCTCTCTGAGGCCTTGCCATACTCGGGGCACACTGAGAGGCTGAATGTCCTGGAATTCCTCCACCTTGCTCCATTTGCACCACACAAAGGACCGGACAAAATGTTTGTGTCAGTTTTTCTTCCACATCCCTGAAACAGTGGAGCTGAACCAGTGGGTGTTTTGTTTTAAGTTAGAGACATGTTTGCACTGCTCCCTTTTCCAGACAGTTTAATTATTGCCTGCACTAAGAGAGCCTGATCACATTTACTCATTGTACTCATATATACAGTATGTTTTACTGGTGCTGTACAGTATGTGCAATCCTCATGCCGAACTGAGTGTCTAAAAGTATTCAGGCGCCATTGGGTGATGTGGTTATTCAGGACATTAATGCTCATGTGGACATTGTTTTGTTTTTGTCTTTTTCCATGTACACCTTTATTTCTGGATCTCTGATCAGGAACGCTGCTGGTCTAAACCTACACTGACCCTGCTCACTGGAAAAATGGTCTGGTTTTTCCTTTGTCTGTAACATGTCACAATATATCAATTCATAATGGAATATTTGTAGAATGGAAATAATTTACAATAGGCACAGACACAGAAGAGCAAACATAATCTTTTTTAACTCATCCTTGCTGGTAGATATATATTGCAAGGCTTAAAATTTTGAGGATTTGTAGGTCCATGATGAGTCAGGTCTAACTAGTACAGTCAGGCAAAAATAAATAGCTCTACTTTATGTACTTCCTGTTACTGTTCTGTGGTTATGACATCACAGTAAATGGTAGAAATGTGTATTTTAACCATTGTTGCATTTTTCCCCTTGACAGTGCTAATGAATAATAGACTAGCCAGTCAATTTTTGTGTGGTATTGTGAAAAACATGGAGAATCTCAATGCTTTGCAGTCAGTGAAAGTTTGTGAACCCTAATAAATATGACCCAAAACACGTCATCAGATTTTCTACAGTCCTAAACGTAGACAAAGAGAACTCTATTAAAAAAATGAGACAAAAATATTACACTTGGTCATTTATTTGTTGAGGAAAATGTTCAAATATTACATCTCTTGTATGTAAGTGTGGCAAAAGTATGTGAACCTCTAGTATTAGCAGTTAATTTGAAGATGAAATTAGAGTCAGGTGTTTTCAATCACTGGGATGACAATCAGGTGTGAGCGAATGTGGTGAGATGTTCATAGAAGTTTCACAGTTGTATGTGGTTTAGATGAAAGTGGTAGCTTGGAATAGCACTGTGTTATCACGAATTTGTTTTCTGGGTTATGTAATGTTGATGATCTGTATACTTAAGGCACCAAGGGACTTGTATGTTTGTTTGCAGTAAGATGGACCGTAAATAAGTATCATGGACTTTGTTGTTGCAATTTTTTTCCCAAAGGATAAACACTAATAAGTTTCAAAGTCAAGTACTTACATCAGATCAGCTTGTGGTTGAAGAAAAACACAAAAAAAACATGAGTGAGAAAAGGAAGGGTACAATTTATGGTCCACCACACGAGATCCACACAGTGAGACGTCCCAAAGTGATCTAAAAAAAAAAACCCAGTTACGGGGCTCCCTTTTATACAGTGGAAACACCCTAAATACTAATACACTTGATTTCTGGGTGATTTCCACACCCATTAAGTCTGAATTTATTATTTTGTTTTCCAAAACTATGATGTCTGATTTTCTGAAACTTTCAACAACCATTGTTTCGGATATTCGGATACTTCTGAAAACTATTACAGTTGCTTTTCTGGAATTTTTGAAAACCATTATGTTCGAGATTTAAGGTATTTTTTTCCCCTTACTTTTTAAGTTTACCCTTTTTTTAGTTCCTCTTTAAAAAAAAACAAACAAAACAAAAAACTAATTCTGCTTATTATGGCATTTTGATCTGACCATCATTGATCGAGGACCTTAGCTGTCTCTGTACTTTTCTTCCCCATCATGGGTAAGTGTATGTATTTCTTTATTTGTCAATAGTATATGGTATGATTCTTAAACTGTAAATGACTGTTAGCCATTTGTTTCATTATTAACTGTAGTTTATTCAATATGTTCTCTGTCTGAGTATGTGTGTATGTGTGTGCTTCCCTTTTCTGTCGAGGCTATGTAATGTCTGATTTAGATAGGCCTTCTTTTTATGAGGTAAATGTATAGTATAACTTTGTTCTTTTTTCCCCTTATAGTTGCACGACTTAGGCCTAGATCTGAACACTCGTTATCAACTTGCACGTCCTACTGCTGATCCGTCTTTCCTGAGTGACATCCCACAAGCTGAGTCCGGTGTTCCTGGTCTCCCTCATTCTCAATAAATGCTCATTCTCCACATTTGATGTCCTTTGTGTTTTATTTCTATAATAAATTTTATCCAACAACTTTATATTTTTGGTATCTTCATGGCCATCGTGCAGGCAGTAACATGGTGCAGAGCAGCAAGGGTGTAAAAAAAAGTTGAGTTTGAATAAATACATTACTAAGAGGCATAGATAGGAATGCTACTGCAATATATCTAATCAAATCACCTCTTCTCATTCCCTAAGAACCCAGTATTAGCAGTGACATGAGCTTTTCATATGATGACATGATTAGAGTACTTATTGA
Source organism: Ameiurus melas (assembly GCA_012411365.1). Lineage (NCBI taxonomy): Eukaryota > Metazoa > Chordata > Actinopteri > Siluriformes > Ictaluridae > Ameiurus > Ameiurus melas. The sequence continues at coordinate 15,700,393 of CM022774.1, forward strand.
TTCAAAAACTTACAGCATACTCTATGTCTAATCTGAAATCTATATTCTGAAGCCTAAAATTTATAGCCAATACATAGGACTATCATTTCTCATTCTCCACCTAAAACATGCTGACCTGAATTAAATATGGAGAGACATGTAGTAACTGGTGGTCTTTTCCCATCATCCCATTTCCTCGTGCCCTTATTCACTGTGAACATTAACGGTGACACGATTCCAAAAACCCTTATTTACCAGGCAGCTGACTGAAAGGTAAGAATAGGTTTGATTGTTGTCATCTGCCTCAAAAGGATTCAGTATCACTGTCATCATTATTGAGGTGACATTGTTGCAGGGAATGTCTGAAACAATTGGGTTCACTAGAAACCTGTTCTAGAATCTAGGGTATATCAAGATTTTTATCCAGTGAAAGTCATGCTTACCAGATAAAACCATAAATAGTGATTAAGTAAAGCACTGAAGCAGGTGTGTCCCTAACTTGTTATAATTTATCATAATTTATTCCATATCATTTGTATCACAATTACCAGACAAGTCTTCTAATATATGTGCCTTAGAGATGGTTATAAAAACATCAAGTTTACAAGCCAATTTGTACAAAACAGATTTCTGAGAAATGAATGTGACCTACATCATGAGACACATAACTCAAATACAGGAATTAAAAGTAACAAACTACACGTACTCTTGTTACAATACATGAATTTTTACATGAATTAATAATACTGCTTTTACTTGAGTTTTAAAATAATAATAATAATAATAATAATAATAAAACATACAACTGTGGTACATTTAGTTTTGCTCATCATTAATCATGTATTTTATCCAGGATGCCATTTGAAAAATATTATTTCAAACACTTCAAAGGAAACAATGTGATAGTGATCTGCAGATTACCCAAGGAGGCATCAGCATTTCACATACAACCTAGGGCAGCTTGGGGCGGCTGTAGCTCAGGCGGTAGAACAGGTTGTCTACTAATTACAGGGTCAGTGGTTTGATCCCTAGTCCACAAGTCTCCACATCCCAAAGTGTCCTTTGAACCCCAAGTTACCCCTGATGGCACGCTAGTGTGTGTGATTAAGAAACAATATAAAGCTCTTTGTAGAACCACTAGGGTTGATTTACTATTTAACCTGCGATAACATACACAGGCTACAGGTAAATCATTAGCTGAATGAGCTATACAAACTATCCAGCTCTTTGGGCGTTATACATCTGTATTAAGAGATCATTTTGGTGTTTGGTAGTTATTGCGTATTGTGTTGACTATTTGCTGCTACACCCTATAGGTAACATCCATCCATCTTCAACTGCTTATTCCTTCTTCGCGGGGCCTATCCCAGAAAGCTTCGGGCACAAGGCGGGATACACCCTGGACAGTGTGCCAGTCCATCGCAGGGCACAATCACATACAAACTCACACATTCATACACTATGGACAATTTACCAACCTACCAATCAACCTACCATGCATGTCTTTGGACTGGGGGAGGAAACCGGAGTACCCGAAGGAAACCCCCGCAGCACGGGGAGCAAACTCCGCACACACATGGACCCGGCGGGAACCCCGGACCCTGGAGGTGTGAGGCGAACGTGCTAACCACTAAGCCACCGTTAATTTGTAAGGGGCATCTTTGCTAGGTAGCTAACTATGTAGCTGGAAACATGCTCACTTAATTGTTAAAAAAATGCATTTCTCAGATACAGAATTTTTTTTGTTTAGTTGTATCAATTGTAGACGTGTAAAAAAAAAAAAAAGTACGGTAGCAGTACTTTAGCTCAAGTGTAAAATGATACAAAAAACAAATGTTGCAAGAAAGGAACATACAATTCTGTAATAAAATGAACCCATTTTGAACCTTTATTTTTTTTCTGTCTGTTTTGTCAAATTCAAATGAAACCCACTGAACCTTCACTCAACACAGGTTTATTATACAGCTGCAGTGCTGCTGCATTCCAGAGAGGTTTTCTTCAACCTGTGTTTCAAAGGAGAAAGAGAAACAACGAGACAAACGGGAGAGAGAGAGAGAGAGAGAGAGAGAGAAGAGCCTACAGACTCATATTGGTGTGGATGTAAAGAGGATGAGGAGAAAGGGAAAAGCTACCCAGCCCCTGCACTCAGTCAGGAGTGAGAGAGGCTTTGAGAGCACCGAGAGACCTTTAGTGTAAGAGAGGACCCTCGGGAAACAAATGTACATTCCGGTGGAGTTCACAGGTCCTTATGGCTCAATCTGCATGGATGAGAGCTTGAGAGGGCAGAGAGTGGGGGACTGGGATTTTCTCACATTGCTACATGGACTTCACTGTGTGCTCAGGTTTGGGATGTGCAATGAAAAGAGAAACTTAGCGCCTCTAGGTGGTCAGAGCAGAAAAGCACAGTTTGACGGAAGGATTGAAATGTGAAAGGAAATGGATTAAAGATGAGACACTGGGGTTTCATTTTACAAAAACTATTACTATTCTTCAATATAAGACATCGTTGTACGTATCTTATAGAATGAAAATGACATATTAACATTTAAAATAACAACAGATAGACAGTTATTAGCAGCTTAACAATTCTAACACCAAATGTTAATGCTAATGCTAAACTTAATTTAAAAAAACAATAAAATTTTATATCGAATCAATCAATTGCACGTTATAATAATAATTATTATTATTATTGTTGTTGTTGATTTATATTATACATATAATTAAAGATTTTTTTGTTTTGTTTGACACAGCCCATAGCCACACTATATTAGTAAAATAATAACATCTAGTGAAACATATAATAACAGCATTAAAATGCAACAAACAAACAAACACTTAAATGACTGTCTTGGGTAAAGAGAAGCTGAGCAGCACCTCTTTGTGGTCATAATGCTGAAACACACCACTGGGAACCCTGGGAATTTAGTTTGCAGGAAAGCCCCTGGAAGCCAGTGCTCTTTTCCATTTGCTCATGTCCACCTGTTTGACACTTCCATGACTTCTATGTAAGCTCTATGTACTTTCATACATCATTTCTCTTAACATTTTTTCTTACAATACATTTCTTTAGATTTCACAAAATACACTACCACTCAAAGGTTTGGGCACACGTGAATGAATACATAGATGGATGACAAAGAAATGAACACAAACAAAATGATTTGCGAGCAAAGGTTCTTCTAAGTGATCAGCTTTATCCTGTGATAAAACATCCATTTCTATCCTGATGTGAGTGCTGTTTTCTAGGAAGACCTTTCCCCATGCACAGGGTGTTAGGGCTTCTTCAATGGTGTGAGGAATATGAAAACAATGTAAATATGCTCACTCAGATCACAACCCAATTGAATGCCTATGGGAGAATTATGGGATGTGTTCATCACCACCATTGTCAAAAGGCCAGTCTTTTGGAAGAATGATATTTATCACTCCAGCTTAGTTCCAGAGATTTGTACAATTCCAAGCAGGATTGAAAGCTCTTCTGGTGGCTCATGCTGGTCCAACAACACTGGAAAACAAGACACTTGTTTTTTTCCTTTAACTTGTCACCCATTTGAACATTTCAATGTCTTAAAGAAATATAAACAAATATAAATAGCGAAGTGAATGCCGGTGTATACATTTATTTTTGAATTAAAGCTTTTTAATGACAATTTTACCAAGCAAGTCATTTAGATTCAGAAATTTGGAGGGCTCAGTCTATTTTGTGACCTTTAAGAAAAGCCTCCTGGGTGAAGCTCGCTCATGAAGCTGGTTGAGAAAATGTAGAATTTGTGCAAAGGTTCATTGGGGATTTACAGTACACATAAATTCCATTTGTGTATTTCATAGTATTAATGTCTATTAATATTTCTTTAAATAATAATAATAATAATAATAATAATAATAATAATAATAATAATAATAATAATAATTAAAACTCTTCTATGTGCAGACATGTCTAACATCAACCAGTAGTATACATATAGACTTTTATTAAATAAACATATTTGGTTTATTATTTTTTGTTCATTTTATTGTGTTTAAATGCAAAAAATTGCCGAATTGGGTATACATATTACCAAGGCTAATGCTGCATTTATTTATTTGTTTATTTTGAGTTTCTTGTCTACTCTACGGTCATTCTCACTAATCAGAATAATGACCAGGAAACCTCTCTCAAGAGAATCACAGGCCGATCCATATAATCTAATTCTTTGCTCAGTTTTGAAATAAAACAGGCCAGAGAAAATCATATTATAACAGATTTAGGCATTATATGTCACATACTTCATGCATAGTAAATTGCTGTTGAACTAAAAGTTCATTCAACCATTAAGAGATATTTTAATGCGTATTCATGATATTAATGAATGGTTATTGATATTATTGTGAAATGTTTATCTTATACTCATTTTATTTTGATTTCTGTCTAATCCTGGAAATTGCAGTGCTTAAATGACTTGTTTTTCCTACATATAAAAGTAAATCATATGGTAAACAATTTACTTTTATATATCAAGTGAACAGAGAAACAAAGCAACAAAGTATCCTTTTCTGTCTTCTGATAGGCCGTGTAAAGTACAGTGTATATTTAGAGTAGTTGTGGCATTGAACAGGTATGGAGGGAATTCAGGACCGTTAATCCTGCTACAAGACATACACTTTGTCTTCATTGATCCTCAGTCCTCAGGTTAGCTCTCTGTTTTGCGATAGATTTCAGTTAGCCTTATTCTTGATGATAGCCAGGTATTTAGGACATGTTGTAGTCTAGGTCACTGTTTAGGATTATTCAAGAGTCAAGTCAAAGGCTTATCAGTGAAGCTTATTTCATTTTAACAGGGGTAACAGAAGATCTCAATGTTGGTACAGCAGTATGATGTTTTGAACACAGCCACAGATTTGCAGCCAGCTCTTCCTTTGTTTTTCCCCGGACATCGTAGTGTCACGTTTATCTGACTGGCCTTTTTCAAATCCCATTTGATACTTCTGCTTTGTCATGAACAATACACTTTAAATTGGATGCTGACATTTATTTACATAAAATATTCTTTCTGGAGCCTCATTGGTTCATATCAGCTGGTCAGCTCCCAGTGGACCAATTTGAACATGCTCAGATTAATGCTTGCTCTATGTTTAACTGGCTCATATTTCGTCCCTCCTACTGTTTATTCATAAATGTAAACAGAGCCTACGTTGCCTGGGTGACTCGGCAATCTGGGAGAAAGGAACCAGATGTCCTGTGTCTCTCCTTTACTTTCTGACTTCTACTGGCTGTTTCTCACTACTTGGATCTTGCTCTGAGACTGTCGGGGGAAAGTCAATTACTGTGGTGAGTACCTGACATGTTAGCTTATTTTATACAAAATACATTTGAATGAATCTAGGTCACTGTAGTATATAAGTAATTGTGTAGCACTGACACAGTGTAGTTACAATCGTGCAAGATCTTAACGTTTGACCTTTTAAGGATCTGAATGAAAGTTTGGCCAATTTCAAGCTAGGACAACTTTGTTCAAGCAAATGTCATTACTGCAAATCTGTTTGATATATTGTTGATGCACCAGTGAAGAAACAGACAATGGAAGAATTAAATGTACATTTCAGATGTTCCTCATAATAAAGTGATCATGGGCGGTTGTTTGTGGTGGACGTTTTGCAAGTGTGCCGCTTGTGGAATGTGCAATGCGCCTGTGTCCATGACTGGCAGCTGCTCTTTCTGAGGTCCCACTTAGTCTGCTGTTGTACCTACTGACCCCATTGACAAGGGATGTGTTCTCTCGAACCATTTAGGGTATCATATCAGTAATATCACATTTTCTCCCAAGGGAACACATGGAAAAGAGTGCAGCCATATACCTTAGAGCTGGAATTGAGGTTCAAGCGTGTGTCACTGGGCTATATGGGCCATACCGATGAGAACTTCAGTATGCATCATCTGTACTTTACCCTCCCAAATAAATGGATGTATATTGTGATAAGGGACCACATATAACAGTATGTGCAATAGCTAAAATTACATTTTAAACAATTTAAATTATTTTCATCTGAGCATTGCTCAGTACTACATTTATGTCTGTAGGCTTATCATCAATCAGCTGTTCATTAGGCTTGTGCAGCTGCTGCTAAATGACCCACATGCCTCTCAGATCTTAGATTCCCCTCAGCCTTATGTCCTTGTCCATGTACTCACAATGCATTCAAACATTAATGTTGTTCAACAAGATCTCTCTCATCACTGAGAACCAAGCAGGAACGGGTGCTATGGGAACAGGTCAATAATAAGTCTTCTCATAACAAATTCAACACATCTCACATGTTTCTTTGGATAATTAATAGTGCTAATGTAATGGGATTCTACTTGGGAAAACCCTGTTGTAAGGTTCTACAAAAACGTTCCTAGAGGGACAGACCAAAAATCTCTTTAGGTTTAACCTTTATTTAAGAATGCACATGTCTAAATTATAATCTAGCCTATAATTCAGTGCAAAAAAACAATATTTATCCACAGGTAATAAACTGAAAATGGCTGAAGAAGACATTGACTTGGAGGAACCCTGTGGGTCTCTGTCCGAGCTCAAGGAAAAGCATAATCCATTATTTATTCCGGAAGATGAAGAAGACTACTTCGAAGATTGCTTAGAAGAGATCGAGGCTGCCCTTGCTCTTCCTGATGATTCCATGACCTATTCACAAAAATGTCAGGAAACTTTGAATGCTGAATTTAATGTACTTATGAGACAGATGCTGGAACAGTTGGAGGAATTTGAAGCCACCCATGAGACCAAATCTACTCTACCAGCTTTCTTCGGTGAAAGAGAGAACATTTTAGTAACAAATTGCTTCAAGGATAGTGGCGATTATGAAGACTATATTTCAGACACAGCAGAATATATGGCAGTAGGGGGCGACAAAAAAATTTAAATAAAAAAAAAAAAAAAAAAATATTTGAAAAAAAAAAAAAAAGGGGGAAAAAATTTTATTTGTTTTTTTGGGGGAGGGGAGACTATAGAAAAAGAAGAAAAGGGTGGTGGAAGTTTTTTGGGTGGAAGAAGCCATGGGGGGGGGGGGGGAGAAGAAAGAAGAAAAAAGAGGAGAAGAAGGGGGGACAAAGGAAAAAAAAAGAGAAGGGGGGGAGATTATTTTTTTTTAGATTAGGGGAGGGGAGGGAGAGAACAAAAAAAAGAAGGGGTGGGGGGGCTTTTGGGGCTGGGGGAGCCCATGGAGGAGGAGACTCATGCCTTAAGAAGTGAGCTGGAGGAGGCCCAGAAGCTCCTGTCCAAGGCCAAGCTGCAGAGACAGAATCTATTGGATGAGATGCGACTCTTCAAGAGACGCTTGTTTGTTGCTGCCAGAGATTGTGCACAGAGCCAGATGACCTTGGTCATACAGCAGAAAGAAGTGGAGCAGCTAAATGAAGAACAGGTAAATGCTATATATGTTTTAAATGTTATATACATAAATATGTGTGTGTGTGTGTGTGTGTGTGTGTGTGTGTGTATATTCGGCCCCCTTGAACTTTTCAACCTTTTGCCACATTTCAGGCTTCAAACATAAAGATATAAAATTTAATTTTTTTGTGAAGAATCACCAACAAGTAGGACACAATTGTGAAGTGGAACGAAATCTATTGGATATTTTAAACTTTTTTAGCAAATAAAAAACTGAAAAGTGGTGCGTGCAAAATTATTCGGCTCCTTTACTTTCAGTGCAGCAAACTCAATCCAGAAGTTCAGCGAGGATCTCTGAATGATCCAATGTTGTCCTAAATGACTGATGGTGATAAATAGAATCCACCTGTGTGTAATCAAGTCTCTGTATAAATGCACCTGCTCTGTGATAGTCTCAGGGTTCTGTTGAAAGCGCAGAGAGCATCATGAAGACCAAGGAACACACCAGGTAGGTCCGTAATACTGTTGTGGAGAGGTTTAAAGCTGGATTTGGATACAAAAAGATTTCCCAAGCTTTAAACATCCCAAGGAGCACTGTGCAAGAGATCATTTTGAAATGGAAGGAGTATCAGACCACTGCAAATCTACCAAGACCTGGCCGTCCCTCTAAACTTTCAGCTCAGACAAGGAGAAGACTGATCAGAGATACAGCCAAGAGGCCCATGATCACTCTCGATGAACTGCAGAGAACTACAGCTGAGGTGGGAGAGTCTGTCCATAGGACAACAATCAGTCGTACACTGCTCAAATCTGGCCTTTATGGAAGAGTGGCAAGAAGAAAGCCATTTCTCAAAGATATCCATAAAAAGTCTCATCTAAAGTTTGTCACAAGCCACCTGGGAGACACACCAAACATGTGGAAGAAGGTGCTCTGGTCAGATGAAACCAAAATCGAACTTTTTGCCCACAATGCAAAACGATATGTTTGGCGTAAAAGCAACACAGCTCATCACCCTCAACACACCATCCCCACACACCATGGTTTGGGCCTGCTTTTCTTCTGCAGCCAAATACAGGACCATTCTGGATGAAAGCCTGTTGGAGTCTACAAAAGACCTGAAACTGGGACGGAGATTTATCTTCCAATAAGACAATGATCCCAAACATACAGCAAAATCTACAAAGGAATGGTTCACAAATAAACGTATCCAGGTGTTAGAATGGCCAAGTCAAAGTCCAGACCTGAATCCAATCGAGAATCTGTGGAAAGAGCTGGAAACTGCTGTTCACAAACGCTCTCCATCCAACCTCACTGAGCTCGAGCTGTTTTGCAAGGAAGAATGGGCAAGAATTTCAGTCTCTCGATGTGCAAAACTGATAGAGACATACCCCAAGCGACTTGCAGCTGTAATCGCAGCAAAAGGTGGTTCTACAAAGTATTAACGCAAGGGGGCCGAATAATTTTGCACGCCCCACTTTTCAGTTTTTTATTTGCTAAAAAAGTTTAAAATATCCAATAGATTTCGTTCCACTTCACAATTGTGTCCCACTTGTTGGTGATTCTTCACAAAATTTTTTTTTTTTTATATCTTTATGTTTGAAGCCTGAAATGTGGCAAAAGGTTGAAAAGTTCAAGGGGGCCGAATACTTTCGCAAGGCACTGTGTGTGTGTATATCTCTCTCTCTCTCTCTCTCTCACACACACACACACACACACACACACAACTGATCAGCCATAACATTCAAACCGCTGACAGGTGAAGAGTGAATAATATTGATTCTCATTTCAAAGGTACTTGTCTAGGAGTGGGATATATTAGGCATTAAGTGAACAGTTAATTTCAATTCTCAAAGTTGATGTGTTGGAAGCAGGAAAAATGAACAAGTGTAAGGATCTGAGTGACTTTGACAAGGGCCACATTGTGATGGATTGACGACTGGGTCAGATAATCTCCAAAACAGCAGGTCTTGTAGTACAAGGAAGGACAACCAGTGAACCGGTGACAGACTAATGTTCATCCATGGATCACTGAAGCGTATGGGGATCAAAGGCTATCCCATCTGGTTTAATCCTGCAAAAGAGCTACTGTAGTACAAACTGAAAACGTTAATGCTGGCTATGATAGAAAGATGTCAGAACACACAGTGCATCACAGTTTTACATCATGTGGATGGCCAGGTACGTGTGCTTTGCTTATGTGGGGAAGAGATGGCACCAGATCTCAATCTGATTGAGGATTTGTGGGATGTACTAGACAAACAAGTCCGATCCATGGGATCTGCTGAAAACGTTTTTGGTGCCAGATATCACAGCACACCTTCAGAGGTCTCGTAGAGTCCATACCTTGACGGGTCAGCAGTGTTTATGGTACAAGGGGGACATGCACAATGTTAGGCAGGTGGTTTTGATGTTATGGAAAATGTTTAAGGGTTGTAGATTTCAATTTTATTCTCTAAGGGTTTAACTTTCTAATGAGGTTCTACTTGGAAACCTTTCAGGACGGGAAATATTTTGTTCTATGCTTCTACATAGAATCTTTAAGATTGGCTCCTCATACGGCCAAACCAAAAAACCCTTTAGAGTGCTAGAAGGATTTTTAAGTGCACTAGTATAGTATGCAATTGCAATTACATATTGATGCACTCACCTAATACACATTTTAAAATATCCCATGTTCAATATACCTTTCATGGCAATTCACAATGTCTAATGCTGCATTGTCCTCTTCAATCAGGATGAGATGAAGGCCTTTTTTGAGAAGTTGATTGAAGTCATTAATCAGCTTAATTCTGAACACCAAAGCCAAGTGCAGGCCCTACAAAATCAGATGGACAACATGACACAGGAATCCAGTAAGGAAAAGACACACTCGTACCTGTCCCAAAGCAGACGTGCGTCCCTCGACCTACAGCAGTACCTGCAGGGTGGAATCAAAGCACTGGAGGAGTGGTATGAACCCAGACTGGTAGCATTACTAAAGAGACGACAAAGCAGCGCTGATGCTTTAATAAAGTACAGGGAGCAGTGTCAACATCTGAAAACCCAGCTGGGGCCCCTGAAAGAGGAAGAGCAGAGGCTGGGATTAGAGAGGGCCCGCCTGGAGGAGCGCATCCATCTGATGGAGAAGCAAAGAAAGGAAAATGTGGAGCAATACCGTGTATGTAATCGAGTCTCTCTCTTTATATATATATATATATATATATATATATATATATATATATATATATATATATATATATAAAAACATTTCAAATAAGCCTACACTTTCGATAGGTGTTGAGACAAATGGTCGAGTTATATAGCTCTCCTGAACCAACAGTTCAACTATAATTATGTTAAACTATAATGTACTAAAGCCACATGATTTCCCCTCCCCCCAGGTAACAATAGACCACCTAGAGGAGAACAGCCGAGAACTGAAAACTGAACTTCGGATACAGATAAATAAGATAAAAGAGCTTGAGGAACTCAAGAACAGTCTGACCCAGCAACTTTACTTCTATAGGCAAGTGTAATCATCCATGTAAAAGACTTAATTTGCAAATTATTAGACAAATTACTAGATATATGTTGTGTTTTTTTTATTATACAGAGAGAGCATAGAGGGACACCATCCACAGGAGACCCTAAAGATGGAAGAGAAAACCTGATCGCTAAAGATTAATATGGCCTAACACTGCACAGTTTAGTATTAGTGGTAGAAATTCTTCTTGGTGTTTCTACAGTATGGTCTGATTGTTTAATTCTTAAATGTAAATAATCTCTCAGTGCACTGCCATAATTTTAACAGCATAAACATGCATGTGGGTGCCATTTATAAATATTCCAAAGCAGGCAGAAAGTAATATGAAATGTACCAGCACCACTCAGCCTTTCTGCAATGTCACATCAGCAAGGAACGTGTGATGGAGACTGCCCAGATTTTTATCTGCCCACTTAAGCAGCTCAGAATTCTCTAGATGTACCTGCAGTGTTGACAGGGATGTGAGTCAGAGTGGAGGAAATAAAGCTTTTATATACAACGGTCTGAGTGCTACTGACTTGTCTTTGTGAACGCAAATAAGACGAGACACGAGAGAAAATGGACATATTAGGGCATGATGGTAAAACTCTAGGAACGTGCCGTCTGAATGACGCTGAGCAGCTTTAAATAAGCCTCAATAGTAAGACAGCTGAGGCACTTTATTATGATCAGTATGAACATAATTAAATAAATCTAAATGTTTGAGCCAATGGTATAATCATTATTATGGCTAAATCAGTTCGAGGAAAAACAGTTTATTCTCAATGTTCTGTACAACAGTGTGGACATAAAGACACCGAAAAACACAATGATTTTAGAATATTAAAGACAATAACATGACAGACCATTGTTGAGGAAAAGTACAAAATTAAGAGTACACAAGTCACCCTGTGGACCCTTGATAACATTTGCTTGAATGACTCAATTTTCAGCCGTGTAAAAATAAATCTAAAATTAAGTCATCTACTGACATACACCACAAATTGACCATGATAATTAAGCATGTGGGCCTAAGCATTTTTTGTTTTTACTTTTATATCCTTTTACCCAAGACAATCCCTTAGAACGTGAAGGCTATGGGAGAAACATTAAAAAAAGGATCAGAGCTTTAATGTGCCATATTAAAAATTAAGAGCAACCAATTTCTCTTAGAAAAATACACTTTTCATATTAAAGAGAAATACTTTGTCATTTTTTTCTCTTTCTCTCAAGAAAACGTCATTTTGAGTACATGAGAGTGGCTGAAGATGCGACTGATGCAGTTCACCACTTCAGAAAACAGGAAAGAGCATGGTCATGTGAGACAGTGGGATGTGGTGGAGGCTGAAAGTTCTACATTGTTCTTCATCCCTGGACCTCAGTGTCTGCTGCTCCTTCAGGGTCCTCATCGTTGTAGATGTTCTCTGCCTGCAGGCGAGAAAAAGAAAGAAAAAAAAACATCAGGGAACGAGGAATCAGGAATTTCTTGTCTTTATATATGGACACGATCAAATCCTTATCACACACTGCACAGAACTTTATAGCACTATTCTTTCAAGGAGTTCCCTGATCACAAAAAGATTACACGGGGCAGCAGTAACAGCTTTTCACAGTTCCCCTGTACAGACATGTGCAAATAAACACATGCCAGCAGTGCATATACTATACTCAGAATACACAGTGCATATCATGTTAAAATTTAGCATGCCTCAATCTGATCATTGGATAACAATGTTAAAGAAAAGCTAAAAGATTTTATGTTTTGGGGCATTTTTGCTGGCATAGTTTGGGTCCACTTTCTCCCTTTAAGGGAAGTGTCACAGCAAATCAATTAAAACATTTTCTGACTGATCACCTTTATTTTATTTATCCTGATGGGAGTACTCTGCTGTAATGGCCCCACCACCATCCACAGGGCACGTGAGCATGTTGAATTGTTTGAGGAGTAGGAAAATTATGTAAATCATATCTTACGGCCTTCAGTCACCAGATTTCAACCCAAACCAACTGATTTTGTACTATCATTCCACCACTATCAAAACACTAGTTAAGTACACTTTCGGAAGAACCATGTTTTTTCATCTAGCACAGTTCCAGCATATCTGTGCTAAGGTGCACTGAAGCCATTCTCACCACACCGCCAATCACCTACGTATACATACCGAACTGTTCTTGACAAAAAGGTATGTATTTTAGCAACAGCAAAAAAGCATATATACAGGCAACTGTTGGCCTAGGGAGATACCGTTTGTCCACCCCACCTGATGCGTACACACAGACCTTGGAAAATAAACAGATGACCAAAATAGCACACAGTAATTAACTATTGGCCTGACAGTTTATTTTAACCATTGCACCATTTCGAGATATTGGTTTAGTTGGAAACCTTAACAGCGGACACATTTACACAAGCTTTCAAAGCAGAGCATATTTACCCACCATCTGCCAGACTTGCATGATGTTGTCCTCAGACACAGAGCAGATCACCCACGGCTCATTGGGGTTCCAGGAGAAGTCAGAGATCTTCGCTGTGTGCCCACCATGGATGAACTGACAGGAGAAAAATAAATAAATAAAATACAATACACACACACAAACAGAAGTGAGGGGGAAAAAAGTATTTGATCCTTGAGATTTGATGCATGCTTGAGTTGCCAAACGTCAACCTAGAAACCTTAATGACTTGGAGAAGATCTGCAAAGGGGAGTGGGACAAAATCCCTCCTGAGATGTGTGTAAACCTGGTGGCCAACTACAAGAAATGTCTGACCTCTCTGATTGCCAACAAGGATTTTGCCACCAAGTACTAAGTCATGTTTTGCAGAGGGGTCAAATACTTATTTCCCTCATTAAAATGCAAATCAATTTATAACATTTTTGACATGCGTTTTTCTGGATTTTCTTGTTGTTATTCTGTCTCTCACTGTTCAAATAAATCTACCATTAAAATTATAGACTGATCATTTCTTTGTCAGTGGGCAAACGTACAAAATCAGCAGGGGATCGAATACCCCCCTCCCCCACTGTATGTGTGTCAAATAATATATATATATATATATACACACACACACACACACACACACACACACACACACACACACACACACACACACACACACACACACACACACACTCTATGCAAGTCTGATTAACTAAATTGTAATCAATGATTCATTTGCAGCTTCTCACCAGCAATTCAGGAGGCCCATCTTCTGCATCTTCTGGTGACTGTTCCTCGCCAATTTTACTGCACAAAAATAAGGATCAGAGCGATAGGGTGATGGATTACAGCAAAGACCTTCGTGCTTTGAGAAATCAAGAATGGAGTGAGAATAAGTGAGGAAATTCACCTGAGGTCCCAAACATTGAGACGTCTGTCTGTTCCACTGGAGGCCAGGATGGTTTCATTATGAGGTGACCACTGAACCTGTAGGCACACTGAAAGGTCAGGGAAATTTGCACTCAAGATTGAAGTAGCTGTTACAAGTGAATTTTAAGGCCGTACACAAACCTGGAATATTTCGTCTTTGTGGGACTCAAATGAATGCAGCTTCAATTTAAGGTTCCTGAGGTCCCACAAAGCAACAGTCTATAAAGGAAAGATTTACAGTTTATGGTGGGATAAAAAAAAAAAAAAAAAAAAAAAAAAAAACCTTCTATTTAAGAATAACATCCTTGAAGGAAAAAAAAATAAAATAAAACCAACATTCTTTACATATTGATAAGAGAAGGACTCTTCCACTAACGTTCCTACCTTGTCAGCAGATCCAGTAGCCAGGATGAACTCACTGTAAGGATTGAACGAAAGGCAATTGACCTCAGCAGTGTGAGCATCCACTGCATGACTAGGCTTGGATGTGTTGTTGGAGCGTGTATCCCAACTGAGACAGAAAAATGGGGATAAACGTGAATTCTTATAACCACTGAGTTTTTTAAAACAAAAATTACTTTTTCAAAATCCCCATTTATTCCAGTTGTTCCAAGTAAAATACATTTTGCTGGGATTGCAGAGCATTTGTACTTTACTTCGATTCAGGCACAAGATCATGCTGAACACAGGTTTTGGTTATGGCTTGCAGACAGATGCATTTACACTTGTATAAGTCTATAATGCCTTTTAGGCTTCTTTAAATGAACTGTGCAGTTATAACAGTTATAAGCGACTCAAACTCACAGCACACACAGAGTTCATGTGGAGCGTCATTTATTGTGAACCGAGCCACTCTAAAACACTGATGAGCCTCAGACTGAGTGAAACAGCAGCACACAAAAATAAAATCTAAATCTTAACGGTGTCGGTCTGGTTGTATTTTTAAGATCTTTGAAATGTTGATTTAAGATATTTTAATGCTAATTAAGGTGTTAAAATTCTTTAGAGTAAAAACAACTTTAAGACTTTTTAAGGACCTGTGGAAACTGCAACTACAGACTAATTTGCATTTTTAGTTTAGTTTTACAAATGCAAATTACAAGGTGATTCCATAATTCTTTCCACTGCCATTAATTAAACTAACTTCATTTAACTTGTCTGAGGTATGCTTCACAAAGCCAGAATGATCAGCTATTAAACAAAAATTGTTTTATGCCCTTTATGTGCTTTGTTTATTTGCTACAAAGTAAAAAACCTGGATGAACGTCCTCCACGTGTAGTGATTCCATAATTTTTGCCAGGGGTTGTAAATGCTCAAAAGAATCGAAGGTAACTTACATCATCAGCTTCTGGTCATCTGCTACTGATCCGAAGAGTGATTCATGCAGAAGATGCCAGGAAACATCCTCCACCACAGCAGTGTGACCAGTGAAAATGGTCTTAGCATCGACTATCTTCCCTTCCTTGGGTACTGTGCTGATGTCCCACAGACAGATCGTCTGAGAAAATAAAAGAGGAAATCAAAAGCCCATCACGAAGTGTACAGATTTTAACATGCAGTGCTTTGACCAACAGTATATTCAACTGTGATATGAGAACAGGAATGATGCGTCTTACATGATCATCAGAGGCACTGAGCAGGCAGCCGCTTAAGTTGGGGTTCCAGGACAGACCATAGCCCTCTTTCTGATGTCCTCGCAATCGCAGGTCAGGAGTACATTCTCCAGAGGGGTCTACAGGGAACAGGAAGCAGAGAACCGAACACACAGCACAACGCATAAAGCCAAGAACTTGTCATAAAAGCTCAACATTGAGCCACAATGTGTTACAGATTCTACGAGCCACAATGGTGGGTTACAGATTCTCTTGCAGAATAACAGCTCAATAACATGAGCTGTACCGTGTTGTTTCTCCACTGCACAGATCCATCTCCCTGCTGTGAGCAAGCGCATTCAGACTGAACTCTAGGCAGTGTCCCAAACTACCAAATGCACACCAAATAATATGTGGACTACATGGTGCCAATGGTGGGTGAACTGACTTGAATGTCATTTTTAGCATAATCAGCATAAAGCCAAGAATCTTGTATAAAAAGCTCTAAATCACCCATTTTAATTCCACCAGCAACTTAACAGACTTTGGGGTTAGAAATAAACATTTTAATCTACACAAGCGGCAATGAAAAGTTGTTCCTACCTGGTTTGGATGGGTGTTTGGTGTAATCAAAGACCAGTACATCACTGGTTGGAGTCTTGGTAGCAATGATGCAAGGGTTCTGAGGCATGTAGCGGGCCCGATTCACTTCTCCTTCATGGTTAATCTTAATCTCAATCTCAATCTTGCCACTCACTGATCCAAAGCCACCAAACTCTGAAAGCAAACAGAACACTCTTCATAGACAACTTGCACACCCATTCTAATATCAAATACCTAACAGCTTATCACCAGATTACACAAACACTCTTACCCCCTTTCTCACTGTCGTAATGCGAGGCATCGAACTGGGCATCATCATTGGGCAGCTGAACACTGGCAATGACCAGGTGGTTTTGCTCATCAGAGGTGTGGGTGCCGAGGACCAGCCGGTGGACACTGTAATCTTTTCCCTCAGGCCTGCAAAGCACAGGACACAACAAACCGTTTCTTAATTCTATAGCAGATGCAACAAAGAACAAAATCTTAAAATAATGCTACTCAGAAGAAGTATTTTTATATATATATATATATATATATATATATATATATATATATATATATATATATATATACACACACACACACACACAGTGGTGTGAAAAAGTGTTTGCCCCCTTCCTCATTTCCTGTTCCTTTGCATGTTTGTCACACTTAAGTGTTTCAGAACATCAAACCAATTTAAACAATAGTCAAGGACAACACAAGTAAACACAAAATGCAATTTGTAAATGAAGGTGTTTATTATTAAAGGTGAAAAAAAATCCAAACCATCATGGCCCTGTGTGAAAAAGTGATTGCCCCCCTTGTTAAAACATACTATAACTGTGGTTGTCCACACCTGAGTTCAATTTCTCTAGCCACACCCAGGCCTGATTATTGCCACACCTGTTCACAATCAAGGCATCACTTAAATAGGAGCGCCCTTGACACAGTAAGGTCCACCAGAAGATCCTTAAAAGATACACATCATCCGAGACCCAAAGAAATTCAGGAACAATTGAGAAAGAAAGTAATTGAGATCTATCAGTCTGGAAAGGGTTATAAAGCCATTTCCAAAGCTTTGGGAATCCAACGAACCACAGTGAGAGCCATTATCCACAAATGGCGAAGACATGGAACAGTGGTGAACCTTCCCAGGAGTGGCCGGCCGCCCAAAATTACCCCAAGAGCGCAGCGACGACTCATCCAAGAGGTCACAAAGACCCCACAACAACGTCCAAAGAACTGCAGGCCTCACTTGCCTCAGTTAAGGTCAGCGTTCATGCCTCCACCATCAGGAAAAGACTGGGCAAAAATGGCCTGCATGGCAGAGTTCCAAGGAGAAAACCACTGCTGAGCAAAAGAACATCAAAGCTCGTCTCAATTTCTCCACAACACATCTTGATGATCCCCAAGACTTTTGGGACAACATTCTGTGGACCGATGAGACAAAAGTGGAACTCTTTGGAAGGTGTGTGTCCAAGTATATCTGGCGTAGAAGGAACACTGCATTTCATAAAAAAGAACATTATACCAACAGTAAAATATGGTGGTGGTAGTGTGATGGTTTGGGGCTGTTTTGCTGCTTCAGGACCTGGAAGACTTGCCGTGATAAAAGGGACTATGAATTCTGCTGTCTACCAAGAGATCCTGAAGGAGAATGTCCGACCATCTGTTGTGTACTCAAGCTGAAACGAACTTGGGTTCTGCAGCAGGACAATGATCCTAAACACACCAGCAAGTCCACCACTGAATGGCTGAAGAAAAACAAAATGAAGACTTTGGAGTGGCCTAGCCAAAGTCCTGACCTGAATCCTATTGAGATGTTGTGGTATGACCTTAAAAAGGCCGTTCATGCTCGAAAACCCTCTAATGTAACTGTATTAGGACAATTCTGCAAAGATGAGTGGGCCAAAATTCCTCCAGGATGCTGTAAAAGCCTCATTGCACGTTATCGCATAACGCTTGGTTGCAGTTGTTGCTGCTAAGGGTGGCCCAACCAGTTATTAGGTTTAGGGGGCAATCACTTTTTCTCACAGAGGCCATGATGGTTTGGATTTTTTCACCTTTAATAATAAACACCTTCATTTACAAATTGCATTTTGTGTTTACTTGTGTTGTCCTTGACTATTGTTTAAATTGGTTTGATGTTCGAAACACTTAAGTGTGACAAACATGCAAAGGAACAGGAAATGTGGAAGGGGGCAAACACTTTTTCACACCACTGTGTATATTTATATATATATATATATATATATATATATATATATATATATATATATATATATATATATATATATATATATATATATATATATATATATATATGTATATATATAAAAAATAGATATGTATGAAGAGAAAGAGAAAAAAAACCCTCACCCCTGGCTTCACTGTAATTCTTAAGGTATGTATTTTGTCCATATGGTTTAACTGCATGAAACACTTTACTTTCGGTTTTGCCAAACTGCTAGAATTGATCGGTCTGTAACGAAAGTTATGTAAAGAAATTTTCGAGCGAGAAAAGTTAGCAGAAATGTCCTGATGTTGATAAAAGCTAATTACTGCAGTCTGTTCTCTATTGCCACAATAAATCTGACTCTTAAACATTACGGTTACTGTGAGTAAGATCATTGGCTTTAAATCATCACTTAACATCTGCCACCACCGGCTATCAAAACATACACACACGTCTGTATGCACAAAACAAGGCTTAGGTGTCTGCAAAGATACTCAATCGAACACAACGTAAACATATAAAGCATCAGTATTTGATCATTGAAATCACTACCCGGGTATTTTTTTTATGCATGACGTCAACATAAAGTCTGAAGAAAAAAAAGAAAAGAAAGATCTGTACTAACATTAGTCTAAACACGAACAGCTACTGACATTTGTTAATCCAATGAGTTTCACTTCTACACTCTGTGACAGAACAATCACAAAGTTTGGTTTTTAACTGACACCAGAGCGCTCGCTGTCTCTGCATGCCTGAGATATACTGAGCTGACCTTCAGTGATGCTTTTGCTGTGTGTTTAATATTTTTGTGGATCATTATTTTATATATTACATCTGACAAATACATACGTGCCACTACAGACAATATTAATTATCCCCCCTCCAACCGACCATTCCCATTAATGGTCTTTGTCTTCCCCTCAGGGGAAAAAAAGGGAACACTGATAGTTAAAAGAACGATACATGTCAATGTATGTTTGTGCCTTTGTTAATTAACAATAACAGGTAATTGAGAAACGGAATGCAATTTAAATCATACCATAACACATATCGATGCAGTGAATTTAAAACTGAACAGTGATAAACTTTTGGCCATACAGACGACTAATACCAGCTACATGTAACTAATAAAGTAAGTTAGGTGTCTGCGAGGTTTTAAAACAGTCTTCTTAACTTTTTCAGGTGGCTATGTTTCAGTATTGTGCTGCTCATCACTTGAAAAAGGGCTATAGTTTAAGATGAACCCGAGTTTCAGATGGGAGTGCTTTAGTACCTGGTGACATCAGGTACGAGAGAGAGTGTGCACTGAAGTACCTGGTGACATCAGGTACGAGAGAGAGTGTGCACCGAAGTACCTGGTGACATCAGGTACGAGAGAGAGTGTGCACTGAAGTACCTGGCGACATCAGGTACGAGAGAGTGTGCTTTAGTACCTGGTGACATCAGGGAGCCACTGTGCTGTGAGACTGGGCCACTCGAGCGCGTGGGTCATCACCAGGTCGTAGAGGAAAGGTGTGTTTTTCTTCCATATTTTGTACTCTTCATTGATCACCCTCTCTTCAACTGCATCATCAAAAGCAGCTGCAACACATACAATGGAAAAGTTAGCAAGCCACATGTGAACTCTCAAACTTTCAACTCATCCACACACACACACACAGACACACACTTAACACTCCATCCATCCATATCTCTACATCAACTCTTCAGACAGCTTTAAATCAAATGTCTAAACAGTGTAAACACAGCTCTACACTGAACTCCTACACTAATACTCATCTCTAATCATTCATTTTGGACAGAAACACAAGCTGTTAAGCAATTTACAGACATGATTTAATTTACAACTTGTTCTTATAAGAAATAAACCTAGCTGAGACTAGCATGCTAATCCATTCAAAGAGCTGCCGCCTACCACCGGCACCGAGCCACATCCACCAGGCCAACCTGTCAACTATTTACAGGAGTAGGACTTCCATTTCCGGCCTTATACGAAGTGCATCAGTCTACAGTTTACTCCTGCGAATGAAGTCCTGTATAAAAAGTCCCAAACACTGAAGCCATATTGTGAGATATGAATATGGCGGGACGCGCGCGGCCTGTATTGATTCGCAAATGGCTAACAATTAGCAACATTAGCTCAGGAAGTAAGCAGCCGAATAAATCTCTCAGAATCTATAACAAACCATTCGTACAGTCTGCTTAAACTGCGCTTACCTTCTTTATCAGCCATGCCGAGTCAGTCAGCCGTAACTACACACCTACAGTCCGATAACCGATAAAAAAAAAACAACAGACACTCCACATTGACGAGTGCAGGATGCTCTTTGTCTCGCGCTGCCGTGCACGTTCGCGCCAACTACAGCCGGAACCGCAAAAATGTCTGCCAATCATAGAGCAGCAGTCAGGACACGCTCTCCACCAATCAGACAGCAGCAGCCGGGACAGCACGTTCTCCACCAATCACAGAGCAGCAGCCGGGACTGCACGCCCTCTTTATGATGTTCTTGGAAGTAGTGATGGGAAGTTCGGATCATTTTACTGATTCGGATCTTTGAATCTCGTTCAGCAAAATGAACGAATCCTTTTTCGAGTCATTTCAGCAGAATATAATTCAAATGTTACATGTTAAATCCCCCGACACATCTAGTACTTAATAAACTATAAAATAAACTATAGGCTAATGCAACCAATTATGAGAAAGAGAAATGATTAATGAATAGCTTAGCATTAGGTCTTCAGGCTATGCAGTCTGTGAGTTCACCTCCTGGTCCGAGTCGTTCTTTCTTTTGTCACGTCTGTTGCCCGGAAACAGATATGATTAGTTCACGTCTCGAGTCTTTGGGTTCGGGTCGTTCGTATATACCGTTTCCTGTATGTGATGGCGCATTGCCTATGCGGCGGTGACCGGAAGAAAGAACGACTCGGACCTGAAGACTCGAGACGTGAACTAATCATTTCTGTTTCTGGTACAGAACCTGTGGGGATGTTGCGGCGCATGCGCGGTCAAAAATGAACGAATCACTCACTGAGACAACTCGTTGTGTCCGAGTCATATGAAAGAGTCGTTCAAAATGACCGAATCGTTCATGAACGACACATCACTAGCGGGAACATGTCAGTTCTGCTCGCAAATAAGTTCTGGGAACTTCAAAGCAAGTTATGGTTTAATATTTTAATCTTATGGTTATATGACAACTGACAAGGAACATTTAATAAAGGTTGCTTTTTAGGTAGCTACAAACATTTTAAACAATAATCTAATCGTTCAGGAACATTTCCCATAACATTCTTCCACTGTCTCATAAAATAAATAAAATAAAGTTTGCCCAGTTCATTTATTATTCATTTAATGACAAACTAAGTATGTGAGTATTTAAAATATTACTGTGGAATTTGAATTTTGTTACTGTAAAGAGGGAAAAAAATCCCAAGGGAATGCTACACAAGGAGCTTCATAACCTTCACAGTGCTCAATCGACAGATAATAAAAGTGCATTATTTACAACACTAAAGCATTTGGGCTTTAAAAAGATTCTTTATTGGAAAAAAAATACAATAAAACTTCTGTATTATCACTGTATAATATTTTCAGAGGGGAAAAAAGACAAACTATAAACCTCTAATCCCTGCCACATCAGTAGAAACTGAGATTATGGTTTAGGATTTTCGATGTGACATTTCAACAAGATACGGTACATACAAAAACCTTTTTATTAATAAAAATCAGTCATACATACAAGTGGGTTTATTCCGTTGAATATTTGAGAAGCAGATTTTCAGAGTACCTGAACAGTACTGGTAAAGAATGTGTCTATTATTAAAAGGTTATCTATGGCTTCTCCATTGGTTGTGCTTGAGTGTCTAGGACTCTTCCTACTACAGTGGACTAACAGGCTGGCCTCAGAGAGCAGTGTGTCGTGATCTTCAGTCGTCCTGAATGCTAATCTTCTCTCTCGGATTCAGATTCTGCCAGAGAGAGTGTCACACGTACATATTGACTTCAGTAGTGCCTGGTATACTGTATATGCAGTAAAGCAAAACTGAGAATGAAGCAGAGTTTACATTTCTTCAACATTTCTGTAACACCTTCATACCTTCCTCTGCATTCTGAAGCCACTCCACAAATTTCTTCATCTGCTCCAGAAAGACACTTTTCCCTTTGGTAGCATGGGCATCTTTGTACCATTTTAAAATGGCTTCCTCACTAAGGACGTCGGCTAACAACAGAGAAGGGTGCATAGTCATATAACACCATTTGAAAATGTAGCCGAGATGTGTTTGGTGTCCAGGGGGTTGGTATTTTGTATCAGCATCATAGCGCTATGAAAAGCTACAGATATGAGTAATGAACACACACACACACACACACACACACACATATATATATATATATGAAACTATCAGTAATGTTCATAAGAGTCATTGCACTGGATAACAGCCTTCGCAACAAAGATAGAAGCATTTTGTAGGTCAAAACAATCTGACTTTGAAATTGCATAAGTATTGACATTCAGTGTAAAACCATGAAGTTAAATCAACTCTGTGCAGTCAAACTGACCAGTTTTTCCCACAATTGCTGTCCTGAGCAGCTCCAAGTTTTTTTTTTTTTTTTTTTTTAAATCATTTTGACTTTGCTCATGAACTCATTAGAGAGATGTCCATATTGTCCCAAACTGCACACTAGCATACTAAACATTATGTGAAAATAGCAAGCGGCCAACCTTTACTTGATATGATGGAGTAGCATACTACTTGTAGCTAGTATTTGGGTTGGAATTAGATTTGGGTGCCTGATATGCTATTAAGATTTGGGTGCCTATTAAGTGCCATTGGGCCAATAACAGCTAGTTATTCATCACTTGTGATATAGATAAAGACTGTGATTTTGAATGGAGTATAGTCTACAACCTGCTAAATCTATTGTCACAATTAAGGATCTTTGAGTAAATTTAGACAGGCTTGAGGACGTGGTTCAGGATAATGTATGACTTGCTGTAATATAGAAAATGAATAAAACTGTTAAGGAACCAATTTAGACAACAGAATATTTTTTTCCCTTAGTATAGCTAGACAATGCTTCACTGAGGGCATTTATTGTGAATACAGACTATCCTACGATCAAAAAATCAGTTATTTAGAGATAAGTTTATGTGATTAGCTTAACATTATCATTTGAAGCAAGTATATAAGTTGGGGACAAAAATATTCGTTATAAATATATAAATACATCTTGGCTGATCGTTTACATTCGGAGTAATGGGTAAATTGTGTATAACTTTCCCCAAGCTTTTCGTATATACATACCATAACTGAGCAAGTGAGTTTTTTTTTCTCTTAATAAGTACCTTTGTAGAATAGCACTACTATCTTGGAGAAGGATTTCATAAAGTGGATGTTGTCATAGCAGTATTCCTGAATCTTCTGCAGCAAGACCAGTTCAGATTGACCCTGAGTACTGAACACAGCCAGCAGAGGAGCGTAGTGCTACACAAAAGAGTGAGACATCAGTATGACTAACCATGCGGGGTTGTAAAGGCTCATAAATGAACTAGCAGAATAGACTCTTAACATTGAAAAGATCTGCAAGAAGTACCATCTGTACTTTTTCTCAGGATTTATAGTTTTGTGAGCAATCGGTACTGTCCATAAAACAATTCCTGTATAAATGTCATAAGACCTACAGTATGAATAAATTGGATAGCTTTCGTACTACCTCCACCCAGGTAAGTGCAATTTACTGGCATAGTCACTGTAACCGGATGGTGTATTAATATATTACTAAATGTATTTAATGCATTTCAGGAGAACACCTCCTCAATCTATGTACCTTTAGGTGTTTGAGGGCCTGCTCAGTAACCAGCTCTTCCTTCTTGTTCCACTCTACAGCGTTCATAAGGCAGGACCAGAGTAAGCCAATCACAGCCTGCTCCTGTAGATCGTTCCGCTTCATCTCTTCCTTCACATACACCACAATCTGAACACGAAAATTGTATACAATTTTTTTCTAGATTAAAAATAAATAAATAAATTTATATACACACACACACACATATATATATATCTCACTGTGTAGTAAGCACTATTGCCCATCAGCTGTACATATTGAACAGAAATATTTGTGTACAATATTATGCTCACTAGTAGGGCTGACTGATATGTTGATATGATACTAATATAACAATTACATATTAAATGCTACTGAATGGATGAAGTTTAATATTACTTCTTTGTATTTGTAGGCATTAAAAAAGTACTGTCAAAATCAGTTTAACTATTTTTTTATTTATTTTACTACAGTTTTACAGACAGTTAGCTAAATTATATATCGTGATACATATCATACGTAGTATAAATGTCCTCAAGTATCGTATTAACCACAACCAATGAGATCATGACTCGAAAAGTAAGTGTATAAATGTAGAGGCATGTTCACCTCTCTGATGGGACACTCTTGAGACAGACGCTCTTGCAGTTCTTTCTGCAGCTCCTTGCGGGTGCCCAAAGACTGCTGCACACGCAGGAAGTCCGACAGCTCCTTCAGTCCAGCTTCAGTAAAGTACAATGTGAAGTGCTCCACATTTTGCTTGTTGGCAGGAAAGAGTTCCTGAGCAGATTTATATGAGACTGAATTATACTCATTAACTAAACTGGCTAATGTTGACCAATAATAATATATATTACACAAAAATTTAGTAATTATAAAAAAAAAATAATAATAAAACAAAGTAATGACTTTTTCCATTGTCCAGTTCTCAAGGTCATGAATGTTTAGAGCAAACACCTTCACAGATCTGCTGATTAACTAAAATTTGGCACGTTTACAATACTAAATATCATCTACTAATGAAACGGCAGGAAATCTTTCACACACAAACATACAAGGAGTTTCTTATCCAGACTGGCCTTCCTCAGGGCTGAAGTCACTGCATTGGCATCTTTCTCAGCTATCCATGCTTTGAATAGCTTCACTGCAAAAGAAGCAGCGATTCCTGTATAATAAGATTGACGTAGAGGTGAGTAAAAGAATCAAATTCCCACATCACAAACAGAAGGATGATTCTAAAAACTTTAGTGTGCATTGATATGGTGTACATTTTCCAAATAACCTTTACTGGCAGTGAATATTTATTCTCCAAAAATGGACATGTTTCTAAAATTAAAACAATTTAAACCTATAAACGTAAGATTGACTGTAAGTACTTGACTGATATTAATTGCTGCCACAAACATGCAAAGTGTCCAATCACTACAGGGATATCCATGCATCTATTTAACGAAAATTTGAGAACTACTGAAAAGCCTAAACTGAAAATAAAAAAATACCTCATGCTTAGCAGAGGTGAAAAAGTTGTCATGTCCATGAAACCAGTTTGTAACAACTTTGCTTTGGGACTTTGTGTATTATCATGCTGGAAGTAGCGATTAGAAGATGGTAAATTGTGGTTATGCCATCTCCACCAGCCTGGACTGTTGACACAAGACAGGTTGGATCCATGGATACATGCTGTTCGTGCCAAATTCTGACCCTTCTGTTTCAAATTCTGTTCTGATGAATCTCAATTTCTGCTGATCTACCATCTGTGTGCCTCAGCAGAAATTGAGATTCATCAGACCAGGCTACGTTTTTAAAGTCTGTCCAGTTTTCGTATGCCTGTACCCAGTGCAGCCTCAGTTTTCTGTTCTTGTCTGACAGAAATGGAACCAGACATGGTCTTCTGCTGCTGTAGCCCATCCACCTCAATGTTTGAGGTGTTTTGAGTTGCTTTTCTGCTTACCACAGTTGTACAGAGTGGTTATCTGAGTTACTGTAGCTTTTCTATCAGCTCAAACCAGTCTGGCTATTCTCCGTTGACCTCTTTAATCAACAAGACGTTTCCATTACCAGAACTGCTGCTTACTAGATGTTTTTTCTTTATTACAGCATACTGAGTAAACTCTAGAGACTGTTGTGTGTAAAAATCCCAGGAAATCAGCAGTTATAGAAATACTCAAAGCAGTCCGTCTGGCACCAACAAACATGCAAAATCACTGAAATCCCATTTATCCCCATTCTGTTGGTTGACGTGAACATTACCAGAAGCTGCAGGCCCGGCTTTGCATTTCACTGCTGCCATGTTATTGGCTGATTAGATAACTGCATAAATGAGTAGTTGTTCAGGTGTTCCTAATAAGTGGTTATTGGAGATTAATGAATGTTAAATCGAATGTAAAATATATGCATTAGGCTAATATTTTGCTGTGGAGAGAGAATCTCTTGATGGACCTGGTAAATGCTGACCTTCACAGTATCACCATAACCGTAATCATTAAGCCCTAGCCCCACACACACACACACACACAGAGACACACGCATGCTTAAAGCCTAATGTGTAATATTTTCCACAAACCTTCTTTCACAATGTTATCACTGAAGAGGCTGGTAAGGATGGCAGGTGGCAGTGTGCCATTGGCCAGCAGGATGCCAGTCAGCATGGCCAGTTTCGCCTGCTCAGACTCACTGAAGGCTTTCAGAAAAAGAAGCAGCTGCCCAGGGCAAACAGCAACATGCAGAAGGTGTATATGTTTTACAGGTTTTAGAAAGAAAGAAAGAAAGAAAGAAAGAAAGAAAGGCCCTTATTTGAGTTCCTCCAAAACATTGCCAGAACAAAAGCCGTGTCCATTTTTACTAAGGCATAAAACAGCCAGGTGAACACTGAATAGTTATATTTTTAATTATATAGCAACCAGAAACTTCAACATAATGAGTATTTATTGACCATGGTTTCAAAAGTCTACAATTATGTGGTTTGGTTATTATGCCTTGGGCACACCTAATTATGGAATGTCTAGGCTCACATGTTAAAACCTACCAGGTACCTTAGTCAGTATCATGAGACATTAAGACGGACACAAACAAAACCAAACCACTTAAAGCTCAGAGCCCAAGCTATTTACAGCTTTTAACCAAAAATCTTTTTTTTTCGAAAATCGTTTAAGCCCTTCATACACATTAATGTGTCCTGTTCTCAGCGTACTATTCTTATTAAGCAGCAAAGCTTTGGCACAATAAAATGTTCCCTCAGATGTGGGCTTTTTCATAATTAGGTGTAAATTTATAATTAGAGCCTGTCAGAAGAGTAATAAATGGGAGCTACATAGACAACAGTGACTCATCATGACAAACAGCACAGAGCTCTTGTACCATAGCAGTATTTAGGCTGACTGATGAAAGATGCAAGACGAACTGTTTTATCTCCCCACAATATGAACACCATCTGTTGGAACAAGATGAGTACAAGGAAAGTACCTTTTTTATTTCATCCTCAAACGCCTTCTCCAGGTATTTGTATCTCCTGATAAGTTTATTGAAAACCTGCCGATATGTAAATGAACAAAATGAAAATCAGAATAATAAACAAATGTCATTTCCAGCCATCCAAGTGTTAAAAATGTACATTATACATAATAATAAACTTTAGCAGGATTAATTTATAAAGCACTTTGTAATATAGGAAGTGTCAAGTCGATCTGTACTTCAGCAAGGACGTGTTAGGGAAGCAACATCTGAGCATTACCAAGCATTACCTGAGCATAGCTACGAGCAGCAGTGTGACTTTCCTCTGTAGTGAACACACAGTGGACAGTCACCTTGGTCTTGTCCCCATCATCAATGCGTGTTCCCCCGGGGGCTATGAGAGAAACAGAGGTTAGAGGTTAATGCTGTAATGGCTTGCATGACTGTACACTGCTCATATCAAGAAACACTAAGGAGATAATGTCAACAAGAGAGAAAAAACCACAACCTGGTGTGTCAAATGTAAAAATGAGCTGTTATTTAGATTTATATAAGGTGTATTAGGTTTATTAGGTCAATGTGGGGTTGACAAACTTTGCATAGCCACAGACTATATATCATAATTGAATATCTACTGTATGTACATGTACATTTAATTGCTTACTAACTGCAGCTTCTGCTCACTTTTAATCACTTTGTCTGAACTGTTTCTTTATGACAGATTTCATACTTGTCCATCTGATTAATGTAACTTTATATTTAAGATTTAGCTGCAGTTAAGTTTACAGAGATACCCTGAATGTGAGCTCATTCTAGACAAAGTACAGTGCAGTGATTCTGTAGGCAATGTTAAAGCACTGTTGCTCTGGATCATGATACTAAGCTAAGAATAAACTCAGCATTACCAAGTAACTGCCATTTAGTAACAGACACCTGATAACCAAATAAGACTCAGCTGACCCATTTCATGTTAAAATATATAATTAATTGAAATCTAAAATGAATAATGAATATAGTACTGTTAATGTGGAAAAAGTACCAAGCATGCTCCCAGCAATGAGGATGTCAAACAGAGTGTCCGCATAGCGACGGTAGTCCAATCTCGAACCGGTGACATCCAGAAACTTGGCTACAGCATCAAGATCACCCCTAGCTTCGTTGAGGCCCTGAATGATTGTGTCTCTGAAAACCGTGGGCTCAAACTTCTCCTTTTCATCTGCAATAACCAGAGGGAAATAATCAGAACCAAGCCAGCTGTGGAACTGGTACAGACTGGTATACACTACGCTTCATTAAGGGTTCACTAAAGACATTTCTTGTCTGTATGACTGATAGTTGTGCACAAATGTGAGCATTTGAGGATGAATACTGCACTTGTTAATGAGATCTAGAAGCCATCATTACTGTACATGGTTCGTGAATACATCAGACCAAATGTGTGGAAGTACACACTAACTGGCTGTGGCTGTGACACCCCGCATTTGAACAACCAATAGCACCTACAGAGTAAGGCTTTGAAGTGTGACACCAGTGTCCTGCGATTTAAAAAAAAAACAGATTTGGCAGCCATAGTCCCCTGAGGAACATTTTGTAGGCCAAGCCAGGCTCAGGATGAAAAACAGCACTGTGCTGCAATCATAGCTCGCTTGTGCTAATGTATTTAAATCATGTAAAGTCTGTTTGAAAAGTCCTGTATTTGAACCAGTGTGGGCAGATTCATATCTGCTGTACCTGATCTGTGTACATGTACAGTACGTGTGATTGGCAGCAGTATTGAGGTGGTAGAGGGTCTCCACACAGCTTAATGTTGTGTAAGAGAGGACACAAACAGGCTATTAATGGAAGGCAGAGAACTGCTACTGGGACTGTAACAACATGGAGTGAAAGACTGTAGAACACAAGTATCTTAGGGGAGTGTTATATGTGTGCGTGCGTGCTTATATGGATAAGCGCCCAGACAAACTTGGATAAAAGTCAATGTTTGGAAATAAAAGTTTTAAACAAACAGTCTATAAGGCAAAATAAAAGCAATTTAGTCTCGTTAAATC
Organism: Ameiurus melas; assembly: GCA_012411365.1. Lineage (NCBI taxonomy): Eukaryota > Metazoa > Chordata > Actinopteri > Siluriformes > Ictaluridae > Ameiurus > Ameiurus melas. The sequence continues at coordinate 15,730,353 of CM022774.1, forward strand.
GCTATAATTTATTACAGTGAAGATGGACAGTGCCAAAAATGGAATCTTACCCCTTTTCCTGGTCTTAAACCGTTGGCCTGTAAGCACTGGCTTCTGTTGCTTACCGGTATTCATAAAAGTCCTGAAAAGAAAAATAAATGTTACATTTACTGAATTGGGCAGATGCTTTTATACAGAGGGACTTACAGACATGCTTTTTTATATCAACTTGGAAAACATTCTAATGTCAGTCCAAGTCTAAAGATACCAGCAGGCTGAAGTACTTCCAGAAACAGGAGGCTTTACCTAAATGCATTAAAAGAAATAATCCAGAGATTTACACTTTCCAACTAATTTCCATCTCCAGCGTCTGTAGTGTATGTGTGATTATTAAGGCCCAGCATTTTGACATCTGTTTATACAAAACTCACTTAACCTTGGAAGTCTATAGGCAGTTGCTGGGGCATTTGTTATACGCAAAACACATTTTTGGAGGAAGTAGAAGGAATGTCTTCTTCTGCCTAAGGTAAATTAAGCTCTAAACCATTATACTTAATCCTTTCAGACTACTTCTTCCAGATGGAATAATTTGTGTTTATGTATAATCAAGGTAGCGCAAAGTAAACACAGAAGTAACCCGAGTTCCACCTGATCTCAACGAAACCCAAAAAATAATCAGGAACACTTTTTTTTGTACTGAATTGCTCTCTCATGCCTGTGTCACATGTGTGAATTCACATTTCATGGCTGTCTATGATCAATAACTGCCCTTAGACTTGCATTATTAGGCTTGAGTCACCAGTTGTTCTGTTCACAGTAGAGAAATATGACAAGTGTTCTCCATAGTAATTACCCATATGTTATACATATATTAAGTGCAAATTAAAAGTTAGAAAAAAATAAATAAACAAATGATGGCATAATCCTTTAATGCACAGTGTATGTTCAAATTATAAGTGCTTCTGTTATATTAAGCAGTTCTAAAAAAAAAAAACAACAGTCAACAATACCATTTGTAAGAATATCATTCAGAATGCAAAGCAGCAGTAACTTATAGCAATTTATAACACCCAACTTTTCACTCCCTTATTTTCAGTAACCACTTCTGTGCCAGGTATTTCCCACGCAGTATAACGAACACTTTCCTGAACACACAGCTTATCTGCACTGAAACAGTACAGAGAGAACCAAAAAAGCCTGCTGTTTGAAAAGCTTACCTGCTGTAATGTCTTTCCACTACAGAGTGAGTGTGATATGTGTGTGTCTCTGTGAGCACTCCAGCACAAAGTGACTGTCAAGCTCACACTGCTTGGAGCTAAATATAGAGGAGCTCATCTCTGTGACAGCGTAAACTTCAGTAAGCCACGCATGGGACATGTGTCGTATTACAGCAAGGACATGTCTGAGCATAGTCCACTGCCCAGTATCCCCCCAACAACCAATCCCCCCCTCACCACCACTTTAACAATGATTAATGGAATGTGTTATTTCTCTACCCATCACATCTCTGAATAATATTTACAGTTTACTCACTCAGTTTACTAGGGTCAGTTGTTGAATTACATCAATAAACATTCAAATATGCATACACATACATTAAAAACTACATTAAAAATAAGAGAATTTTTGATTATAGCTCTTACTATTTGGATTTATCAAACTTTCCACAGCAGTTAAAAAGTAATTCCGGTTTCTTTCCTAAAGGTTTCGCATAAGTACAGATTCTTCCTTTTGAAAATGTAGGCCCATCTCTGAAAGGACAAACCCCTTTAATTATAGAATTCATGAAAGTGGTTGCATTAGTATTCACTGTCCTCTTCTACAGCAGCCCTTAGGCCTTATAAGCAGGTTGAGAGTAAACGTTGTGTTTTTCCATTCTTATCTCAGTATAGGAAACCAGCCACGGAGCCATGACACAAGTCAGTGGATGGTTCCGTGCCGGTCCCAAGCCTGGATAAATGGGGAGGGTTGCGGCAGGAAGGGCATCCGGCGTAAAAACTGTTGCCAAGCTAAAATGGATGTGAGAGACTCCAATTCAGATCATGAGAACGTTCTGGAGAAGAGTCACCTGTACCGGCGACCCCACCTAGTGGGATTAAAGCCAGTAGAAGAAGAATCTCAGTATAGGGAAATGTGCTGAAATTGTTGTGCATGATAATTGCCTATAGTCACATGTTCCAATATTTTTTATCACTTGAAAAGATAGGTGGGTTCAAAGAAAAGGTGCCATGTTCTCAGTTGTTTAACACAACTAGGTATAAATATGAGGAAATGAAAGCTGAAATTCTGATCCGTCATCTCATATTCATCTTTTCATCTCAAACCCAAATGTCTTCAGTGTATAGCAAGTCCCTTTCGGACGGGACTGTACACAATGCCTTTCAGGTGCACAATTCATTACAATATTCAAACAGCCAGTAATCACAAAAATGCAACATTTCCCAACCTCACTATTTTGGAAGGTATTTTTGAGGGTTCTATGTGGCCCATCACTGCATATCCAAACACAAAAAATTTATTTGATGTCAATTAGAAGTAAGCGTTGCCCATGCAGTCCTAACTCGTGAAACTACTGAAATATGAGATCGCAAAGAAAGCCATTGTAACTGAATTTCTTACCTGATTTTGAAGTGCAGTAAAAAGGGCGTGTCTTACATGAATAACGACAAATCAAATTGGAGGAGCCATAGTTTATAGTTTCCAGTTTCTACTATATCAAAGATTTTGGTCACATTAATGATTCATGCAAAAGTTTCTTAAGGACTAATTTTTATAGATACAAGATATATAATATATGCTCTATTGTTTTGTTTTGTGTTTTTTTTTTTGCTGTATCGCTCATCCTTAATTCTGATTAATAATGGCTTGGGCACACTGTCTTTTCTGAGCTAGTCATTTCTTGCAGCTTTGAACCCATGTACACAGGAGATATCCGATATCACCCTGGAATCCTTGCCCTAAAATTGGACACAAGGAATACAAGTTCCACAAGGGTTGTTTTCACTGCAGCTTTACTCAGCCCGGATTTCTTCATCCGCTGTATGCTAAAAATGACAACATTGTGTTTGTTAGGTATGCGCAAAAGGTATCTAGCACAAGCACTGGCTGTATCAATAACCTTGTATCACCGATGCTAGAAGTTTCTGAGTATCATCTCTGGGTTAATTTACACAGTGCGAATTAGCTGGGAAACTGAATCATCCAGAGAGAGATCACACCTTGCAAATGAAAGAGGAGCCTGAGTCATGTCTCACCCTTTAATTATATCAGATAAGAGTCCATGTACGACAGAAAGAGGAAGTTAAAAAATAAAATATAAAATAAAAAATCAGGCTGCACTACTATTGCCAAAGCCATATCTCCCTACAGTTCTCGCCTGGTTCCTCGCAGGGTTGAGCCTGGCCAGTACCTGGATAGGACACTTCCTGGGAAAAACTATGGTTGCTGGGGGAAGGCTGGAAGTGGTGTTAGTTAGGCCAGCAGGGGGCGTTCACCCTGTGGGCTGTGTGGGGCCTAATGCCTCAGTATACTGACGGGGACACTATACTGTGAAAACAGAACTGTCTTTAGGATGAGACGTTAAACTGAGGTCCTGACTCTGTGATTATTAAAAATCTCAGGACACTTATTGTAAAAGAGAAGGGGTATAACCTTGGTGTAAATATTTCAATTTGCAAATCTAATTTTATTTATTTGTGAATTTAATGAATCTTTCTGAATCTTGCTACATTTATTTGTGGATCATAAATTATTTTTTTTGGAATTATAAATCAATTCTAACCGCATACTGATGCTATACTGTCTGAAAAGAAAGAAAGGAGAGATAGAGAGAGAGAGAGAGAGAGAGAGAGACAACAACAACAGCTTGGTGTCAGGGCAACTGTTTTCAACTCCAAATGTATACTTGTCTGAACGGATGGGTGAACCAGATCAAACCTGATCAGCATGAGAAGTGCTCACATCTTAGTACAAATACAGAGTGGAAAACTATCAGCTTGATGAAGCACAGTCATGTCAATTATAACCTTTACAGACTTTTTTTCCCTATAGCAAATAATAAATTGCTTAATGTAGCAGTTCAACAAAAGTGTCACAGGACTGCATTAAAAAGCACAACGATTTTCTATGAAAATTGGGGACGCCCACAACTCTGCATGCACCTAATCATTCACTGGAAAACCGGTGTTGCCTGGCCTTCATTTGCATACTGGAATATGATTGGTTCCTATATTTTACTGTGCAACACTTGTGTCCTGTTCAATAAAAACTTTCAAATGAGGTCTTTTAATTAAAAAAAAGTATTTAATTAGAAAAAAACCCATATAAGTTTGTCCTGAACAAATAATGTGTTAGTAATCTTTTGACAATGATGATTAGTTTATAAGACATGATACATAACTTTACCTGTGCTGTTGAAGCCCAGCTACAGTCCTTACATTATATTCGTGGTGCGTTCAATGCGCTTAAGCTTGTGTGTGTGTGTGTGTGTGTGTGTGTGTGTGTGTGAGTATTTATAAATCCTACGCGATGATGATTTCACTAATCAAAGAAAAGTACATCCACAATTATAGTTTAAGGCAACTTGATTCTAATGTTGGAATAGTTGTTTCAAACAGGCAAAATATACATGTTCTTGTAGATGCACAGCTTCCTCTACACTTCACAAACCAGCTGAACAGATTAAATATTACCACGCCGGGTCACACCAGTATAGACAAACAAAAGTAACGAAAACTACAGCACAAAAGACACATTTAAACAGACCTCTGGTTAAGTTAAACCTATTTTACCTGGCAGTGGGTTTAACCTTGTGAAGAGTTTGAAGCACCAGTTTGAAGTCTCACTCTTCCACATGGAGAGGCAGTGAAATGCATTGGAGCAGTCCATTTTTGACAGGAACCAAGGAGTTTATTCTACATTATAAGTCTACATTATAAAGCAAATACACTGTAACTAAAACAGATTACACGATGAAAGTTATGTTCTATAGAAAAAAAAATAAGGCACGTTAACCTGTAGTCAAAAATGACCTGTTTTAATGTTCTTTCATTTGAGCACATAAATTGTATCCCCCCATAAATCCCCCTTTTTGTCATCTGCAGATGGTATGATCCTAACAATGGCTTTCCTTCCATGGCTACAGTGTTATAAATTGAGGACTCCTGTATATCTCCCATTACTTTATCGTGATTGAATAACGCTGTTTTAAAGGGCAAATAAAGGTAAATTCTTATTATTAACAATAAAAAAAAACAACAGTAGGAATTAACATTAAAATGACAACTCAACGTAACACAGCTAAAACGAAGAGAGGTGATTTAACATCTGCTGAAAGAGAGATGCTACAGGTTGCAGCTGCAGGTATCAGTCAGAACACACACACACACACACACACACACACACACACACACACACACACACACACATATATATATATATATATATATATATATATATATATATATATATATATATATATATATAATATATATACTGTCCTTTTTAAAATTTTCATCATATTTAAAATTGATACTTAAAAATTACAACTTAAAAAACATTCTTCATATTTTTTTGAACCTATATGTTTTGCATAAATGTTTAATAATTCATTGTTTTCTAAAAATTGATGTGTGTGTGCTAATTTAATGTATTTTATGTGACATGTAGTAATGTATCAATTTAATACAGAGTGTCAGGGATGATATCGACTTGAAAAGCTGGATAAGTATCCGATCATCCATTTTCCATACTGGATATTGTATGGGGGGGCTGGAGCCTATCCCAGAGAACTAGGGGCACAAGGTGGGGGACAGCCTGGAACGGGGTGCTAAAAGTATCAGATCATATTTAACCATTTTTTTCAGTCTGCTCTCCTGATTATTTTATACCTTGAATAAGGGATACTGAGTGACTTGTTTTGCACAACCTGACAATCGAAGCTTGCTGAGAGTTGACTTGGTCTCTAGTGGTTATTGGGTGGCAGTTCTCAGTCGATACTTAGACCTCTGATATCAGTATTGTTTTGAATAATCACATAAACAGCTCATTCTAAACTGAGAAAATCACCTGGTACAGGGCCAGTGTGATGGACAAAGTTTTTCCTCGATATTGATGTTTTTACAGTGCTGATCAAGTAACTGAATATCAGATATGTGTAGACTAGCTCCTAAGAAATGTCTTTTTTTTTAATTATCCATTTATTAGTTTGCAATTATTTGACCCAGCAAACCTTCTCTTTGCAGGGGATGTGCAAGAGGCCGCTCAGCTTCTCAACAGTAAAGAAGTGCATGTTAACTGTCTGGATGAGGTAAGGATAATTAATTCATCATTATAGCACAAACACATATAAACACATAAATACGGGGCATGCTGTTATAGGAAAATAATCAGTGAAAGGTGGTGTTATATGGGACAACGCAATACTATTATTAAGTTTATTATTTTCCAATAGCATTTTTTAATAAAAGTATTTTATTTGTCTTATTCCACATTAATTTGCCAATAATTACATTTGGATGATTTGTTCTGTTTCATGTTGTTAAACATCCACAAAATAAGTTAGTTCTTATTTTATAACAGCTATAAGCTATGGTCATTCCCTCATTGGCATCTATTTTCCTCTCTCTTCCAAGTGTCTGAAATACAGGTTCTTGTGTAAGCTATAGCTATAGAAACAACTTGCAGCCAACCCAGTTGTCAGTGGCATTCTGTTAGAGAAAATTAATCTTCTGAACAATCAGAATCATTTAACTGTACATTTTTTCCATATGTAAGTGATGTGATCATTTATTGAGTAGCTCTTATATACATTTGTGAAGTGCCTGTTGGAGTGAATTAACAACACATGCTGTCCATTGTTAGACAGACATATGGTGGAGACTTGTGAGAGGCGGACATGCAGCTCAAAGGGGTTTTGATAATGGAGAGGCGGCACTCAATGTAGCCCACAATAAAGGCTTGTTCCGACTCTTTTGTCAAAAAATAGAGTGGTTTAAAACCGTAAACCCCAAGCCTCCTGCCTGTCAAGCTCAGATGTATGGCATGCAATCTATGCCACCAACGTTCAGTCACATTCAGTCAGCTCTGGCCAAAAAGCAGCTCAGATTATGAGTCATAAAGATGAGAAAGAACCAACAATGTTTTTTGATTAGTGGTAGAAATGCAAAAGAAAAAAGAAGCAGGCTGCTGTTTTGAATAATCATATCAGTTTCAGTTACAATCTCACATCTCTGTTTTGTTTTGCCCATTATCTTTCCATCCAGAACGGTATGACCCCTCTCATGCATGCTGCTTATAAGGGGAAAGCAGACTTATGCAGGCTATTGCTGCAGCATGGAGCTGATGTCAATTGTAATGAGCATGAGTATGGCTATACTGCGCTCATGTTCGCCAGCCTCTCAGGTGACAACACTAATGTTTTCTAGGGGCAAAAATGGGTATTATATGTGGCGTATCAATCAGCTAAATAAAGTCAAATACATGTTCGATTTTCTATAAATAAAGAGAGCTGTTTATATATAAAACAATTGTGTTCCTTTTCAAAGGGAACTCAATGTTACGTGAGCTTCACACTGTGGGAAGCACCCTCCAGCGCAACGGGTATCTGAAATCTGTGACAAATCACGCTTCTTTATAGGCCTGCTGTGGTCAGGTGACGTGGCATTTCCCATGACGTGTGACTATAAAACGGCACCTGTAAATCACGTCATCAGCTTCTCTTTGTCTTCAATGAAGATGTCTGTATAAACATTCCTAAAACTCTTCACTTTTCTCTTGTGTATATATATATATATATATATATATATATATATATATATATATATATATATATATATATATATATATATATATATAATATCTATATATAATATATATATATATACACACACACAGTGAGGGAAAATAGTATTTGATCCCCTGCTGATTTTGTACGTTTGCCCACTAACAAAGAAATGATCAGTCTATAATTTTAATGGTAGGTTTATTTGAACAGTGAGAGACAGAATAACAACAAGAAAATCCGGAAAAACGCATGTTAAAAATGTTATAAATTGATTTGCATTTTAATGAGGGAAATATGTATTTGATCCCTCTGCAAAACATGACTTAGTACTTGGTAAAGACTTAGTAATTATTTTTAATTTTCAATGCCCTGGCTGAGGGAAGGAGGTTCATCGTCCCTTTGATATGGTGAAGTTGTCCTGTCCCCTCAGCAGAAACCCCCCCCCAAAGCATAATGTTTCCACCTCCATGTTTGAAGGTAGGGATGGTGTTCTTGGGGTCATAGGCAGCATTCCTGCTCCTCCAAACACGGCACGTTGAGTTCATGCCAAAGTTCATGAGTACTATCCACAAATGCTGGTTAAAGCTCTATCATGCAAAGAAGAAGCCATATGCGAAAATGATCCAGACACTCCGCCATCTTCTCTGGGACAAAGATAATTAAAATTGGACTGAGTGGAAAACCGTTCTGTGGTCATACCAAAATTTTTAATTATTTTTGGAAACCATCTAAACTAAAGAGTACTAAAGAGGAGAGGGACCAACCGGAATTTTATCAGCATTAGTCTATACGCCTTTCCCCCAATTGCTCTGCTCCTATTCGCACCTGGTTGGCCAGCTCAAATATGATTCTTGGAGATAATATCTCTGCTGGACAGCACTCCCTGTGAGATTCCTGTTTGCAGAGATCTATTGTCTCAAAGAAGAGGACTGATTTATGATCTTCGGCATGTCTGTTGCCCCTTCCTGCCTTGACTTTCTCCCTGGACGAGCCAATGCCTTCCTATATCTGAGGCCGAATTATTTGCTAAGTGCCTTCGTCTGCTGCTCAGCCGGTAGTGTTGCAGGCTTTCTGCCCTCCTCCGTTCCATACACTGGAATGAGAAAGATTGCACCTACTGTGTCCTGTGAGGACTCTGTACTTACATCCAAAGCTCTGGCCAGTGGTGTAAGTCGGAGCAGTTGCTGGTCTGCTTGGCAGAGGCAATAGAGCTGTGTGAAGCACCCCATCTCTGTTTTTATAGCGAGGCGCACGGTCTCACTATGTCTCTGGGCATAGAGGCTCATTCCACTAGGGGGGTGACTATCTAAGAGGTACCCTTACAAGATGTGTGTGCGGCATTACAGTTTGGTCGAGGATCTTGCAGTGACCTATATGCCCAGATCTCTCACGCCAGACTAAGGCCATACCCACAGTATGATGGAGTGGGTATAGTCATTCCCACAGCGTGAATCTCACGCAACATTGAGTTCCCTTTGAAAGGGAATGTCTGGGATACACATGTACCGTTTTACAGTCACGCAATAATAGTGTGAATAGTAGACCCAATTTCACCTGACCATGGCAGGCCTATAAATAGGAGTGATTTTACTCAGACTTCAGATAACGGTCGTACACGAGGGCGCTTACCACAGCGTGAAGCTCATGCAACATCTCATTCCCTTCTCAGGGAACAGGGTTACATGTGTAACCCAGACGTGTGTTTTTTTTTTTAGCTCAGTCGTATATTGAGTAAATATTCCTAGCTCTAGTAAAACTCATGCTTAGGCAATGCTGAGATTACGTGGATGATGCTAGATGCTGGGGCAGAGACAGACCTGGTCAACTCAGTGGGACGGACTGCAGCACAAATGGCAGCTTTTGTAGGTGAGTAATGTAGATAATGCTCACAGACAGACAAAGATGTTCACACACTGCACACAAACTTCAATTATACAACCACTGAGCAGCTATTTCTATTTTTTTCTGTATTGCAGGCCAACATGACTGTGTGACAGTGATCAATAACTTCTTCTCACGAGCAAGATTAGAATACTACACCAGACCACAGGGCTTAGAGAAAGAACCCATACTGCCTCCAAAACTGGCAGGTCCTTTACATAAGATCATCATGACCACCAACCTTAACCCAGTCAAGGTAGGGTTTGCTTTTTAAATCGATATATATTGGCTGCAGAGATAACTTCTGTAAATTTTTTTCTTTATCCTTATTGGTCAGAACATTTGCCTCATACCTCCAGGATTGGGGGTTCAATTCCCGCCTCCGCCTGTGTGCGGGGAGTTTGCATGTTTGGAGTTTGCCTGTGCTGTGGGGGTTTTCCCCGGAAAAGAGGACTCCAGTGGCAACCTGTGAAGCTCTGGTGATCTCCCTGCCCAAGAGGGTTGAGGCAGTGCTGGAAAATAATGGTGGCCACACAAAAAATTGGACATTTTCACTTAGGGGTATACTCACTTTTGTTGTCAGCGGCTTAGACATTAATGGCTGTGTGTTGACTTACTTTGAAGGGACAGCAAATTTACACTGTTACACAAGCTGTACACTCACTACTTTACATTGTAGCAAAGTGTCATTTCTTCAGTGTTGTCACATGAAAAGATATCATCAAATATTTCCAAAAATGTGAGGGGTGTACTACTACTACTACTACCACTGTGTGATGCGTGAGATACTCTATATATATATATATATATATATATATATATATATATATATATATATATTGGAGTTTGGAATGTATTTGTGGGGATTTGTACACAGACACAAGACCTTTGGTGAGCTTGTGCACTGATGTAAAATGAGAAGACAGTCAGCATTCCAATTCATCCCAAAGGTGTTCAGTGCGTTTGAGGTCAGGGCTCTGTTCAGGCCAGTTCAGTTTCATCCACACCAACCTTGGCAAACCATCTCTTTATAGCCCTTGCTTCATGCATGGGGCAGTGTCATGCTGGGATACATTTGGGCTAGGCCTCTTAGTTTCAATGAAGTGAAATCGTAGTCCAACAGCACACATGCTTCCAACTCATGGATGCAATCGTCAGGTGTCCACAAACATTTGGACATTTAATGCATGTAAAGTGCATTGCAGTATCAAAAACCTAGCATTAAGTACATGGCTATATTCCAGGAAGACTGCTAAAGTAAATTATTGTGAGCAGAAAAGCAGAGATATTTTTTTTTTTAAATATTCACCAAATGGCTTTTCTTCACTCACAAAGGATGTATGGGATAAACTTGACTACTCAGTGAGAAAAGCAGATCCCACCAGGCAAAAGGACTTATAACTGACCTGAAATGGGACCGATTTTATGCCACCCATTCATGAGGTTTTAGTAACATATCTGCTAAAACGTTGTGGACTTTAAGTAACAAGTATACTTTAAATCAATGTAATATAATTTAAGAGTTCAGTTAGTTGTACAATATAGTAGCTGCATGATTATTCTATGTTACGTATACTACCTATTGAATATTTCTTTAAATGGTGAAGCACTAATGCATTACAGACTTAGTGCTGCATTCAGACTTTTGGCCCGTTGTGTATATTGTAAATATGCACATATATAAATAAATAATATTACATTGGAAATACTTGCACAGTAAAGATTTATGGAAAAATGGTGTAATTGGATCTAAGTGGCCTATGTTGTTTGGAGCATGGCATCTTAGCTTTCTCAGATGTCTTGCTCTCACATGCATAAAATTCTCACAGTCTCACAGATATTTAACTCCTAATCTCCTTTTTTTGATGAGTCAATAGGATATGTGTAATCTACAATGTTCCTGGAAACCTGCTAGCTGGATCAAAATGGTGTTGAAATATTTCACTGTGATATATTTGTCCTGACTATCTCCTATTCCTTTAATTTTTTTTATTTACATTTACATTTATTCACTTAGCGTCTGCTAAGTGAATAAATGTAAATGTAAATGTAAATTTTCTCTTCCTTCGTTTATCTCAAATGCCACGCATCGTCCCACTCTCTCTGTTAGATGGTGATGATGGTGAAAGAAAACCCGCTGCTGGTAGACGTCGTAGCTCTAGAGAAGTGTTACCGAGTGATGGATCTGCTGTGTGAGCAGTGTGTGAAGCAGCAGAACATGAATGAGGTGCTGGCTATGAAGATGCATTACATCAGCTGTGTGCTACAGAAGTGCCTAGCCTTCTTACAGGAGCGTGATGACAAACTAGACGCTCTCCTCAAGAGGTAATTTCATTGTCGAGCACCATAAAGTGATGCAAATGGAAAGCTTTGATCACACTGCCCCTTCAATGTGATCACACTTATTAATATATTAGTTCCACAGATGGTAATTATGTGGATTTTTTTTCAGTCTTTTAAAAGGGCGAGATGGTGATGGCTTTCCACAGTACCAGGAGAAATTTATTCGTGACTGTATCCAGAAGTTTCCTTACTGTGAGGCGACTCTGTTACACCAGCTGGTCCAAAACATAGCTCCAATGGAAATTGTTAGTGAAATTGTATGACTTATTACAAGCATTTTGATTTATTTGTTACCTTTACCTTATCTAGCCTATAACCTCCATGTCATTCAAACATTACCAAACATTAAACAGGTCAAATGTGTGGTATGAATAAGTTACTTCATTGTATTCAAAAGAGAATGTATAGGCTATTGAAAAAGCAGATAAGATTCAGTTCATGGTATTCCCGAGTGTGTTTTAATAATTTCAAGGTTAGTTTAGAAAAACTAATTTGCTATCTTACCATGCAAAATAGGTTTTTCCCCCCATACCAGGCTTCTGTTTATGTTTCCAGCTTCTTATCCTTAAATTACAACACACAAGGCATATGTAGTTTTTCCAGAGGAGGAGGGGGGATCAGTTAGGGGAAATTTTCAGTGGAATTGCAATTTACCTCACAGGCAGAAAAGAACATTAAAATTACAAACCGTTACTTTAATCAACGATATACAATTGTAAAATCAGCAAACTGTTTATTGTTTCAAGGGAAACTCCCCAACAGCATTCTCAGTTCTTACTCAGGCATTAACAGGTCAGATGGCTCTAATGGATGCCGAGTTTTGTGCTACATGCGGAGAGAGGGGAGCTGATAAGAAATGTTCATTCTGCGAAAAGGTACAGAGGCTCTCTGCTTCCTGTCATGTAGTCCTTGGTCTGTGCCATTTTTAAACTTGATATGATGTGATTAAGATTAGGTTAAAAAAATACTTTTGTGAGTTCTATGTATTTACACTGAGAGTTCTTACTGAGACTGATTCTAGCACTGCCTCAATTTTTTTTCTTTCCAGGTTGTCTACTGTGGGCAGGCATGTCAGAGGTTGCACTGGTTCACACATAAGAAAGTGTGTAAGGCTCTGCAGCGACAGAAAGAATTTCAAAGTAAAGATTCCCCCAGTGAGAGAGAAATCGCTGGAAATGGTAAAATATTAACATGTCTTTATGCCATAATGCCTTTTTTAATTAGACCTTTTTCCTGCATGGAAATCATAAATATGACCATTTCATTTACAGTATAAAAGGGTGAACTTGTTTCTTACTCACCCTTTAATTATATCTGACTTTAAGCACTCTAATCAATCATTGTTTTATTTCATATCTAAGCCACTTACCAATTATTTTAAGGCATGGCCTTTCCTTTTTGCAGCCAGGGACCTGTAAAATAAATTCCACAGACTCTCTCGAAACATAATCCAACTATTGAAATATTAGGTAAATTACTTAAATATGTACAATAATATGTTGCCTATTTATTGGAGCTATAGAGCTTTTTTATTCCTGAATTTTCCACTGACAGACTATATTATGTCTACGTTGACATTATTTATAAGCCTATTTGTTTTTGAGTTACTGGGGTTTGGGATAAGTTGCAGTCAGTTAGGCTGATAACTATAAGAATTCAATAATGAATATGATAAATTTGATAATAATGGGTTGATATTTCCAGCACTGTAAGAAAGTAAAAAAGAAATACATAAATTACAGACACCCTGTTTATGCTTCACGAATCCCAGGGGGTCCCCAGACTGCAATTTGAAAACTACTGCTTTACATCATTGGAAAATTTCATTATTTCACATAGAAACATAAAAATGATCACTGGGCACTTTATATTTCTGCAAAGTAGTGATGAATAAATTTGACAGGAGACGTGGGGTCTCTGTCTCTCTGATAGGATAGCATTTCATGTTTCATGTTTAAGTGACTGATTTCTCTACTGTCCACTCAGATCTATCACTTTGTTTCTTTAGATGATAGTTATGACGCTATAGAGGGAAATTGCAGCTCATTGCTGGGTCTTTGTTTGGGCTTTGCGGAGCTTGGACGTTCACATTCTTTTGCTGAGAACTTCCCTGAGCCTTCAAATGCTGTTGCAGAGGCCATGTCTGGCTGCCAGGACTGGGGAAGAGAGGGCCATCCATCTTCCTGACTGTTAAACCTCTGCTCATTCACCATACATTTTAACTGGGCAGAACACTACACAAGCCGAACCCTTCCTGATAGGGAAACCCAAAGTTCTACATTGAACCCAAAGTGATAAGCAAAGAACCATTAGACCATGTATTAGACACAAAAAATCCAAAATAAATGAAAATAATTTAATATTTTAGCATCTTCAAAGTAGACGCCCTTTTTGCCTAGAGTTTCCAGAAATGTATACCTGGCATTTTCTCAACCGATTTCTTGAGGAATTATCCTGAGATGCTATGGTGGATGCCTATCGGATGCTTTTCGGAATATTTCACTCCCAGTCATCCATTTAAAAAAACTTTTTTTGTAAATAAAATGTTAGTTTTTTAATGAAAGAAATGATATGTTGGCACAATTATATTTTTGTCTACAGCACCAATTTCAAACATTTAATCATACACTTTCAAAAAGTTTTTAAGATTATGAGAAATGTTTCAGTCCAGTGTCTACAAACTTTTGACTGGTAGTGTATATTATATATATATCTGATTTGCTTAAAACTTTTATTGGTCATTATAACATGTTATTCCATAGTGTGAGTATTCTGTGAGCAGGTGCGACCAAAGTGTTGACTGGTAGTGTGAGTCTGCACTGGCATACGGGCTCACTTATATATGTATACAGTATAGTAAATTTGAAGAACAACTCTGTTCTCTGACTGATGGTGGATTATTTCTTATTACAGATCAGTACTGATTAGTGTTTTTCATCCTTTTATACCTCCAGACTGAACACTTTGAACAACTGAATTTTTCATTTGTTGTTTAAAAAAAACCCTGTCTTGTAATTTGGTCGTAACTTTTTCATAAGTTTTTTTGACTGAATAAACATTTAATAAACTTCACTGGTGTCTTTCTTAATACATATCAGGGTAGTTTATCTAAATGTAAATATAAATGGGTTTATCCATTAACAAACCAGGCTAAATTTGGATAGTTGATTGCATATCATTGTAAAACGAGTTTCTTGTAAGGTAGAGGTTGCAGGAGTTAAGTGTTAAGTGTTGACTCTGTTATGGGTGTCTGAGGCTTTTCTGGTAGTGCAACAATTATGACAGTAGAGGGCAGCTTTTGTCCTCCAAAACTCCAATACGAGTTGTTATTACAGCATTCTTCCACAGTTCATGTTTAAAAATGCAGACTGTCTTCCTGGATTACAAAGAATAACAAAATAAAATGGACTTAAGTCCATTTTAACTATACAGTATTCTAACTATAAAGATCTCAATATGAGGCAGATTTGACAGTGACAGTGTTACCAAAACTTTTTAGCTCTGGAGCCAAGTAATACCTGTTCCTTACACATTCCTTAAGCTACTGTATGTTAATTAATTCTACCATGCCAA
Source organism: Ameiurus melas (assembly GCA_012411365.1). Lineage (NCBI taxonomy): Eukaryota > Metazoa > Chordata > Actinopteri > Siluriformes > Ictaluridae > Ameiurus > Ameiurus melas. The sequence goes on from CM022774.1 coordinate 15,745,912, forward strand.
AATGTAGTCCCATGTCTAAATAGATTAATAATATAAAATTAAAGTTTGGGATGCGGAAGAACAGGAGATCCACAGCATGAATGCAGCTGGCAAATCTGTAGTAATAATGTGATCTGCAGCAGAAATGTGAATTTTTCAAATACTAAAATTTTAAAATCAAATATTGTATCACATAATCACTGCAGATCTCTTGTTTAAATATGTTTCATTTGTTTGTTTGTTTTTATAAATAAAATGATATTTTTATATAGAAAATTTATTTAGAAACTAAATTATTTATTTATGACGCTTATCATGATTACAGTAGAAGCCTTTATTTGTCACATATACATTTCAGCACAGTGAATTTTTTTTATTTTTATTTTTTTTACAGAATATCCCAGCTTACTGGGAAGTTGGGGTCAGAGCATAGGGCCAGCCATGATATGGTGCCCCTGGAGCAGAGAGGGTTAAGGTCCTTGCTCAAGGGCCCAACAGTGGCAGCTTGGCTGTGCTGGGGCTTGAACCCCTGACCTTCTGATCAGTAACCCAGAGCCTGCTTTGCTGGCAGTTTGTGAGCAAACTATATATCATGATGCACGTTTTGTATCGCCTTCGAGAAATGCCTTATAAATGCCATATAAATGCCTTAGAAAAAATCCATCCATCTTCCATACTACTTATCCTACACAGGGAGCTCGGGGCAAAAGATCGGGGGCACCCTGGAATGGGGTGCCAACCCATTGCAGGGCATAATCGCACACACTACGTACAATTAGGAAATACCAATCAGCTTAAAACATGTCTTTGACCAGGTTTCCCCCAAAGCATGGGGAGAACATGCAAGCTCTATGCACACAGGGCAGAGGTGGGATTCGAACCCTTAATCCGGGAGGTTGCTAGGTAAACATCCTAACCAGGATCAGGGTCAAGTCAATATAAAATTTTAAGTCGATTATAAATTATAATGAGTAAAGTTATTTAGGTGTAAACTATAGAAATTATTTTCAGTTAATTATTTGAAATGATTAATTCAAATTAATAATGCCCTCCGGCATCAGTCCTGGGGCCCTGTAGTTGCCATCTTCCACATATTCTGCATAAGCCCTAATTTAGAGCAAATCATTGCACATTGCCTGCTTCAATTATCATAATGTTATCATTATTGTCCTTATCACTACTGTAGTTATTTAAAATTAATTATATAAGAAAATGTATTAATGCAATAATTAAATGAATCATAAGGTATGAGTATGAATCAGCAGGATATGAGAAGAACAGAAGTGATCTTCTCAGATTTTCCCACGCTTGGTACTGTTGAATACATCCTAAGGCACTTCTGCAGAATTCTGTAGAGTTATTCACCTTTACCTGTAAGCTTTGTTCCCCATCTCATCCCAACCCAAGAAAGCAGATCACCCTGTAGGCCAATGAGGGTTTGTGTAATGTTCTCTTGTCATGTTGCATGCCAGTATGCTCATAACTCAATGCAGAAACTCGTCTATGTCACCTGGGAGATTATCTCTTCCTCCTCAGTCTCCGCTTCTCACTTTGTCAAAGTCACTGAGTACAAAAGGACTATCTCAAATAACTGCTTTTCAGATGAAGAACTTAGCAAATGCCACCTTGTATCACATGGCTTTTATATTCTGCTTTCAAGCCTGGGGGTTGAACATTCAGTGTTCCCCAGTAACCCTCCACAGACCCCTGTCTCTCAAACAATATCACTAGCAGGGTTTCGTAAGTCATAAGAAATCATTTTTGACAGCTTTTTTAAGTATAAGTGGAATGTAAAATGCAAGATCAGCAAAACAATAATGCACACATAATTATATATAACCAAAATCAGAGAAGTGCACCAGTGGTAAAGTATGATGAATTGAAAGTAACTTTCAATTTGCCTGAGGAAAGAGTGAAATTAGACCCTTGTTTCATTTGGAGAGTCACACAGTTTCAGCAGAATAAAGAGTGCATGGGTCTATGTGTTACCATTTGTGTCATCATACGTTTATTTGACATGCTCATCGGAGACGCCTGTTTGGCTAATTTTGAGGTAAAATAATCCTGGGGTATTTTATTTCATGGGTTTGTTGCACATATTGGCGCTTTAGAGAACTGTTTGGAGTAGAATAAGGAAGGTAGAGTACATTTGATTTTGCAGAAACTCTAACAAAGCACAACACATTCAGATCTCCCTACTCACCTGCACTAGATAGCAGAGATTACATCAAACCCTTGCTTAGACTGTTTAAATAGTTTGAGAATTATCTTTGAAAGTACTTACTGTGAAAGAGTTTATTGATTAATGTTTACTGTACTGTACAGAGGAGTATGCATGTTCTCCGTGTGCTTCAGGGGTTTCCTCCTCCTGCAATGGGGTTCGCACCCCATCCATGGTGCAATCCCCTGCACTCCACAGGCTCGAGGCTTCTCTGTGGAGGAAAAGCACTACAGAAAATGGATGGATGGAAGCTCAAAATTAACAAAAGCATCTAAAAGCAAGCTGAACAAGTTTATATTTGATTTATCTTATTATAAAAAAAAAATTACATTCATTTGCCAATATTCACAATATTTTTTTCAGTACAGCTTATCTGTATCCATGTTGTAGCCATTTAGTGCAAAAAGTATCCATTCCTCTATGCCTCACTAGCTCTACAAATACACAGCACATAGAGATATACTTGTTTGTATTTCTCAGTCTCCGCACAATACTGCTATGCATACTCAGAAATGATCTGGAATACTATGTGATTTGAGACCAAACATATAATACTGTATAGTGAATTTGACAAAAATGTATTCCCCATTACATTTTAGTTTCCAAAATAGTTTCGTTGATTGTGCTCATTCTTAAGAAGAGTCGTGAAAAATATGCTCAACATGTAGGCTTCCTTTGTCTATACTGTACTTCTTTAACAGAAGAAAATAAAAAATGAAATAAAAACAAATATCAAGAAACTGGTGTGAAAGTATTATAGACTTCATACTGTAGACTCACTTGCTCATGACTTGTTTGAATATTTTACATGAATACCCCTTGCTGTGTTATTCAACAAACATGACTGTAAAAGGATTCAATCGTTTAAATAATAATGAAAAAAACATTAATTAATAAATGCATAGTATTGTAGATACTTTGCACTACTGCTGCATGTGTATAGTTAAAATAGATTTGTTCCCCCCTAAAAATCCTAAACACCAAGCACAGCATTTTCTCATCTTTAGTCTTATTACATGTCCTGGTGATCTGGTGATGACAACAAAAAGTGAATAGTGAAACCACAGGGATTTGCTCAGATGTGCGTGGTGTAAGCTTTCCAGCTTGAACATAACCACATTTTCAGCACCTGCCATCAATGCAAGCACACACCCATTTCTTACAAACCACACTTGCCAGGCAAGTGCTGTTGGCTGAAGGCGGGGAGGGATGAGTATAAAACCTTATAACCATATGAGCTACAGGTAATATCTCCTCAATCCTGGAATGTTTAGAGACTCACTGTGCACTGGAAGGCATCTTGTGTCATATGGGCTTGAACATGCGTGGTTACTGGCTGATGATTTTCTCCTTTGCCTTGCTGAAGAGCTGCCAAGGAGTTCAGAATGGTGCCACTGAACTGTTGTATGGCACCGCAGCCTCTTTGCTTCAGGAAACTCAGGCCAGTGGGTCTGTAAATGAAGCGCGTGGAAACAGGAGACACGCAGAAAACACAGCGAAAATAGGTGCGTAGCTTACTACTCAGTCTGCACAAATAATACTGTATGTGTGTCTTGTGCCTTTAGTTTATTTTTGATCTGCCATCATTGTTTTTCTGGTAACAAGGGTGCAGTCTCTCTCTCTCTCTCTCTCTCTCTCTCTCTCTCTCTCTCTCTCTTAAATGAATTTATTAACATAACCTGTTAACTTATTCATCTTCAGTAATCTCTCAGCAGCTCTTTACACTGCAAAAAAGGGAAATCAAGTGGACATATCTTCAATAATGAACTTAGGAACAATGAATTGTTTCCTATGATTACAATAAACAAAATATAAGATTATTAAATCTATTCCTAGACATTTTAAAAAGTAATTTCAAACTTGAAATGGTCTTGTACTCTTGGCAGATTGTTGTGCTAATTTAAAGCATTTGTGTGCAGAATTATTTGCAAAATCATCTGCTAATAGACCAAATTTAAAACTTGAGATTTGGAAAAATAACATCTAGAAATTAATAGGCTTAATAATCTTATAATTAACAAGGCTTAATAATCTTATATTTGCTTTATAGTCATTTTATAATGAGAAAATAATAGATCAAGATATTTTCACTTAACTTTCATTTTGATATTTTCACTCATTTTCACTTTTAGCAAGATATCTTCAATTATCTTAAGATTGTGCAGTTATCCTTGCAAAAAATAAGCAATAAAAGGCAAATACTTCATTTCACAAACGATATTTTAGGAAGTGAAAATATCTTGAATATGGGAAAACATATCTAATATTTGTCATTATAAATCAAATATGAGTTTATCCACTCTGTTTTCGGATTAAAATGAGATAAATATCTACCAATACAACAAGATAATTTCAAAATTGAAAATTGATTAGTAATTACATTATAAGTTTATTGTAACCCTATAATAGGAAATATTAGATACATTGGAGTATTTGCAAGATATTTTGACTTGATTAGATGTTATTTTTTGCAATGATGAAAGGTAGTTTTACTCTCTAAAGGGTACTTACTAACCTGTACCTTTGTCAGTGGGGTGGTACCCTCAAGGGTCTAATTTTTATTTATTTATTTATTTTTACCTGTAATGTGTATGTTTTAATGGCATTTTAAGCATTAAAGGCAACCTGTATTGGTAAAAGATACATACTTTGTAATACAGTTAACAGACACGATTGAAACAGAAAATTAGTGAAGTGATTACTGTTCAAATTCAAGGGTTAATCATACTAATGTTACATTTAGCAACAACGACAACAACAACTAACAAACAACTGTTGTTCTGTTCTTTGGAGTTTCATTAGGACATAAGATATTTTCCACCTTGGCTTTTCGATAAAGAATTGGAAAGCTCCTAAACTGTAAAGCTCCTAAATTTTCCATCAGTGACAATGATGTGATGGAGCGTTGAATGGTGGTTACTTTCAACCTCTAGATATGAGTAACCAAATGAACTCTTATTGTATACATGTTCAGAAATAAAGGTACAAAACTGTACTTGTCACTGGGGTGGTGCCATCTGATGTATCTATAGCAACTAGGGTTCATTAAGCGTATTTCTGAGGGTGTACAGTATAGCCTGGGTAATCTTCAGAATCACTGCAGCATATAAAGTATAACTATGAAGATGTTTGTTCTTCACAGAGCAAAATCAGTTGGGCTGCAGAGAGCTGCGTTCCACCAAGTACATATCAGATGGTCAGTGCACCAGCCTGAAGGCGGTGAAGGAGCTGGTGTGTGCTGGCGAGTGTCTGCCTGCTCACCTGCTACCCAACTGGATTGGAGGAGGATACTGGGCACGGAGGGATGCGTCAGAGTGGAGATGTGTGAACGAGCATGTGCGCACACAGCGTGTCAGGCTCTGGTGCCGGGATGGCAGTACACGCACGTATAAGGTTGCTGCTGTGACATCTTGCACGTGTAAGCGCTACACAAGGCAACATAACAAATCTGAGCTGAAGCCTTCACCCCAGAAGCCCACCTCGAAGAAAAGACATGGAGTAAATGCAGAGGAGTAAAGCAGGGTTTAGCTCACTCTCAGCTGAAAAGTTCCCCATCATCATCTTTTAACCTCACATCAGCTTTCCGTAGTGGAAGGCCAATGATATTCAAGAACACTGACTCGTGATAATAAATGGAACGGCAAATACAATATATATCCTTGTTTTTTGCTCTATTAATTCTGTGTTTTCTTTCTCTAGGAGCCTCCCTCTGTTTGTGTAAGACAGCTTGTTTTCACATGTTCATTTTCTCATCTGTTTTGAAATCAGACAGAAACTCTCCTTCAAGGCCTTTTTTTTTAAAACAGGTTCCGTTCATAAAGTTCATTTCATTTCATTTCAGAGGTACACTGTGCAGATAACATAATTTGGAAGGAGGTTATTAAATATTTTCCTCTGAAATAACGTGAGAAAGAGCAGCAGACTAAAGACAGACCTCATTTAAACCCCAAGGCGATGTTGGCTTTTGGTTAATAATGAAATGAAAACATTTTTTAATGAAATTGGAAATTGGGCTTCACGTGTGAAGACATTAAGACTTCGGCACTGGCACAATATTATGCCGTGTCACTGTCATGTTTAAAGTTTTTCAAAATAGGGGGATGTAAATATTTGCATAACTGTTATAGTTTATTGATGAGATCTGTCATACCCATTTTATATATCAATTGAAGCCAAAATATGTGCTTTGGGTGCAATAAATCAGCTTTTGTTTGTGTCAATAATTCTGCACCCAGCAGCCACAAGTTTGATGTGCCAAGGATGGATTTGGAAAAGAAGAATTAGTCAAAAAGAAATCTTATGACTCATTGCTGTGGGGGGATACCCTCAGCCCAAGGCATATCAGCCTCTCTTTGTGGTAACATGTTACTGAACTGTTGTTTTATTGTATTCTAGGCCCTTTCATTCCTTATTTCTAAAAGCAACACTGTTTTGCAATTACACAGTACCTTTCCCCCAGGCCACTGTTTTGAGCAGTTCATCAAGAGTTTTCCATTGACTGTAGACAGCACTGTAGTGACTCTGAGCACATAACATTTTGGTTGGAGAGGAAATCATTTCAATAGGAATAAAATGTGAGAAGTAAAAATAAAGTCTGGTCTTGCCTAAAGGATTACTTTACCTGTTTATGTGTAAGAAAAACAAAAAATATTTGTACTATTTTATAATGGAGGTTTAAGGATAGGTGTTGGTACACACACACACACACACACACACACACACACATATACACACACACACACACACACACACATATATATATATATATATATATATATATATATATATATATATATATATATATATATATATATATATATATATATATATATATGATGAATGAAAAGGAGCATGCTATCACAGCAATCATTATAGCTCGGAGAAAGTACATACCTCCACTTCTGCTTGATGGCATTACTTTCTTGTTCCAGAGTTTGAAGTTAAATAAGCCTACATAAGAACAGTTTTGGTAACATGGTTTTTTATGCCTGTTTCCATTTAAGACCTTTATTGTTAGATTATAATGTTTGTATTTTTGAGTGAGTCTTTCAGTCATATATTTATAAATGATTATTGAAAGACTGCCCATAGGCATGTGTATGTACAGTTGCAATTAAAATTATTCAACCTCCATTGCAATTCAGCTTTATTGTCCAAATTTACAGACTTTCAGATTGCAATGAACAAATCAAACAAAAGCAATTGAAATAGTTCAACACAATGAAAGTTTCCCCAAATTCAACTGAAAATGCAACTTATAATGATTTCTCCAGTTTCAAAATTATTCAACCCCCCGAATAGAATCCCTCACAATAGCACAAATATGCAAAACAGGCCTTCATTAGTTGTACCAGGTGTGATTGAGCTGAATCACATGAAATACCTTAAATGGCTATGGGCAGACAATATATAAAATACCTGGATGGGGCAGAAAAAGGAAACTATCAACAGCTGCACCAGATTTCTGAGAAAGCAGGTTGTGAAAAACCCTTGAGTGACTGCAGAAGACCTGAAGCAAGACTTAGTGGCAATAGGCACTGAGGTTTCAGTGAGCACAGTAAGGCGCGTACTAAACACAGAAGGTTTCCACGCCAGAACTCCAAGACGTACACCATTACTGATCCAAAACCACAAGAGAAGTCGACTCAAAATCATATAAAAAAGCCACAGAAGTTATGGGATTCTGTTCTGTGGAGCGATGAAGCAAAATGGATCAACGGTATGTCTGGAGGAAGAAGAATAAAGAAAGAACACTGTTCACACTCAAGCATGGTGGAGGCTTGGTGATGCTCTGAGGCTGATTTGCATCCTCTGGCACTGGAAACTTGCAGCATGTGGAAGGAAAGATGGATTCATTGAAGTCCATTCATTGAAATCCTAGGAGAAAACATCATGCCATCTGTGAGGTAGCTGAAGCTCGGGCATCATTGGACCTTCCAACAGGACAATGACCCCAAGCATACCTCAAATTCCACCAAGGCTTGGTTGCAGAAAATATCCTGGAAGATTCTACAGGGCCATCACGGTCACCTGACTTGAACCCTATAGAAAATCTCTGGTGGGATTAGAAGAAGGCGGTTGCAGCATGCAACCCCAAGAATATTATGGAACTGGAGGCCGTTGCTCATGAGGAATGGACTAATATTCCTCAAGAATGCTACCAAAAGCTATGCATCTCATTTGCAGCAGGTCATAACAGCAAAAGGGTGCTCTACTAAGTACTAAAGATGCTTGACATGAAGGGTTGGAATCATTTTGAAACTGGAGAAATCATTAAAAGTTGCATTTTCATTTGAATTTGGGGAAACCACTTGAAGCATTCATTGCGTTGAACTATTTCAGTTGCTTTTGTTTGATTTGTTCATTGCAAACAGTTGAAAGTCTGTAAATTTTTACAATAACCCTGACTTGCAATGGGGGTTGACTAATTTTGATTGAAATTGTATTTTCCGTTCTTGTCTTCTTTGTGATAATCTCTTCTCTTTGTGATAATCTCTATACTACAAATGCAATAGAGAGAGAATGCCGTGATATTCCTTTAAACCCTAAGGCAGTGCTAGCTCTTGAAAGTGTTTAATTTTTTTTCTATCACATTAATTAAAATATTGTACTGGATTGACATCCAGCGAGCATGGTCTGACTTTCTATTTGTCTATGAGATACAAGGACCACCTGCTGTTATTTATAACATCAGCTAAAATGTTATCTCTTAAATGTACACTCTTAAATGTTATCTCAAACATTATGATGACTATACACACACACACACACACACACACACACACACACACACAACACACACACATATATATATATATATATATATATATATATATATATATATATATATATATATATATATATATATATATATATATATATATATATGTGCTAATGTTTAACACCAGGCACCTTCCTGCCCATAGTTCTGTAAATTTTTACCTTTTGAATTTAACCATCTTTTCCATATACAGTGACAACCTATTAGGCACATAAGTTAAATGCGTTATCCCTTGTATTTAAATTCATCAGTTTATTATGACCCTTTGCTTCTTTAGTTCATAGTGTATTTTTCCACTCCAGTGTCTTATATAACAACCGCAATCAGTTATCTCTTAAAGCTCTAGCTGAAGCCACACATAGATAGATTGCATTCATGCAGTTTGTAACTCCCTCTGTCATCACAGTAGATCATGCCAATGCACCCATACTCTCTCTCCATCTTTTTTGGCTGAAGTACAGAAAACTAGGAGGCTAACTCCACATCAGCAAGTAGAAACCACAGGGTTGAGAGTAGGAGTCATACACACTTGGTGGTTGCTGGCAGATGACATGTACTTGATAGATGGATATGAGATCATGAAATTAAGTATGCTTGAAAACACATCCTTCAAAAAAACAAATATTCTCATCCAAGAAGATCTCAATCTCATGACTGTCAACTACCATGTTACTGAATCTCAATCATGCAAAAATAAAGGTGCTGTAAATAATTGAATTTCAAATAGAATTATTTCTAGGGTTTAAATATTTTTTTTATTATTCTTAAACTACAGAAATTTTAAAAGAATTTCTACATTTACCAACATCCTTTAGTAACAAATGAATGTTCTTTCATACTAATACACAAATTTCATTCTTTACTTTTGCAGCTAAAAGAGCGGGCATTTAAAACATATGAACTTTATGTTACCCTTATCAACATATACCTGGCATGGCTAGTGATCTCTACCACTGAAGAGAGAAAATATAAATCCTACTGTCAGCAGGTGTGGGCTGAAGAATGATTTAAGAGTGTGCATGTGGTAACAATCCCCACAGTAATGATGCATAATTAATCACACTATAATTTTCATCTATTACTAGGCATTAGGCCAGACCAGATTCTCATCGAGCCAAGAGCTACCATATTTCTAATCTTTCCTTTCACAACCCCAGGAAGCTCTGAGTAACCCTTCTCACCCTGGGCAGAAAGGCCTATTTATGTCACTGTATGATTTTAAATGTAAATAAATTATTTTGGAAGTTGAAAACAGATATTGTAAGTATTTATGTTCTTACATGGGCTCCTGACAATGCTCCAGACACAGGGCCTCATTTATTAATCTTTTAATGAAGTTGTGTGTAAATGACAACATAATCTGTATATTAAACTTATGCCATTTCCCTATCAATCAAGGTTCACATTTATTTTGTTCTTTGGCTCAAAGAACTCAAATTGTAAATTGTAAACAAAACGTAAATTTTTACACAAACTCGAAAAATGTTTTGGGATTTTCATGAATAACAAACAAATCATTCTGAATAAATTCACAACAAGTGAATGTCTATGGTTGCAATTTAAATGTTTTATAGCAAACCCCAAATGAAAGCCCCAAACTGGTACATCCTTTTTTCTGGTTTCTGTAAACCAGACAGTAAAGAAATTGCCTGTATATTTATAAGAGTTGGACTTCGGAAATACGCTTCTTTCAGGTCTAATGGTCACAAACTGTAGTTGTCCATTATGTGTAGCATACAGTTGTTTTAAGGAGACATTTAGGCTCCAGAATGGGACAGATTCCAGCTCTGGGTGAAATTTTTTTGTTATTATTATTTTTATTTATCTCTTTGCACCCACAACACCAATGCTACTACATTTATATTTACATTTACATTTATGGCATTTGGCAGGCGCTCTTATCCAGAGTGACTTACAGAAGTGCTTTGAAGTCTCTATCAATAAATAAATCCTGATACTGGTTCATTAGGTCATGGACTAAGAATACCATTAGTCCAAAAAAAACTTATATTTTTTCAACATATATTACCTTTTGGTGAGGTAATATAGTAAGAAAAGCACACAGACAACATAATATTTTATATATATATATATAAGTGCTAATTTAAGCATTTTTAAGCAGAAGTGGTAGGCTTTAGAAGTCTTTTAAAGCAGCCGTTGGCTGCACCAGATACTGATTGTTACTTTTGATTTTGACACCCCCCCCTTTTTTTCCAGTTGTTGAATGTTTTTAGCTTAACACAAATATTTACAAGTTAAGAAATTTGCTGGAAATAAAAGCAGATGAATGTGAAAGGACGTTTCTTTATATTTTGCTTGAGTATATTTTGCATATCTATTGCCCCCTATAGGGGAAGTCTGCTTCGTACACTTGATCACAAATTATTCAACATTGTTGTGAATATAAATGGAATCCAGTGAGCAGTCTCTCTTTTTTCTTCAATCAATTAAAGCATTGATCATCTATAAACAAATATGATCATATACACATACAGGATCACTACACACACACCTACCTACTCATCTTCCGAGTCTATGTTATGTTTTCCTTTATAGTTATAGTGTTGTGCTCCACTTGTTATTGTTTTACATTTGTAAATTTATATGTACATTTACATTTTATTTAGTTGTACAGAGCTCCTTCCTTCAACTGTATGTCTCATTATGGCCCTTGGGAGCAGTATATTTTGTCCCCTTATTAAAAACAACAACAATAACAACAACAACAACAACAATAATAATAATAATAATAATAATAATAATAATAATAATAATAATAATAATAATAATAATAATAATAATAACAATAATAATGTTTTTTTTTGTGATATAGCCAGAGCATTGGCCAATCTTGAGACGTAGATTAGATGTAATACAGATGTAATACTAATGTTTTTCAATCAGTCATTACTTCTGTGCTTTTCACATTGCCATGGTGACAGTCTGACTGCTAAATGATGATGAGAATGTTTAATATAAAACAGCCCTGCATGCTCTCAACAGCAAGTGATGACTGCCATTGATTAGGAGTGTTGAAATAAAGCAAAGACATGTGGGCTCACGGACACAGGTGCTGAAACCTTCATGAAAATCACCCATCACGAATCTCTCAGAATAATGGAAAATGATAAATAGCCTAAATCTTTCCCAGACCTCTTTCACCATACACCCATAATAAAGAAATTTCCATAGTGAAATCGCAAAACCACAAGATAACTCAGTCATGATTCATTTTAAGAAATACATTCATCAGTATACACAGTTGACCTTTCATCTGCTATTATGCTGAAAAATTACTGCCTGACAGTTTGTTCCTCTTTTAAGGATCTTTGCTAGAGACAAAGAACAGGCAATGTCACGCACACACAGCCCCACCCCATATAAAAAGAACATTTACATTGCATGCCATGTGCTGTAAAACATAATTAACTCTGGCTACGGTCTGATGTCGACAGTGGATCTCCCAACCAAAAAGCATAGATCCAATAATAGAAAACACTGACAGGATTCTCGTTTGAACTCCCAGTTTGATCTGATTAACAGTCACTCATTATAAAATCAGCCATCAGCCAAATCAAAACTGTATGATGAAAGACTGTCTGTTGCCATGTAATTAACGTAATTATGCACATCTCTTGGCAACTGAAATCCATTAAGCACGAAGATTAGGTATGTATTTCCATTTACGTGCAGCAACAGGTGTACTAACAAGGTGTTTAATGTTATAGAATTATCATATAATTAATAAACCTTAAGTGCAATAAAACAGACATCACTATTCATTCATCTTCAGTAACTGCTTTTTCCTGGACAGGGTCATGGTGGTGCCCGAGCCAATCCTGAGAACGCTAAGTGTGAGTCATGAAAACGCCCTGGATCGGTTTCCAGTCCTTTGCAGAGCACCATGAACACACACACATACACACCCACACACACACACACACACACACACACACACACACACACACACACACACACTAGGCGCAATTTAGAGTTACCAATCAACCTACCAGCACGTTTTTGGGAGGTGGGAATAAAATGGAGAACCTGAAGGAAACCCACATGGACACGAACATGTGAAATGCCACATACACCGTAACCCTGCAGCTGTGAGGCAGCAGCCTTACCCTGTGCCATCTGTGTCATAGTACAGTGCAGCCAGCCATAAGCAGTATACATGTATGAGAGATTAATAATAATCCTGAAATATGTTTCTAGTTGAACTGTTGTAACCTCTTGGCTCATTCTGTAGCCATTTAAAACTCGTTTGCAGATTGATATAATAACTTCTGCTTTACATACTGTGAATAAGAAACTCTAATAAACATTATGAAAAGGAAATACACATTTAATGTCATATTTTATTAAAGTGCCTCGCGATCAAACCAACAAAGTCTTGATCTCATTAAATAATCCCATTTGAATACCAAGTCCTTGTGGATCTGGGAAAGAAGGGTATCTTCTTTTCTAAAAAAAAACACTCAAAGACTGCAAAAACATAAATAGACTGCAAAAACTGTCTTTATACCACATAGTTCCTCAGAAAGCAACGAAGAAATGTGATCAAATGTGCTGAAGTAAACAAAAAAACTGAGCTGAGAGTGGGGAAAAATGAAAAAAAAAAGTGAGTCTGTGAGAGAAACTGAGAGATGAGAGAAACAGGGGGGCAGACAAACTCAAAGAGAGATCAGTCAGTGTTAGTTCTATTGTTATTACACTACACTGACACTTTGCAATATTCCAGTAATATTTGGCTGCATCAATTTTTACCCTTTAGTCCACTCTAGATGGTGCTCTTTACACATGCTGCTAAATGACTAAATATGAAGTGTTCGAAAATCCTTGTGAAATTAGACTGCGCATATAGGAACATTCAGTTGTCTCATAATATATGTATTATACTGCTTTTTAATTTCACACACATATTATGAAAACACAGTGAATATGAAGTGAATATTATTTATTATCTCATTACAATGGCACCTGTCAAGGGGTGGGACCTATTAAGCAGCAAGTGAACAGTCAGTTTTCGAAGTTGATGCGTTAGAAGCAGGAAAACTGGGCAAGCATAAGGATTTGACTAGGTCAGAGCATCTCCAAAATGTCATGTCTTGTGGGGTGTTCCCGGCATGCTGTGGTTAGTACCTACCAAAAGTGGTCCAAGGAGGGACAAGTGGTGAATTTTTAAAAATGCAACATGAAATTTGAGCCAAAGAACAAAATTAAAATCTCCCTCAGCACCTAAGGAAAATCGAAGCAAAACTAGAGCAGAAAAATGCACTTCACTTAAACCTCAGGAAACGTTTCATTAGAGTAAAATACAGCCTGCACCAGAAAGATCCTTCCAACCTTCAAATAAAGTTGTGTAGCCTGGTTGGTAGTTGCCTGGTACTCCATGCAGCACTGCCTGTGAAGCGGCTCTTCCCACTCCTATGGCCTTGCAATGATGGATGTCTCATATGGGCTGTCCGGCAGAATGCCTGCTTCACCGCAGACGTCTGGTGAAGGGAAGCATGCCATAAATCTAAAGCCAAGGCTTCCACATGGGTTCATGCCAACAGTCAAGAACAAAACTGCAATACTAGCTTAAAATGACAACTTTTTGACCAATGTTGATGTCATGTCCTGGGTTAGGTGTACATGAACAACAAGTAGAGGAGACAAGGTGGTATATAAGAGTCTGTGTGAGTGAGAAAAAGAGTGTGTGTGTGTGTGTGTGTGTGTGTGTGTGTGTGTGTGTGTGTGTGTGTGTGTGTGTGTGTGTGTGTGTGTGTGTGTGTGTGTGTGTGTGTGTGTGTGTGTGTGTGTGTGTGTGTGTGTGTGTGTGTGTGTGTGTGTGTGTGTGTGTGTGTGTGTGTGTGTGTGTGTGTGTACCAAGCCATACTGCCTTAATTACAGATTGTCTTAAGGGGCCCCTGACAGACATGAGAGGAAGGAGAAAATACTGCAGGGATGGCCAGCCTGTATGATGATTTACTACATTCCACACACTCAAAGGAGCTGAGGGGAATAAAAGGCAGGCCAGATGGGATAGGATGAGTTTGGCTATTTCCTACTCTCCTAGTCTCCATGATGATCCCACTTCCCTGTTCTGATTTAATAAATCTGTAGCCATAGCTCTGCAGTTGGAACTCCTGTGGTCATTACTTCAGGCATATTCCATTTATGAGTAATGAAAAAGAAAAGAATTCATTGGGTCCATGAT
Source organism: Ameiurus melas (assembly GCA_012411365.1). Lineage (NCBI taxonomy): Eukaryota > Metazoa > Chordata > Actinopteri > Siluriformes > Ictaluridae > Ameiurus > Ameiurus melas. The sequence goes on from CM022774.1 coordinate 15,761,098, forward strand.
TTCTTAATGATTAAATGTCTCAAAGAAAAATGGAAGAGCTTGTCCCTGTGATCTTTAGAAAGCGAAATAAAATAGGGCTGTTTTGTTATAATTATTGCTACAACTACTACTACTACTACTACTTCTACTACTACTACTACTACTACTACTACTACTACTAATAATAATAATAATAATAATATAAACAGAGAGGCATGATTGTGCAGTGTGTTGCTTAATCACAGCTCCAGGGTTCCTGGTTCGATCTTGAGGTCGCGTTACTGCGTTACTGTTACTGTGTAACATTGAGCAGAGCATGTTCTCTATGTATCCATGTGGATTTCCAGTTCTCCAATACCTCCCACCTCCCAAAAACCTGCCAGTAGGTGGATTGGTAATTCTAAATTGCCCCTATGTGTGAATGTGTTGCTCATGGTGCGCTGCAAAGAAGTGGTGTACCATCCAGTGTGTATTCCTGCCTCATGCCCAGTGTTCCTGGGATAGACTCTAGCAACACTAGCCATGATAAAGTGGTTAATGAAGATGAATGAATTAGTTAATAATAATAATAATAATAATAATAATAATAATAAATAATAATAATAATAATAATAATAATAATAATAATAATAATAATACTTATTATTATTATTATTATTATTATAGTCACAAATATTAATCATTACCAAGGGAATGGGTTGTCTGAAGGATGAAAACTAAGTTACTATTTTGAAAAGAGTGTGTTTTGTTTTGTTTCTCTGTGTGTATGAGTGAACAGTCTTTCCACTGAGATTTTATGGTGTTTTTATATCCCTTCAAAAACTTTAAAACCAGTGCATTTTAAACTACTTTAATTTGCTGCTTCACATTATTAGATTTATGTTAATGTGGATTTTTACTTATTTATGTAGACAAACTGCACCACAGAGAGACAGAGAGCTAAAAAACAATGCATACAGTCTACCTTCAAATTTACATGAAGCTAAAGAAAGAGAGGGAGGGAGAAAATTGCTACCGCTCCTATGGCTTGCCTAATTTTGTTGCTTTTTTCCCCTCTGGATTAATCAGCGCTGACAAGAGGTCAGCCCTATTCCATGTAAACACAGCATGGTGGGGCGATACGGCCCATTTGTTAAGAAAATGTAGAATTCAAGGCAATTTAACTGTGGCTTCTTGGAAAAAAAACACATATACTTACAAGCCTTAGAATTAGTATGCCAGGATGGCACAGGTCGCACATGATGTTTACACACAATCTTCAAATAGGATTAGTGTTTAGAGGGCAAAAATCTAGAATCATGCCCTGATTAAAGAACATGAAGACTGAAAATTCGGCATCGAATACAAAAAGTCATTAGCTGGCTGACTGGAGTATTTAGTTCTCAGTGGGATACTGTTTAAAAAGACTTGATGTGAAAAACCTCAATGGGTAAATACACGAAACTGTATGAAGGAAGCATCTGTCTTTTTTAGTCTGTGATGCTCCACTGGTAGTCTGTCATTGGAGATGCCTAATCAGTATTTTTGGCTTTTCTGTGGCTTAGAAAAACCTGTTTCAGTTATTAATGTCCCTGAAGATGTTCCATTCATGCCAAGTTGAGGTTGAACACTAGATGTCCAGCTATTCAGGCAGGCTTTGAACTCATCCAAGAAGATTTGAATGTGACCAAAACTCTGAATTAGCTGTGAGTAACAAAATCTCAAAAAGTCAGAGGACAGCCACAGGATTATTTTGTTTACTTAAGAGTAAACCTACTTTCTTCCTGTGCCAGTAGAGGGCGTAATACACACACATGTGCACACGCACACATACACGAGCGCATTTGTTTTTGTGACTCTTCAGGACAAAAGATTATACGGTATACAATATATGTCACTCATACTGTGTGTATGTAACTACCTATATATTAAAACTTTCTACACTAAATCCTAAACCTAACCTTAACAATGTAGGTCAGCACTGTTTTTTGTTTGTTTGTTTGTTTGTTTGTTTGTAGCTACATAATAAGGGCATTTTTATTCCTGACAAATAATACATAATATTATTAGAAAAGACTTCAGGTCTTAATGTTCTTTTGCTTTCATATGTGAAGAAATTTCTGATCCATTTTAATCAAGTACAGCAAGACTACTCAAAACTAATAAAGGCAGCACAGCTCAGGTCCTGTGTATGATATCTTAGGACATGCTCGCTGTCATAAGTGTATTAATGCATACATATGCTGAGAAAACACTGACTGATGCCATAGCAGCAAATTCTCAGAACGCGAATAACTCAGATTGTGAGTCATATTTCCCAGCTTAAATCATATGTTTGAAAATCATTAGTTTCAGAAATGTGACAAAAAAAAGTTAAAAAGCAAGAGGCATTATCGGTGCAAAGACACCAGAAAAGTCTAATTCCATTGAGAACCTTGGCCAGAACACCAAGGACTAAGAAAAAAGTGGAAGCAGTTAAATCACACAATGTCAGCATCACTTTTTAGAGTTATCGGTAATATTAGAACAACATGTCATAGAAGGTAGAGACCTAAGTTGGAAGGATTTTTTTTTTCATTTGTGTTAACTACTGACATATGGCAGTGCTTTCAGCCAACCAGAGACAAATTCTCTTTTAAAAGGCTTAGACAAAGTGAAGGCATTGCGTGGGATATAACAGTCTCAGCTATAAGCACTACAGCAGACTGATTCCTCTGTGGATTCAGCAGCTAACTGACAAAACACAGTATACCGTCAGGTGTCGGAGGTGTTATAATTTCTTAACAAATGAAATGTCAAATCAATTTCTGTTTCAAATTAATTGTAGCAAGCTGGTGGATCTTGATATCAATAAATTCAAAATTAGAATCACTGACAAATTGTGGTGTGGTGATTTTCAGAAAAATGATCAACACTGGGGAGTGTTAAAGCATCACACCTCCGAGTTGTTGATTTGTTTCCTATAATAGCAGGTCCCGAAGTGTATTATTCCCTATATATAACATTGTGTAGTGAATACAGTTTGTCAAATTTAATAAATTACATTTCATACTTTTAATCTTGTATAGTCAGTTATATGTTGCATGTTGTGGAACTTCCACGAAACAAGTTAAATAATAATAATAATAATAATAATAATAATAATAATAATAATAATAATAATAATAATTTACATTTCAATAGCTATAAACAATTTTTCCCTCATTTTAACATTCATTTTCTCTCTCTTGGAGTTAATAAACAAGCAAAAAAACAAACAAACAAACAAACAAACAAACAAACAAAAAAAACAACTCTGTCATTTTACCCAAAAAAAACACAACAAAAAATTAAACCTCTGTGCATGAAGACTTCCTTGTATCAGAAAATTGTTACAAAGTCAGAGCAGACTCTTTCAGTAAATATTAAATAAACATCTACTTGCAGAAAGCTGCATCGCCATATCAATCTTTGTTAAATAACATACATTTTTAATCTATTTATTATTAGCTTCAGATTATGTGGCTTATCCACCATACAGGTGCCATGTGATAGAAAATTAATCAACTCCTTCTGACCAATCAGATTAGAGAATTCGCCAGTATTAGCTCGTGGCTTTATTCAGCAAACACATACAAGTGTTGAGGTCACGAGTCCACTGTTGGTCATTAGTTCGGGTCAGTGAAGAGTAGATATTCTGAGGACAAATAAATCTGTTAAGATATTCATTTTAAATTGAGGACAACAAAAAGTTCTAGTTTACAAATAAGAAATGTACTTCTTTACTTTAGTCACACACTATAGAAATATGAACTGTTGAAAAAAATGTTAAAAAAAAAAAAAAAAACAACTAATCAAACACAATACATAGCACAACCGAGACTTGGAGAATTGAAGATCTGAAATGATAGGTTTTATTTATTTATCATTTGACTTGATTATGTTACAAAATCTTTGGGAGTCATGTGTATGAAATTTCTCCATTTTTCCTTTAAAAAAAATGCATGGCAAATGTTTCTTAATCCACATAATATAAATGCTGCCTATGAGAATTAAATACTGATTTCAGAAACAAATTAATTGCATATATTAGTTTCAATATACAGAGGTGTGTCTTATGTGACTACAAATTACAGATAAGTCAAATACATATTAATACATATGAATATTTACATATGCAGATTTCTTCTTTATTATTGATGATTAACATTTGTTGTTAAAACATTGCAATTTTTCAAAAGCAGAAATGAGGACCAAATCAAATCATTTGCATTCTGATTTCATTTACAAGTTTTAAAAACAGTTTATAATATGAATATGATATTAATTATTTAGATTCTTCTCATGAAAAAAGAAACCCCCATAAGATCAGCCTTTAAATAACCTAAATCAAAACACGCAAAAAATGCTAATTTAAATAGACATAAACTCACAAACTGTCCTATGTGTATCAGTGACAATTTAATCATTATCAGTGAATTTCTGTAAAAAGAGATTATAGGAGAGATTAAATCTAGTCAAAGCTGCACAAAGCTTGATCACCACCTCTGAAATATGTCTGAGGTTTAATTTTGAAATGTAGCACAACCAAAACTAAGCAGACAGTTCATATTACACATGCACCCTTATTGAAAAGAAATCACATACATTTTACATTGTGTGATTATGTCAGTCACATCTGAAAATTTAAACCACACACCAAAAATTTACATGTGAAAATAAATGGATTGTGTGAAAATTAAATATGAGCCTAATTTAATGTGTGACTCATACGACGCTCATCTGACTTTTCTGTAAGGATTTACATTTCATTGTTTTATACTCTTTCAAAAGTCATCACAGAAATTTGTGGGGGGAAAAGTATAAAGTAATACCTAATGAAAAATAAGATCTTTAATAAGTTTAGTGTAATTCAATGTAAATGGAAAATAGATTATGTTGCTGATTAACATTTTCAATTTCTCATCCTCCACAAACCATCAGCAACTGAAACTAAAATTAATAGAAAAATTAACTCCAAAAAAATTCATAATTTGAGTTCAGCCATAATTTCAGGAAAGTGCATGTAATTGTTATTGCTTGCTGATTTGATTGACAGAAACAATTTGAGGGAGTGTTGCCTAGGCAAAGCACAGAATCCAACAAAACTGCCAGGAAAACCGCCTCAAGAACTACAGTAAAACAGAGCTTCATTTGTGTACACATGCCACACACACACACACACACACACACACACACACACACACACACACAGTTTGTCACCAAGGTCAAAAGGCCTCACCTGCAGAATATCCCTTCTCCGCTGGGAGCTGTCAAATTAGCAGTTGGTTATTACAGAGGCTTAGGGCTTGTACTCTCAGAGAACGAGAGCAAAAGAGAGAGAGACAGACAGGCAGAGCGAGAGAGAGAGAGAGAGAGAGAGAGAGCATGAGCAAAAGGAAGAAGGAGAGGAGCTGAAGAGTCACATAACCACTCAGCGGCCGCAAGGCATTGCTATGGCACTGCGACTGAAGCTAAAGTAAAACCATATGAGCATTAATACACACCCAGGGGCTCCATGCACAGATTACTTTACATAACGACTAATTGGCTTAATTTGTTAAGCAAACACTGTATTTTATTTCAGGTATTAATACAAGACCTCCACGTGCAGTGGTCTCTACAAACTGAGAGACACAGGATGTCAATAACACCCACATCTGCTCTGGTAAAGTCATTTACCTTCGAAATGAATCTAATTTCCTCTCCTGGTTCAGCTTTACAAGTCTGGTGGTAACAACATAGATAGATAGGATTGGATAGGACAGTATGGGGGACAGTAGGTTTAGTTAGCTCACTGCGACCAATCAAAATTAAAATATCAAATGTGTTTAATGTATGTACTTATTTTTTATATTTATATGTTTATTCATTGATCTATCTTAAAATTTGGTTCCTGTATTTTACTCTCTGGCTCAACAAGAAGAAACACACTACGTTTAGAGAAATATATATTCTTTTCTGCAAGACGCCATTGGAAAAAAGAAGGGGGTAAACTGCAGAGTCATTTTTAGTTTCTTAAATAAGTTGCACATAAATTTAGCACAAGCAACCCTTGATAAATTCATAAACAGTTAATATTAAAATGTAAACATCAGCTACATTCAGAAAATTATAATCACGTACTTTTTTCTGTTAATATTAAAGAGCTTTTAATGGAAGGTTTCCATTGAAAAATAGGATTTAGACATGTTAGTAAAAATAAATAAACTAACAGGTTTTAAAAAATGGGTATAAAAGACATAAAAACTGGTAACCCAACCAATAACATAAATAGGTTTATAATATTACCATTCAATAAAAACAGATTTTTTTGTTGTTGTTTTAACTCATTTGCATAAGGAAGTTTCCTGAGGAAGTGAGCACAGAGCTCATTAAATACATTTTTAGCACTCTTTCAAATACTCAAACATTTTGTGATAGAAATAAATTCTGTCTTCCCCACACTGACACGTACTGTATATACATGAATAATAACACTTGTTTTCTGGAACCCATTCTTATACATTCAGCTTGTCCAGATTTATGAAATCCAACAGTCAAGAATAACGGAGCCATTTTGCAAGGGATTACATGTCAATGTTAATAAGCATGAGTGGAAATCCTACAAGAGACACATGGAAGAAAGAGCAGGTTTTTAATATTTAAATGATTTTTTTTTAAATAAGTAGAGTTCACTTAAAATATAAGAATAATTTAGTTCCCTGTAGTTTGAAGATATTGATAATACTGTACAGCTGTAAGAAAATGTGTAAATGATGGTGATGAAATGGTAAATAATTAAGATGAAGAAGATGCATGAAGTCAAAGCTTGCTTTTTTAAGGCAGTTTTCTAAAATTGCACAGACAAAGCAATCTGAGTCTCAGTTTCTCCTCATTGCACATCCAAGCCCCCTTTTCCCTCGACACGACTCGGTTCTTAGAAAATGTGTCAGCCAGGTCAGACAGCTGAGATCCAAAATAAATTGACTGCATTTCCTTTGAGGTCAGACCTGCTTGGCCAGGTTCAAATTTATTGTCTCTCACTTTCTAGAGGAAGACCATAAGTATGTGGTCAGTAGCAAACAGCCAGTGACCCGGCCTCACTCTCAAGTTACGCCCTATATATAACATCCAACCCTACCACCTCCTTCTCTGAGCCCCCCCCATCTCTGCTTCTCCGTCTATTCCCCTTTCCTTTTCCATTTCTCTGGACGTGCCTCTACACTCCCTGCTCTATCTCTTGCTCTCTCTCTCTCTCTCTCTCTCTCTCTCTCTCTCTCCCTCTCTGTTGTATGTCACCCGAGCAGCCTCCAGCAGGCTGTGTGTGTTTACCCTCGCTCGGCCTGGCAACAGGGGCCGCATGCTCAGGATTATCGGAGGCCCTGTCTTTCATCGCCGCCTGCTCCCTCTTCCTTTTGCCGTTGAAGTCCAGGATTGTGAGAGCCATCAGTACGAGCGGGGCCGGGAGGGAGCAGCGTGATTTTAGGGGCTTTTTTGGTCCACCCACTACCACTTTTCTGCATCTTCTCGCTCTAGTGTGACACTCAGTTCAGTCTTGAAGGGTATATATTTTTGTGATTTTTGGTCTGGAGTACTTCAGTGTGGATTTGTGGTGATTGAAGCAAGATGGATCATTCTCTCTTCGGCTGCCTGCGGAACCCACATGCTTCAGCCCAGACTCTCCACCCGGCCTTCACCCAGTCCTCACTGGCATTGCACGGCCGCTCTGATCACGTCTCCTACCCTGATTTGCCTGGACCCTCACCGCCATGCAGCTACACAGGAGAGGAGGGAGGTTTCGGAGGGCTTCATGCACGTAACCATCCTTCTCATCAACTGCCCCATCATCAACAGCATCAGCCCACCTGGCATATCCAGCAGATGCCCTCACCTGGCAGCACCCGTCACGCTGCATGCCTTCCTCACCCTGACACTGCTGCAGCAGAGCTGTGCACGTCTGGAGGAACAGTGGGTCAGAATATGTGCACTGCAAACACAGGCCTAGGAAACACTGACCCAGCGGGAGCAGTGTGTGGGTCTGGGGACTACGGGCGGCAAACCATGTCACCCATAGAGCCAGAGAGGAGGAACAGTAAAGGAAAGAGTGACAACTCGGGTAAGCAAGGTATATAATATATACGGTATTACTGTACTTTGTTAACGCATATCAGGAACAATAATATAAATATAAATATATAAATATGAATTACTATTAAACTCAAACTTTAATATGAAAATATTTTTTTAAATATTGAACTTTTAAAATGTGAACTTATTAATTCATTAATTTATTTATTTATTTTTTTTTTAAATATAAACATGACCAAATTACCCATAACAGCCCAACTTTTTAAAACCAATATAACTCAGGGAGTTAACATACATACAATACATATTATTATGTACCCAAATAAAGTTTGTGTTTTTTTACAAATCAAACTGATTTTCTTTTTGTTTCTAGCATAATTTAACAATAGTTTCCACCCTTCTGATGTAGTGTAACATCCCCTAAAAATTCACATTTGTTGAATAATTGTGTAAAACATACACCACAGTGAAAAGCTTCATACTCTTCCATTCAAAGACACTGAATATTCTTTACACTAATCTATGAGATGGAATAAGTGTATCAAAGTCAATTATAATTATTGCCTTTTTTTTTTTTTGTTAGGCCATATGCTAGTTTCTTTCATTAAGACTTCTGGTCTGCAACCTGGATTTAAATTACACATCTCACCACTGTTACGACAGCACAGAGTCTAACAACTGAAAAGTTTTCAGATTGCGTTTCACTTTTCTAAACCAACTTTGGTTTGGTAGTCATCCATTCTATTTCTATACTCACTAATAAGCCATGCTGACCAGAAAAATGATCTTTCCCTCTTTCAGGATTAAATTATAATTTTTGTCAACTGTCAGAACAAACATTTGGTGAGGTTTACATTACATATGCATGCTTTTTAAGATTTACTCCATACAGGCCACATCAGTTCTGAAAGGGGGTTTTATAATAAAAAAAGATTTCTTTCTTTCTTTCTTCTTTCTTTCTTTCTTTCTTTGTAGTAGTCTATATATATATATATATATATATATATATATATATATATATATATATATATATATATATATATATACACACATACACACACACATATATATATATATATATATATATATATATATATATATATATATATATATATATATATATATATATATATATATATATATATATATATATATATATATATATATATGGTTCAATGAACTTTATAGGCTTGATTGTCACAACAGTTACAGTTGGCAAAGCATTGAATTTTGTCCAAATAGCAATAAAAATGGATCAAATTAAACAAACAAACAAACAAAAACATTGCTGTATAGCATATACCAGGCCACTCATACATTAAACCAAACCATGCGTCGCACTCCTCAGCTCACTCTTTAAATATACTAAGCACAATAGATATTTTAATATAAAATCACAATGTTTTGTGGTGTTTTGTATTTTTACATCGTTCTAAGCATATTTAGTTATGGTATTGAGTTACATATGCAATTAAAATAAAAATGGAAGTATATTTGAGTTTAAAAATTAAAATGGCAGTGCAAGTTCAATGCTAATGACCGTATAAATTTGTTAGCATCACGCTAATGATTGGTCATTCACATCAAATGTATGGTCTAATAATATATTCTTGTTATTTCCCAGTATTTTATTTTCTATTCCGCTTTGTTCTGTTCTGAAAGGTGCTACTAGAGACATGTATTAAATGAATGGTGGCACCAAATAGTTGAGAATGACCAAGTGACCAGCTCTTGCACGTACAGTACTAATAAATGAAGTGGGTTGTAATTTATTTCAGATCGCTTTCATGTGGTCAGAACAAAAGTATGGTTTCAAAGAATATTCCTTCTTCTTGAAAGTCGAGGCAGCAGTCAGCTCTGTAATGGTGCCTTTATCCCTTTCATGAAAACACTTTAGGGGTTAGTTTTGGTTGAACTTCACAGGGACGTATAAAATATTACAGTTCAAGGCGACAAAGTGCTGGATCATAATTTATGAGCCACTCATTCAGACATGGCTTTTATTTTCAACTGCCAGCATGAAAAATCTTTAAGTCATAGACGTGCTGAAGAATGGGGACGTGTCTTTACTGTCTTTGCTGATTACTTTACTGAGGAGCTAGAAAAGAAGACTCCACTATAATATTTTAGAAGTTAACAAATTTCATAATACATGTATTGAGTTGGTGTAGGATCAGTAATATCAGCAGTCAGATCTTTACTATAAGGCCAAGATTTACTGTGAAATTACTTATATACAGTGGAAAAACCGAATTGTATTTAAATTGTGTTTATGTTTTTGTAAAATGTGAAACAGTCAATAGAATGTTAAATGACACTTTTCAGCATGAATACTGAACATATTTTGTGGCTCAAAATCCAGTACACATGTTGCGTGATCAAAAGCACAGGTGTGACTGGGGCAAGCGTTTAAAGCCCAGTTTCAACAGTAGGCCATTAAAGCCCTGAAGGGAAATGCCACAGCAAGTTATACCTCTGAGTCTGATGAGAGAATGACCCAGTGTAGCACCAGACTCGGCCATTAAACCTGCACTCCACTGGCCAGCACACGCATGACTTACTGTTCCACTTAACAAAATCACCCCACGTGCACTCAGGTTACAATAGGTAAGAGACAGACCTTATTAAAGCTATTAAGAAGAAAGCAATAAGTTCCCTGGTGGTAAAGAAGAAAGCAATATGGTTGTTTGTTACTTTTAACATCAGAGCACAATTTAACGAGGCCAAAAGATGTTACAGTATAAGGACTATAAATAGCAGGAATTGCAAGGTTTCTGAATTCGCAAACATCCTACATTACTGGTAAAAATACTGCATCACTTCAAATATTTCTAAAAAATAATACCTGATCTATAGTGAAGGACAGTGAAATATAGCATGGATTGTATGGAAATGAGAGAGAACTAGAGAGCTGTGTTGATTTAGTCCAGGTTTACTCTGTGCCTGGCCTCAATGACCTTCTGCAAACACATGACCAATATCGGCGTAATAAAAGGTGACTGGAACCCTTAATTGTTTAGCTCTCTTTTTATTTTCATTTCTCCAGGGCTCCTGTAGTTTATCACATAGTCCCTGGTCTTTTTTTGTGTCCCTTTGTATTTTCACTAAAACTTTTTTTTGTCCAGTTTTAGCAAATTTTCCCCCCACAGCTGGAAAATGTTCTGTTTTTCATTTCAGATTCCCAAGACGGGAGCTATAAGTCAGACGTGAGCAGTAAACCCAGGAAGGAGCGCACAGCATTCACCAAGGAGCAGATCCGGGAACTGGAGTCAGAGTTTGCCCACCACAACTACCTGACACGACTAAGACGTTACGAAATCGCCGTCAACCTTGACCTCACAGAGAGACAAGTATGCCCCGTGCTGAGATTGCTTTCTGTGGCATATTTATTTTTGCATAGAGTGAGATACGGCTATGCCAATTCTTTAATTGCCAAAAAATTAATCATGGTTAGTTTTAAGGTAATATACAAAAAATAATACTTGAAACACTATTTACATATCCCATTTTGATTGGAATGTGACAACATGAAGCCAGTAAAAAAATTAAGAAAACTTACCCCACAGAAATAAAAATAAAAAACAGTTTAAATATCTGATGATTTGACATTTGGTAAGCCCAATGTCATTCTGAGACTAATAGATTTCAAAGCACAGGTGGTATGGCTGATTTGGGTTCCTGTGTGTGTGTGTGTGTGTGTGTGTGTGTGTGTGTGTGTGTGTGTGTGCGTGCGTGCACGCTGCGTACGGCGCGCGCGTGCGCGCGTCGCGTGCGTGCGCGTGCGCGTGTGCGTGTGTGTGTGTGCGTGTGTGTGTGTGTGCGTGTGTGTGTGTGTGTGTGCATATAAATGGTTCACTTGCATATGTTTGTATGAGTGTGTGTATTGTGTGTGTGTGTGTGTGTGTGTGTGTGTGTATGTTTATGCATTCTCAAAAATCATGTGGTAGTTAACAACACACTTTTTGTGTTGTCAGTATTCTACAGATCTGCTTTTTGATTTTATGTATGATTTCAGGTTGTATGGCTAACAAAAACATCAGCAAGACAAATTTGAGATAAAAAAAAAAAAACTGACCAAACCGCATTGTTATATGTAAAACTATGTTCATTTGATTAGACACACAGATGTGTTGAATATGCAACACTAAATGTTGATTTGAACACATCTGTGTCAAGAATGCGTCTGCACATTTATGAAAGTATCCTTATTCCTCCTGCTGTTTGTGTAGCCCGAACAGAGGCGCATGTTTCCCCCACTTCTCTCACACCCACAGCATATTTCACACTCTGTAATTCTGACACCCTTAAATAAGACCAAAACCTACTGAATTTTCTTTTTACCAACATACAATGCTTAAACTCCACCTTTGGCATCCATTGTATCCCACCATAAATCAAAGTTCTGCTTGTCAGACTGCATTTATCCAACACGGCCTATGGATGTCACATACCCATGTATGATCCAGAAAACCTGTAGGATAAACCCATCTTGAGTGCCTTGGCCCAATGAAAAGCCCAAGAAGCCAGACAAGTCACATAGGATTCAAGTCTTCCTGTTCAGCCCTGTTTTCCCTCCGCACTCCTCCACACTGGCTCTTGATGATTCCCTTCACCGGTCCAATAAATCTGTGTGTGGGTTGATTCTGGAACAGGCAAATCTCACTAGTTGATGTGATCACTCATCACATTATATCGAAGAAAGTATTGAGTTAAATATCAGTCTGTGTGCAAGTATTCTCAGTACTCCTAGGACCACAGGCTGTTCTTGTTTTTAGTGCCCACCTAAATTACATCTACTCAGAAAACAAGTTTTGGTTAGCAGGACAGTTTATAAAGGTTACAGTTCTAGGAACTTAACAGTTTAAACTGGTCAAGTGTTCTCTATATTCTGAGAATATAACATTTGTAAATGTTATATTCCTACAGCATTGCTCCACTCTAATATGTTAGCATTTCTATAGTAATCATTTATTCATAGGGACTTCAAATGGATGATGAGAAATACATTTAAAATCATATTTTTTTTAAATAATCATTAATATAGTGAAGCATATCACCACATGGTTGTTGATTATTTTACTTTAACAGCATGTCCCATTGGGTTTTATTCCATAAATCATATAACCAATTTAAAAGTCTTAGGCATGCTGTAGAGCAAAGATACCTTCAAAAATAATGAAATTAAAAGTTTCTTGATTAAAAAAATACTTTAAAGTGCAGTAAACTGTAATAAATGAAACAAAAGCAATATTTGGTGTGACGAGCCTTTGCTTTAGTCTCAGTTAGAATTAGTGCAGGAAATGATCTGTAAGTTTTATTGAGCATCTTGCAGAACCAGCCACAGTTCTCCTGGAGACTTTGACTGTCACTCTCTCTCTTCTCTCTCTCTTTCTCTCTCTCTCTCTCTCTCTTTCTCTCTCTTTCTCTCTCTCTCTCTCTCTCTCTATATATATATATATATATATAATATATATATATATGATGAAAAATCTGTTCTGTTCTGTCAGCTAACTCTGACATCAAGAGTTTGCAGGAGGAATATGAACATTACAATTGTGAATTTATAGAGATTCATATTCATGTAACCTTCTTCAACATATAATTTCCAACACAGCTTACTACTTTAAAATACCTGCCATCTAAAATAACTACCTACTCCTAAAATAGTCACATAGGTTGGGGGGTGGTTACCAACATGGGGTCTGGAACCATTCGGACTGTTTTAGGCAGCAGCTTAATCTTCACTAAGAGACACAAATACAGGGCAAGTTGTTGAGTCAGGCAAATGAGTCAGGGCCATGGGCCAGCAGGCTGCCAGGCGCCATGTATCAGCACATTATTGACCAGGTGTAAATAGCCTGGCTACCCGATGCCAACCCCCCACGGCGCCAGTCAGGTTGTTGCACCTCCACTCATCCAAAATTCATGAAGAAATATACCCACAGTGTTAAAATAAGATATCTTCTGTAAGTGTGACATCAAATAGTCGCCAAATAGTCGACATCAAATGTCATGGAAGATGACGTGTTGTGTGTGCTTAACATAAGAGCCGTGTAAAGTGAACAAGTGAGTGAACAACTGAATGCTGTGCTTTCAGTACTCTGTTACATAAAGCTTGTGAATCAAGCAGAAACACATACATTCATATGCCCACATTAAGAAGAGACCTCTCACATAGAGGTGATGGTGGTTTTAGAGGTGGGGCTTATATGCCACATCGGCTCCTTCTCAAAAGTATCACACCCGCCTGCTTAGGCACGCACCAAGGGGCATTGGGTTTCTCTGAAGGCAATTCAGTGTTGCTAGGAGACTCAATGTACTCCTGTAAATATTGTGTACAGTTGGCTACTCTGTGTAATTATCCACTTTACAATACCAGAAGTATATTGCTTTTAAAATGCTTTACAGTATACTGTGTGCTTAACTGAATCTTGAGTTGATTGGTTGTGTCTTCAATGTGCGTAGGTGAAAGTGTGGTTTCAAAACAGGAGGATGAAATGGAAACGAGTGAAAGGAGGACAGCAGGGTGCTGCAGCGCGAGAGAAAGAACTGGTGAATGTGAAGAAGGGAACCCTGTTGCCCTCTGAGTTTGCTGGCATGGTGGGACTGCATCGCCCTGTAGGCTCCCCAGCAAATGAAGACGACAGTCATGACAGTGACCAGAGCTCTGAGCATGCCCACTTATGACCTTCTGGAAACTTCCACCTGAACCTTACAGTTTTCCTCAGGAATCGACATTCTTAGGATTCTTAGGGCCAGCTATTAGCATTTGATATGAATGTGCAACATCTTCAAGTTGGCGAGGCTGGAACCTGACAAACAAACAGGCACAATACAGACAAGAAAAAAGAATACAGACAAAAGGACTGGGGAAATGGATGAAGATAAATGTCTGCATTATTATTATTATTATTTTTTTTTTTTTTTTACTTGTGAGTTGTAGCTTTAAATTTGGATTTTGTAAATAAATGAAAGACTGTTATGAACATTCCACATAAGTGCCTTGGGGGGAAATAATTGCACTGTTTTAATTATTGCCTTAATTGTTTGCTACTGTATTGAATTAGTTTTGAATATGATCTGTAAATAAAAACTTGCTATTTTTCAAAAAGCAGTATTTTGCCAAATAATCATCATTATCATCATCATCATCATCATCATCATCATCATCATCATCATCTTCTGAATCACGCTGCCTATTAAATGACCATAAATATCCTGTAAAGAACAGTTACTAGTATGCTGTGCATTTCTCACTGATCTAGATTTTCACCAAAACAACCATTTGTGTTGGATATTCAGTGAGATATTATAATTTGAATGAATATCCTATTAATGAAAAAGTTACAGTTTTTACAATACTTGTATTGCTTAATTCCTGATAGCTTGAAGTTTATGAGTAATTATGCATAATATAAGAACAGTGCATTTTATACCATTTCTGATCTGCTCCCTTGGATGTGTATTTCATTTCTTTTTTGTTTTTGTTTTTTTCATTTTAATATGTTTACCTTGTGAATAAACAAGAATTGCATTTTTGTTGTGTATTGACCTGAATAAATTTACCACAGGGTTCTTAAAATCCACCCCCCCCCCCCATTTAGAGTCTTGGTTTTCTTATAAATATTATCACCTCTAAATAAGTTAATGTGATGCAAATTTGATGGAAAGCCATGTTGAAAAACCAATATTATGCTTTGACATGTCTATGATTGCAAAGTATATACTAATTTTTGGAGTAGCATTTTGGAAATTGGCCTGAGTTTTGAAGAGTCCTCACTTATGAGAGCAACTGGTGATTCTATCCCTGCAAAATTTAGAGTGATTTGATTTGTGGCTTTACTGTTCCCTCTGACACTCTGGCAAAACCCAGCCTAAGTGGATTTGTTTTCAGCTGTGGTCAAAGCCAGCCATGCGTTTTCCTCTGTGCAAGACGGTTTTGATTAGCTGTACAATTTTGATGTTTGTATAAGATATACTGTGATCAAAGCGAGACATGGAGCAATGCTCCTGAGAAAACAATTCGTGGTTGTTAAGAAATGCTTTGCCAATATGTTTAGCTGTAGCGTGATCATAGCCATGTCTAAACAACGACATGAGTAATCTGTTCTGGGAGACGTTGCTATGGACAAACAAATCAATAAAACTTATATATATAAACACAAATCAAGACAAACATGACTTAGGTATGAGAAGTATACCACAGACTGCAAACTAGATCATTAAAGAAAATGAAAGCAAGCAACCAAAACTTGGATGATATGTTTTTCTCTGTGACTTTGTGGTAAAGAGATCATTGGAAGCCATACTGATTGTCTGTTTGATTGTAGATTTGTTCTCTAGAATAAAGATTAAAATAGAAGTTAGGTAAGTAATAAAACATGACAGGCCATGCGGTTATACTAAAACAGTCAACATGGTGGTGTGATGCAGTCACAAAATTTGAGTTCCTGTTACCACCATAAATTTGATTATATTCCTGTAATAAAACATCTCTTGTTTTATTCCTCTTATACCCCAGCAAATTGCTTGTTGTTTATTTATTAATGAAAAAATGTAATACTTTTCATGCATTTATATCTACACTTACTGTTGTGGCAAAATTCATGAACCAAGTTAGTTCTCACTTACATTACAGCCATTATATACAGCTGTTCTTTGTGCAAAGTCCTGAAGAATTCTGTGCAAAAAAACTAATTGACTTTCACAATGACTGCACTGTCACTGGAGACTGCTTCCATAAATACATTTTCTTTGTTGAAATCACCACATATTAGTTTTTTAATATGTTTATTATTAGTCTTAGATTATGCAGAGTGTCATGCAAATCCCTGTGCATGAGGTTTTACTGTAGAAATGATACGATACTACCACAAGCATATTGATTTAAACTATTTGAATTACAACCGAATTCGAATTTTTTTTTTAATCCTTTTTTTAAAAAAAACTTTGCTGCTGGACGATCTGGTTTCTTTCCCCTATTACTTTTGAGTGATTGTCCTGTTGTGTACAGTCTCCCTGGACGTTTACAACGTCCGACTTATCCAAGTTCAGTCAGTCATTGCAATGCAAGAGGATGATAAAACTGCTGTTGTTTTGGACTGCTCCATGTTACTTTTGATCTTGGATGAACCATCTACCTTGACCCCACAGGGAACAGCTTTCCTTTAGCAGGAAGGGAAATGTTGTCATTTCACTGTGCCATGCCAAGAACAACACAGCCAACTGAAGACTTTTCCACATTGAATTTGGGTGTCTGCATGGTCTCTCAGTGCAATGATTTAGGATCATTTTCAGTGGAACTGAAGGTGTTGATGGATGATCCTTGCTGAACTATGATAGCTAGTGTCACAGTCGTTGTGGGCTTCTGAATCCAGTGGCTCAGTACAAGAACAAATCTTTCACCAACATGGTACAGATAATGAAACAGCCACATATTTAAATTATAATCAAGCAGTCATTTTCCTAGAGTAGGAGATATGTTTCAAAAGTACAAATGACCATGATTAAAATGTGTGCATTGAATTTCTCACTGTTTCCACAGACACTCTGGATCAAAGCCAACTCCTGGTTCATCTGGGAGAAATTAAAAATTGCTGTCTGTGAAAAATGTACATGCTTGTTCAAATAATTGAGCACAACATAGAGATCAGGTGTCATCACAGTTCCTTAGGCTTAATCACATTCCATGGCTGTTATTGAGCAAAAGTCAACGGCCATGCTTCCAGACAAAAACAAATGGTGCTTGTGGTGTAATAATAAAATGGTTTAACCATGTCACATTTTTCAGTGACTTAAAATTCTGAACTGGCAAACTGGAGCTACATTCCCCTGCAAGTGTTTAAGCAAGAGCAAGAGAATTCATTATGCTCTTGGAAAGATTATTATAGCAACTCAAACAAATCCTACATCCAAAATCCAGTGCGGTTTAATGCTGCGGTATCCAAGATTGAGGAATCGTCTAGGGCTCAGGAAATTGTTCCGAATCGTAAGATTATGGCCGGATGATATCGAATGACGAAATGCAGGAAACCACAACCCCTCCAATAAACTGGCAGGGGACCATGAGTGACAGCTGTTTTGTCCATTTAGAGTCTTATTTATTGGCACAACAGTGACTTTAACTACAGTAGATCTGGGCCAAGAACTGAAGGAAATAGAGCAAAATGTGACTTCACACCTGGAGCATTAAAAGACCAAGTCACGCATATGACCTCTGGACCAAAAAAGTTGGAGAAGAAGAGATGAAAATATCAAATCTTAAACAAAAGCAAGAAAATGATTAAGTCATAAAATAATATGTCATAAGATTTATCACACTCAGACAGCCATTTCAGCAAAAACCATCCAGGCACTATAATAGTAGCCATATAAGCTACACAGCATATTGACAGAGTTGAACACATGTTTGTTATTTGTGATAAGCCTCTAATCAGGCCATATAAAAACAATAAAAACTGAAATTTGAAGAGCAATGAGACATAAGACCTGTGGCAGACATTAATTGTGTTCTCTCTCTCTCTCTCTCTGTATATTTCTTTTGTATTAGTCATAGATCTCTTTATTAGTCCAAATACCATAATAATATATAATATATGTATAATATGTATATATGAATAAAAAAAAATGTCCTCCATCCATCCATCTTCTACCGCTTACTTCTTTTCAGGGTCACGGGGAAACCTGGAGCCTCTCCCAGGGAGCATCGGGCACAAGGTGGGGTACACCCTGGACAGGGTGCCAATCCATCGCAGGGCACAATCACATACACACTCACAGACCCATTCATACACTATGGACATTTTAGACAACAAATGTCCTCTCACGTGCAACTGCTTTTATGTCCAGCAAATTTCTTAACATGTGTAAATATTTGTATTACCATAAAGGTTTCACAGACCTTTGACGATCAGAAATGGAATAATGAGGCCCTGAACAAAGGGGGGGGGTCAATATCTGGTGAGGTCACCAGCTGCTTTAAGTATTACAGTGCATATCATCCTCATGGACTTCACCAGATTTGGAAAATCTTGCTGTGAGATGTTACCCCGCTCTTCCATCAAGGCATTTGCAAGTTCTCCATCACGTCTGGGGGGGACACATGGTTACATGTGGAGGTGTTATTTCACATCTAATGTCTGGTGTTCCCTTTGTTATTGAGGTGTGTGATGTCATCATGTCAAGATCTAAGGAGTGCTGTAAGGCCTTCAGAAAAATGGTTGTGGATGCCTATGAGTCTGGCAAGAGATTTAAAAAGCTTTCCAAATTATTTGAAATACACCATTCCACTGTACGGAAAATCAAACACAAGTGGCACAGATTTCAAGCGACTGCCAATTTGTTCAGGACTGGCCACCACAGCAAATTCAGCCCAAGAGTCTCTAAGAACCCCAAAATTTCATCATAGGATCTGCTAGTATCCTGTAGTTTTGCAAAGGCTTTTTTCCTGGCACGCCTCCCATGCAGGTGAAATGTTGGTGTCAAGAAGTGAATGCTTCTACAAACATATTGCAGATTGTACAAATTTGACCTGCATGGGAGGCATGTCAAGAAAAAGCCTTTGCAGGACTACAGTTTGCCAATGAGAAGATAGACCAGGCCATTTGAAATAATGTTCTCTGGACAGACAAATCCAATCAAAGATAGAGTTTAGCCACAGTAACATCAGACATGTTTGGCACTGACCAAAGACAGCTTTTCAGGAGAAGCACTTCATACCCACTGTGCACAGTGGTGGAAATGTTATGGTTTGGGGTTTCTTTGCTGCCTCAGGTACTGGACAGCTTGCATTCATTGATTCAACTATGAATTCATCATATCAAAGACTGCTTGAAGATAATGTGAGGCCATATGTCCAAAAGTTGAAGTTAAACCAAAAGTGTAATGGCCTAGCCTATGCCCGGATTTGAATCCCATTGAAATGTTATGGGAGATTAGAAATGGCAGTTCATGCAAGAAAACCCTCAAACATCTTGCAACTGAAAGAATATTGCATGGAAGAGTGGTCAAAAATTCAAGCAAGCCTAGTGGACAATTATGCAAAATGCCTACAATAAGTTATTTCTGTTAAAGGGGACAATACTAGCTTCTGAGGCCAAGGGATTACTTACTTTTTCCACAGAGGAATATCACATCTATTATATTTCTGTTGAATAAATGATTGAAAAATAAATTTTTGGTTGTGGTTTTGTTCAAGCATATAAACTTCATTAATAGGCATTGTTTCAAAGATGATCAAATATATGCTTGTCCAATATCTCAAAAAGCCAACAATTTCTAGGGTGTGTACTTATTTTTTCACATGACTGTATATCTGTTTGTAGCATTTGGACAAATAAAATGTTAATTTATCTTTTAATGTTACTTTGAAATTTCTGTGAAAGTGTTAAGGCCACATGAGACCATAATAAATGAAAACTTATTTTTGCGCACATAAGAAATTCTTTCTTTCTTTTTTCTTTCTTACATTTATTTAATTAGCATTTTGTGTTTTATGTCACTCAAACGGCTCTGTTAACAGCACTCATGCATAAACTGAGGCTTTGCAGAAAACACAAACATCTGTTCGGCAAATGCTGTCATTTTCCACCCAGGACCGCAGTCCAAGGCTTGTAGTCTGGAAGTGCGAGCAAATTAGTCTTAAATCTGGCACAACTTGAGCGCTTAATGTACAGTATGAGGTTTAGGAGGACAACTTATTGTAATCTTGATGATTCATCTTAAATTGTAAATCACAGCAAAGTAGAAGTTAAGCATGTTCATTAATCTTTTCCAGAAAATAGAGCAACAATGACAATTATGAATGATTGTCCATGTTTTTCCCAGAGCTATGCAGACTATAGTTTTTCGTCACTCTTCCCCCAATAATTGTCGTATTCAGAGCCAATAAGTTGATTTCTATAACTATCGGTTGCCTTTAACCCCCCCAGATTCACATTTTTTGTATGGACTGATTGCAGAAAAGTTTAGGCACTGATTTTACATGTCCATTTATATTTCCCAATTAACTATCTGATCCCAATGCTATCCTATTTCCTAGTGCACCTGTGTACACACACTATGACATTCCTGTCATTCCAAGGCACTCCCAAACACTCCCTATCTCTAGTGGAAGACCACCAATTCAGCACTGAGAGCATTTCTCCACATTTCTCCAAGTATGAAAAGGAGTGCAATTATTTGGGTAATAATCATGATAAGCTTTTTTATTGCGTAACTTTGGTATAACATGCATTCTCTGCAATAGTTAGGATCTCAATTAGAGGTGTGCACTGGGACTATAGGAAAAAAGGTCACAGAAAAGGGTGGTTTTTACTTTCAAGTGGGTGGGTGCAGATGGTCACATATAAAGCTTGCAAAGAAAGGCCACATTCGTTAACATGGCAGCACATTAGATTTGTCAAACTGAGACAAATAGCAAAGTTCCCATGCAATAAGAAAACACAGTTTAGTTCCTTTTCTGTGCAGAGAGATCTGTTTTAAGTTGTGCATGAATAATCTCAGATCCGAAACACCCACACTCCCAGTAGGTTATAACGCCCATGTTCTCACTCAAGGTTCATGCTTGTGAATTTGCCAATTCCAAGATCAATTGGTCTTTGACATTGGCTCTCTATGTAGTGATGAAGCATGTCCTGAGATTCCCATTGGATTCTACCAACATTGCAAAATTATTACATCTTAGATTAATCTCTGTCAGAAAGTCTGCATGCGTTCTGGAATTGATGCCGAACTGCACACCTGGAGGAGAGAGTTTCAGAAAGTAAGCACATCCAACTACTTCTGTGATAAAGTCTTTACAGCCTGATTTATGCTTCCTTTCAAAGCAGTCGTCTAAAGCATTCAGAAGGTTGGAAAGCACTTTAGAGAGAAAAGTTATTCTCTGAAATCAAAGTAGAGTCACTATCTTCCTCAGCTACAATTGGTCAATGTTGCTTGATGTAGCAAATCTTTGTTGTTTAACTACATTTCCCAAGTGTTATAGAAGTGTAGACTACATTGTTAAGAACTTCAAACAAAGCAGTGTTCAAACTACCGGATTGTAAAAATAATGAGCTGTTGTTTAAATCATAATATGGGACCAGCTGGATATGAGTCATACAAGTTTTCCAGGTTCTGCTGATCATATAAAACTGTAATATATTATGTCAACAAATTATTATAGTATTCTCAGGTGAAGTAATACTGGAACATGGAACAGACTCATCTTTATTAAAGTGATGCATTTTTTATTTAAACAACAAAGGCAAAGTGTAGACTATTATGACAGAATTAGAAACTTTATATTCCTGCTGGATTCAAATTTTGGAAATACAGATGAGAGCATAAAAAAGAGCAGAAAGAAATACACGTAACACAAATTTCCATTATGAACCGCAGTATAGTATTACAATAACTTTGAGAGTGTGCATTGCTTTCTGGATTTCTGGATTTAGTAACAGTTGCTGGTTTACAAGTAAGTTGCATCACTTACTCTACTCTTCTAAAAGAACAATGTGCAAGCTGCAGACCAAAGCTTTTTGGGACACTTCATCAAGAAATACTTGTAAGTCTATCTGACACCAACAATATCTACTTTTTCCGACATATTACTTCTTTGGACCACAAAGTAATCAAGTCATGCAAGAATATCATAACAGGATTTGTGATGATGGATTTTAGGTCCTTTATTACTGTATCAGGGCAGCATGATTGACTTAAATAATCTCATTACTCTGTAGAATGGCGTATTAAATCCTTAATTAAATGCTCAGATGGCAAAAGGGTTATTCACATGTAACTTTTAGCAGGCAGAACCTCATGTGCAAGGGACCCTTTAGAAAATGTTGTTTTCAGTCTGTCTAAAGCTATTTCTATTCTGAAACTAATTAAATGTTCAGTATTTTAAATTATTTGACAAAGAGCTGTCACGGTCTGGGAAAACCCATCAGATCCGGCTTGAGCTGACATAATATTTTTTGACACGTCCATTTTAAGAAAACACAAAACCAAAGTTTTGACCAAAGATTTTATTTAGCCTTATATCCTTACCTTAGCTGCTAGCCTGCAGAAAATGGAGTAAGGAGTTTAACTAGTTTAACAAACACAGTGGTTAAAACAATTTGTTTGCCTAATGTTGACTAAACCCTTGATACCTAAGTGTGATTTTCTCATGACGTTTTTAGATAGTTAGCAAAAACCAACTCTTAAAATGTTAGTGATGCTCCTGTACCATCACATCATCAACAAAACATAGATGAGTGATTGAACACACAGATGATGGAGAACAAAATGTTGAATTGTTTAAATGATCTAATAAAAGGTTATTATGAAACAAGATATTATTTAATGAATTAATCAAAATGTAATGAATTAATCAGAGTTTATTTCCTTGCCAATAAACAGAATAGTTGGGAAAAGAGACAACAATATGGTTTGTGTTTAAACGGCTTGACTGACTTGTACCTCAGGTGATGAGGATGAGAACAATGTGGATGAAGCTAGTAACCAAAATGAGAAATAAGTTTTCCATCCAATCATTTGCAATCTTATAATTCTTTTAAAATTTTCAGTAAGCAGATTAGGTTATAAATGTCGATACATTTTCAGAACTATATAGATTATATATTGTACTTTTACTACATAAAGGGTTTTTCCAGGCTGCCACACATACACCGATCAGCCATAAAAACCACTTATGAATAACATTGATTATCTCATTATAATGACAACTGTCAAGGGGTGGGATACATTAGGCAGCAAGTGAACAGTCAGTTCTTGAAATCGAGTTGTTGGAAGCAGGATAAAAGGGCAAGAGTAATCTGAGCGACTATGACAAGGGCCAAATTGTGATGGCTAGACTACTGGGTCAAAGTATCTCCAAAACAGCAGGACGTATCGGGAGTTTCCAATGTGCAGTAGATAATATCTACCAAAAGTGGTCTAAAGAAGGACCAACAGTGAACGGGTGACAGGGCCTTAGGAGCCCAAGGCTCACTGATGCACTTGGGGAGTGAAGGTTAGCCTGTCTGGTCTGATCCCACAGAAGTTAATACTGGCTATGATACAAAGGTGTCAGAGAACACAGTGCATCACCGCTTGCTGCGCATGGGACTTCATAGCCGCAGAACGGTCAGAGTGCCCATGCTGACACTCAATGGACACATGAGCATGAGAACTGGACCATGGAGAAATGGAATAAGGTGATCTGGTCTGATAAATCATGTTTTCTTTTACATCATGTGGATGGGGTGTGTGTGTGTGTGTGTGTGTGTGTGTGTGTGTGTGTGTGTGTGTCATTTAATGGGGAATAGCTGAAACCAGTATGCACTAAGAAAGCAAACTGGCAGAGGCAGTGTGATGCACTGGGCAATGTTCTACTGGGAAACCTTGGGTCCTGACATGCTTTGACACGTATCACCTACCTAAACAATCTTGTAGAGGAAGTACCCCCTTCATATCAGTAGTAATCCCTAATGGCAGTGGCCTCTTTCAGCAGAATAATTCGCCCTCACACACTGCAAGAATTGAGTTCAAGGTGTTGACTTGGCCTCCAAATTCCCTAGATCTCAATCTGATTGAGCATCTGTGGGAAATGCTGGACAAATGGCAGGCCCAGCTCGCAGCTTGGATGAGCCATTAAGGTACATTATTAATGCCAGACACCAAAGCACACCTTCAGGTGTGAGGTCTTGTGGAGTCCATGCATTGACGGGTCAGAGCCGTTTTCGCGGCATAAGGGGGACCCTACATCATATTAGGCAGGTGGTTTTAATGTTACGGATAATGGCACATATTTTTTTTTACTTCCACAACGATCTTTCTTTCTACAACAGTATTTCTTAAATAGTCTCAGACAAGTCTGTGACACTTTCCCTTTATACATTTAATAAAATTTCCTCAAATGTTCTTTGGATACTTAGGATAGGGAAAGGGTTCTACATAGAACCATAAAGGATTCATCCAGAAGGACAAACCAAAAAACCCTTGAGAGTGCTAGATTTAAAATATTTTTTGTAATGGTATATCTACTTCACTTTGTCACTGAACCACAATCTGAGGAACCCTCAAGATGAAAATGGAAGCAAACATTTTCAATGAAGTACCAAAGGAAACCATGATTTATGGACCCATCCAGATGTTTTAAGGCCAACAGATGTTCAGCTGTGAGCTTTCACAGTTTAGGTCATCCTACCTGTGCCATTGAAGAGAGACATCATAAATAGTTCTGATGTTAATGATATCGCTGCAGGAGGCAGGTCTGGAAAAATGCAGTTGGGCTATTTGTTATTAAGATCTGATATACACCTGTGATTCAAATGTCTGAAAATCAGATCATCCCTACTCATAGACAAGAAGTTAGGATTTATGTCAGCAATTTTCCCCTGCTATGAAACCAGCTCCATGGATGATGCCAAGTTCACAACATTAATCTGAATGTTTTTAGGACAGGCTTTATTTCCTGGTTTAAAAAATGTTTTTAGTTTACTTTTTGAAATTTACATTCATTCATTTTGCTCACATTTGTCTAGTGTCTGTAAGTAAAATTCTGTAGGACAGAATCTCTCTGTCAGTTCTGGAACTCTAACTTTTTGAACAACTCTCTTGCAGACTAAACAACGATGATCTTTAGCGCACAGCTACCTCCAGTTAAGCCCCTGTCCCTCTTAAAGTGACCTGATTACCAATGTTACTCAACTGTCTTCCAGCATTGTGTTTGTGATGAGTTTTAGCCTTTGTTATATGCTGGTCTTGATTATTATTTTCATCATAGCCTGTTTCCCATTTACCAATTCAGTCTAGTTTATGCCTAATTGACAATCGACTATTTGCTTTCCTCGTCTTTCTGAGTATTGCTTAGTCTTTTTTTCTGCCACCAAAGCAACAGTCGACTATTAATTTTCTACATAGATACTGAATATGCACGACCTACAGCTGTGAGTTCTGCAACAGCAAAAGTTGCAGAGTAATAAATTGCATTTAAATTGAATTGACACTTTCCTTGGACCAGTCCTATGGCGTGTGTGGTCTGACATTCCTTCAGTTCCCCACTCACAAATTTCATTTCCAACCTGCAATTACTTCCCATTTAATGTTTGATACAGAAAAATGGAATAAAAAACTATAACCATGGTTTCATTATATCCTGTCATATAGAACCTAATATAAATGTGTATAGAGACATTTTGAAGATTATATATATAATATATAATTTGCTTGCTCTGCTAAACTGCTAATCCACTGGCCAGTGCATGATGCCCACAAGAGACAAACTACAAGCAGCATGAATAACTTGGAACTTGCTATTAAATTGGAAATCGACAGAATTGCATACCTGTAATGGTCTTGCAAATGTTTTTTGAATAGTTAATGGTTCTAGCTTTCAAAAAGGGTTCTACTTGGAAACTTTTGTAAACACAAAGCTTGTTGTAGGATTGCAAAATAGAAATTTCTGACTGCCTTTTTTATTTTAGGAAAAAGAGCGTTTCAAGATTTAAGGACGTTTAAAGATTTTCTAAAGAGTTCAGTTAAAGACCATGAAACTAAGGATTTTGAATAGAGGAGATTACTTTACCAGCATGGTAGACTGAAGAAGTCTGTAAAAAGGAAAGAGGGGAGGACTGTTCAGGACCAGATAGATAGAGTCACAAATATGACAAACAGTGAGCATAAAACCAAGGGCATAAAGTTCAGCTGAACTAACAAAAAACACAAGATATATAATCTGACTGACTCCCTCTTTCCTCAAGCTCCCTGGATCGCTGGATTTAGAGAAGGAGAATGCTAATATTCAGCCTTCTTTTGAAATTGGCAGGTAGAATGAAACAGGAAAAACTCAGAGGAACCCCACATGGGATGAACATGGGAAACTCCACACAGACACCTGTGGTTAGGATTAATTCACTGACCCTGGAGCTGTGATAAAAGTACAAGCTGAAAATGGCCAAATAATTAAAATCTCTTGTGCTGTAAAGAGTGCAAATTACAAATTAAATTAAATGAAAGAAAACAAACATCTAATAACTGTTCATAATAACTATTTCCTAATCAAATACATTAATGTTTATATGAAACAAGCAAACATCTCTTGGTAAGAATCATATGGTCAAAGGTGGTCCTCTGCTGAGTAAAACAGAGCATTTTGACTTGACAAGAGTTGTAATAAAGGAAACAGGAGAGCGATTTGGCCCCATACAGTGCACTCATTCACTCATGTAATAATCCTGTAATACACCTTCCTGTGTAGCCCTTAACCCTGTGACATGAGGGTTGTTGAAACAAATCATGTTCGCAAATAAGAAGAGCACACTTACAAGAACATATAAGAGGGTTGGTGGTGCTCACACCCGTGTATCTAAAATACAGACTCTTTCTACTAAAAAAAAAATGGATGCACCTCATCCAGCTTAATAACACCAAACTCATAAGACATGGAGTTCACTTGCTTTATTAGCCTCACAAGAAAACCATATGGACTAATGGCAGTTCCCCACACATGTTTTGACTGGTCTTTCATCACCCCTGCTTCCTCCGCACATTTCTGCCGAGGTCTGGCGTGTGTTAAACCGTCCAGAACAGAAAAGCAGGAAAGTAGGAGATGGAGAGTGAAAGAGGGCCAGTTGGAGTGGAAAGGAAGAGAAGAAATTAAATGAGGAAAAGTGAAAGTGGAATTGTTGGGACCATTTGAAAGAACTGAAAAGCATAACTGGTTTCGTATGAGTCACAGCTCATATCCTTTCTCATAATAATCACCTGGGACAGAGTTCGAATGTATTTCAGACGGATCATTTTTTTTTTTTTTTTACATTCAAAGTGGCTCTTAGTTACATGACCAAGCACATAGAAAATAACTGTAATACAAATGCTATTTGATTAATATTCAGTATTGGTTTGTCCCAAGAGTGTTGGCAAAGTTGAAAATGATTAACATATATTGTAATTCTACAGACCAGATTTAGATAGTCAGAAAATGTCATTTTTTAAAGCATGAGAGGGAAGAAAGAAAGACAGAGAGAGTAAGCCTTCCTGTGCATTTGGATGTTATTGTTTGAAGAACAAACCTGGTACAGCTGCAGTGGGGCGAGCCCCTGTCGAGAGCAGATTCATAAATCTGGCCTGTGACTGGAAGTTCCTGGCTGAGCAGGTTGGAGAGTGGACAACAGCAGTCGAATGCTCAGGATGTGGAGAGACTGGCCCAAGGGGCTGTGAAATAACATTAACACCAGGCCAGACCCCGCACACTGCAAAAAGCCAATATGATAACTTAACCTGTTTGTGTGATAATGTAGATATGATTGTAAAAAGCATAATAGCATTTTTGTTTTTATCACATATCATTTTATATTGTTTTCATACTGCAAACACTTTTAACCTGGACCTCTGCCATGCATAAGTTGTATTAAGAAATCAATTTTTGAATATTATTAAATTATCAAAATTTAAAAATGTTCTCATACTAAATGCTTGATAATAACATAGTTATATATAGTTCATGTTCACCTGAGTGCAAAAGTTTGCATACCGTTAGGATAAAATGAAGGAATTTCACTTACAAAAATAAAGCATGTGATGTTAGCGTGTGATGTTTCACTGATATTCATTAATTATAACAAATAGCAAGTTCATCTTCAGTAAGCCCTCCATTACAAACCTTGGTATGGTACAGATGGAGCCAATCCCAAGATCACCAGTCACGATGTGGGATCACACCCTCGATTGGAAAGCAGTCCATTGCATACCCCTCATTTACCAATAAATCGATGGGCATGTTTTTAGTAGGAATGAGGAAACCAGAAAACCTGGAGGAAACCCACACAGACATAGAAAGAGCATGTGATCTAACCTGACTCTGACCCTGAACCTTGAACCAGTGACCCTGGAGCTGTGAGGCAGATATCCACAGCACCATCATGTCACCATGGTTAAATAACACACATTAATATGTTAATAGAGAAAAATTACCGTATCAAATTTGTAATAATTTTCTCTATATTTTCTAATAAATTGTATGTCCACCTTTGTCATTATAAATGCCTTCATTCTCTTCAGATCCTCTGAACAGCTTTTTGTTTATCCTTTTGATACAGTTACGCCATACCACCAATCTTCCTGACATCTAACTTTTCTAGATTGCTTGCTAATTCTTTGCCCATTTTTCTTTATATATCTAATATATCTAATATAACTATTGCAAATATCACTTGGACACAATATCTGGGCATTGAGAGGGTCACAACTTCTTTTCAAATTTTTTTTGCTGTTAATTTTGCCTTAAAACAAAATTGAGAGGCTATCACATTTGATCTATGCTATAGGCTACTATAGTGATTTTTTAGAGTAACCACGTAATAGGCAGTTGAAAGACAACAACGTACACTCATTCAGCAGATAGTCTATCAACTCGTTCTGAGTGGTTTTAGACATTTTTTTCAACTGTGTTCACTGCAACAAGTTGAACAACATCATATCTCAAAAAACACACAATAGCTCTGAAAATAGTCCCAAACATTTGAGTATTGGAAAAAGAAAAGACGTATTTTCTTCTTTTTCTCAGACTTTGCATGGGAAATAAGGTCATTGTTGCACACACATATTTCTATGCATTGCATTTATCTACAGTATATCCTTTAAACGCCCTTTCTCTCTCCCAGTCTTTGCAATACATCATACAATAGAAATGGTTCTAGACACCATAACCACACAGTCTGCACTTAAGTTTTGCCTTTTTGAAAATGCTTTCATGCAATAATAACTAAAAATAAAGTTAAATGGGACCTAGATTATTACCAAGATTAGATCAATGGAACATTAATTAGCAAAATTTTTAAAAGTGTTGTTCACACAAAACAGGTCATAGTATTTAAACGAAATTTAAAATGTATGGATTTGTGAATGAGGACATTTTGTTGAACAACTGATGTACAGTATATGGACAATCACCAGCCATTAAGTATGAGCCTAAAATAATCAGTGGTGATTAATTACCCTCAATTAGCAATTTGTTCGGCCACCCATTACAACTCCTTTCCTTCAAAGCTCATCATGATTCTGTTAACTAAACACAATGATTGACTGAAAAACATACATGTATTCCACAGATGTGAAATATAGGCCAAAAATGACTAGAACCCAAATCCAGCTTGGCACTATTGACATCATATCCAAATTATTTGAAGATATAGCCTTTAACCTTTGTGTTATGAGTTCATCTAATAGTATATAATATGTAATAATAAAGCAAATCACCACATGTAAGCTAATTTTTTAAAGAATCCTCTTCTGACTCAGTCAGAACTATTCAGGCGTGCTCTGAAGCTTCACTCAAAAAAGCTTATTTTGTACATTTGGCGGCAGAGTGGTGGAGACAGTGTGAAGTATTGCGATGACAGAGAACGGTTTGTCCAGTGTCATGGGGCTTAAGCTGCTGTTTAAGTTGGCATCCAGTGTGAAGAGGCATATGTGCCAAATATGAAAAAGGTTTCACAGTCCATTGATAACACAACTGGCAGAGCGTCCCGTTACTCAGCAGATTGCAAATCAATGCCTCATTTGTTACCACTAGTGATTACACAGGGACTATATTCTTTATGTGGTACTGTATTTTATCCTTCTGAACAGCAGTGAATATTTAGGACATTATCATTAGCTGGTGTATAATTAAACACATGATACCATCTCCTTGTGAAGTTCCTCTTGTTTGATATGGGAGCTTTCCAGCATCTTGAGCAGTATGTTTTTGATAATTCATATATTAAGGCTTTGGCATTGCTTGCTTAGACAGTTAGTTAGTCTCTGTGGCTTTCCCTGTATAAGAGATGGCATTAGTGCAACTTGCTATTATATAGGAGAGCAGGGGCACACTCCACTGAAGTCTACTTGTTCTTACAGCCAATGACATCTTGTATCGATCTTCTTCCACATTCATGCAGATGAAGGGCAAAAACACTAGAGGATCAAAAGTAGGTTTGCTTTTCTACTGCTGATGTTTATAGCTTGGCAGCTGCATTGTTTATCTAACTAAGGAAGCTGTTTGGAAATAAATAACATGTGGGCAAAGACTAATGAAAGTGTTCCATGATGCTTCCGGAAAACAGATTTAATAATAGTTCTATTTTGAATTTTGCCTTTCTTTTGTAAGGTCAGTCAAAGCATGTAACAAGTTTTGTATACTACCAACACCCAAAACTGATTGTGTTTCAGCTACTGCAGTATGGTGTTTTCAGTGGCTATGTCTATACAGCTATAAATTCATCACTTCTTTTTGTGATTTTTTTTAAACATATGGGCAAGGCGATAACCTTGTCATAAAGAGTGCTGTATGAAACTAAAGACTTACTCTGTTTTTGTGCTAACCTGGACTGTGCCAAAACCCATTTGCTGAAACAAATGGGTGGTCCATCATTAGGTCTGGGCCCCACTAAACTTTACAAGCATGTAATTAGTCCCAAGTATAATGCGAGATGCCAAGGTAATGCATCTTTTAAATCACCATATGTGAAAGAAGGAAGTAAACTAAAGGCGTTAGGCTATCTGTGGACCAGCTGTGAGTGACTATCCTCGCTGTAATGCTATAATTTCCAACCATAATAAAACTCAGTCAGAATAACAAGTAGTCTATAAAAAATAGTACAGCCTCACACCCTCTCCTCCACCCTTCTCTGTATTTTTTTCATGCAGACACCATCTTCATCAAAGAATACAATATTAAACAAAGGGAGTGGTGGATCTGTGAACTAAATTTATACCTGTGCTATTATTGTATGAAAAGTCACTAAACTGTTACCCCTTAAGTTTAGTATACAATGTATGACAAGAGAAATCTTGTCATTTTACTTCTGCTCACATTCTATCCCCGTGTAAGCATCTGAACTTAAATGCTGATGATAGTCACCTCAGTCTCAAAATGTAAGTAGCACTCAGTTTTTACTGATTAATGGGCTGAAATTTCTAAAGAAAACGGGTAAAGATTATAGACACATAGGACACTGTCGTCACTGATCAGTTACTGCAGCTTCCATTACTTGGGTGTATTTTGTGATCTTTTGTCCTCTCAGTAACAGCATAGTTTGATGTTGGATTCAAACACTTGAGACAAGCTGATCAGTAGTCACCAGTAGCCACGTGCACCAGTGAGTGATGTGTGCAATTCAATTAATAAATCTGATGTGCTGGTACATTTTGAGTGGATGCCAGACAATAGTAGAAGTGGTGGTAGTATTCAGAATCTTGCCATATTAATATCATTAATAAGGATGAGGAAATAACATACCTTTTACGACAGTTCTTCTGTCATGCTAGTAATATTCGGAAAATATCATTTATTGATTCATCTTCAGTAACATCTTTATCATGAGCAGGGTCATGGTGAATCCTGGTATCTCTGGGCACAAAGCAGGAGAATTCTCCCTGGAAAGGATGCCAGTCCATTACAGGGCACCATACACACACACACAAACTGCCCCTAGCCAGTTTAGGTATTTGATGTGTTCCAGTTCAAGCACACCTGATGCAACAAGTGAAGCCCTTGCTTAGTTGCATCAGGTGTGCTTGAGACAACACCTGTTTTGCATTTTTGTGTTGTTGTGAGGGATTCTATTCAGGGGGTCAAATTGTTTTGAAACTGGAGAAATCACTATAAGTTGCATTTTCAACTGAATTTGGGGAAGCCACTTGAAGCATTCATTGTGTTGAACTATTTCTGTTGCTTTTGATTGATTTGTTCATTGTACACAGCTGAATGTCTGTAAATTTTAACAATAAGCCTGATTTGCAATTAGGGTTGAATAATTTTCGCTTGCAACTGTAGCAGCAACATTAATGTTTTTAGACAGTAGAAGGAAATCTAAGAACCCGAAGGGGGAGAACATGCAAAATTCCTTGACCTGTGGAGCTGTGAAAACTTGGAGTTGTGAGGTCAGCAATGTTATTCACTCTGCCGCTATGCTGCCTGGGAAGGAAATAATTACATAATAAAACCAAATATACTTTTTGTTCCTCTAGCAATAAACTTCCAGAAGTTCATCAACTGCTACCTCTATATCTCAAAGCATACTGAGATGGCTGTGGCTCAGGTGGTAGAGCGGGTTGTCAACTAATTGCAGGGTTGGTGATATGATTCCCAGCCCACATGATTCCACATGTCGAAGTGTCTTTGGGCAAGACACTGAACCCCAAATTGCTCCCAATAGCACCTTGCATGGTAGCTCTGCTGTCATTAGTGTGTGTGTGTGTGTGTGTGTGTGTGTGTGTGTGTGTGTGTGTGTGTGTGTGTGTGTGTGTGTGTGTGTGTGTGTGTGTGAAAGGGTGAATGAGAAACAGTGTAAGGCACTTTGTAGAACCACTAAGTATAAAAGGTGCTATATAAGTGCAGACCATTTATTTATTTACCACTTAAGAGTGTAGCTAGCTGGCAGCTTTCAAACAGAAATGAGAAAAAATACATGATAAAGATTGATTAATCCTGTTTCAATATAAATCGTGGAAAACCACAACATTTGTTAGAGAACATATCTAAACAAACAACATCATGAAGACCAAGGAGCTATAAATGTCGGGACATTTATAAGTTCTGGAAAAGTATCAATCAGGATTTGGTTATAAACAGTCTTTCTTCCAGAGCACCATTAAATCCATTATTTAAAAATAGAAATAATATGGCACAACAGTGACTCTGCCAGAGGAGGCCATCCACCAAAGAACAGCAGCTGAGTAAGGAGAGAATTAGTCAAACAAGCAACCAAGTGGTCAAGGTTAAAACTGTAGGAGCTGGACAGATCAACTGATCAGGTTAAAGATTATACGCCAACTGTAGCCCAGATGCTTCACCAAACTGGGCTTTATAAAAGCATGGAGAACAAACAAGAAAATGTTCTCTGGTCTAATGAGACCAAATTAGAATTTTTGGCTTTGGCACAAAGTACTATGTTTGGTGGAAATCCAACAGTGCTCATCAGCCTTAGAACACCATCCCCATAATGACGCACGGTGGTGGTAGTATCATAACTAATGCCATCTTTACCCAGTCGCTAAACTTTGTTTGATTCTATACACACAAAGAGGGTAAAATCAAGACCAAATTAGTTGGACTTAATTCAAATTAATATCTAGGATTTAAAACCTCAATGTCTTTGCTCCTTTAAATAAATAAGTCCGCCTTTAAATAGACATTATAAACTGACTCATAAAGGGCAGATTACAAACACAGATTTATATATATATATATATATATATATATATATATATATAAAAAAAAAAAACACACCCACACACACACACACACACACACACACACACACATATATATATATATATATATATATATATATATATATATATATATATATATATATATATATATATATATATATATATATATATATATATATATATATATATATATATATATATATATATATTAACTAAGCACAAAGGACCCTTTATTTCTTTATGGTGTATGTGGCTATTTCTTCTTGAGAAACCTTTTTCTATAGCCTATGTGGCTACTTCTTTAGGTGTTTGGAAGCACTTACTCCCAAAACATTCAGAAAGAATTCAAGCTCTTCAATAAGAGAATCATTTTACAGCATTCAAACTGCTAGCTTCAGATTTGTATTGGTATTAGTCAATACATTTTTTTCACCAGCACATTTATCATTGAATTATTAAAGTTGGTTGGAAATCCCTCTTGAACCATAATACGGTGCCTGATGTCCAGCAGACATTCTCCTAACCACCTAGAGAGGATTTAAGTTTCAGAGAGAGAAGCTGTGATCCCTATAAGCAGTCCTGGAGAAGCCTTAATAGCCTCAGGGATACAATCAGACCTGTGTCTACTACCCGTGCTCAAACAATAAGCCTTTATTGTTACACTGAGTTGCACAAGTGTACTCTTTCATTTCATGTGGGTGTGCGTATATTACACATATCTGTTTTTACAGTTTGCTTCAGTGACCAGGGATTGAGCAAGAATTTATTGCCTTAGATTTATCTCACAGGATATTTTTCATCAGGTTAATCATAGCTCCAGTAACTGAGTGGGTTTAATACTTGGAAACTGTGCTTTCTTTGCATTATAGAGGTGAAAATTAAACTGCTATGATTACTGTTTTATTACTCAAATTATTGTTTTACTCAAATTACTGTAGTCCAATTTTGTGTATTTTCTTATCTTTGATAAACATATTTGGCTACTTTAAGTGTTTTTAAAGTGACCTCATAAATATCCATTATTTAAATATAACGCTCTTGAAAATATTTCTTCACAGCACAGGGTGTGTTTGTATTTGTCATGTTGCTCAGACACTCAGTGTTTTGTTCTCAATTAATGTGACTGATTTGGGCTTGTGGTCAGGAGAGTGCTAGCTCCTTCCTCTTCCTGTGTGCGAGGATTCACCCAGCACCTCTTGGGATTTAGGGTTGAGTGCTGGTGGTCCACAAGGATGAGGGAAATATTTGTGTGGTAAGAGCAACCATTTCCCGTCTGAATTATCCTTAAGACCCATCAATCACCAGGCTTTCCAGGCAAATAGCCCTAACTTTAATCCATATGCCTGTTGCTTGTGCTTAAGCAGGTTTATAGATTTTAGGTGGTCTGGCATGTTGAATTATAAGTTCCTCAATTATTGTGCCACGGTGCTGTAAAACAGATATATATGTAAGGTACTGCATAGAAGGTTTTGAAGGAATCAGGGATATTAGTGTATAATGTAAGGAATATTGTAAGAAATTGAAACTATTACAATTAACTCTTAGTTAATACAGTGAGGAAAGTTTAACAAACAAAAAGTAACTCTCAAGATGTTAAAAATATAGTTTATTGCTTGTAGAGTTATTTATAGGAAATAATGAGGCAACATTGAGCATAAATGACACTGGCAGCACTGGACTTGTTTGACTAGGAAGGTGGTGTATTTTCACAAAATGGAAGATACCAGTAACCCAGCAGGAAGAATGCTCGAGAGTGCTGTCAGCAACAGGCCACTGTTCCAGAGAACTGGTGATGTGTCCTTGGGAGACTGGAAACACCACAGAAAAAATATAACACTGCAGAATTGGCCATCGTCTGGGGATATTAAGATGAAAACACTGGTTCCAGACAGTAATTGAATCTCCCGTGTCTGTTCTGAATAGGAGAGTTTGCGACATTGCTATGCTGTGATGAGCTAAACTGGACTATAGCGCTATTGTGACTTCCTTTTGGAAAATCTGAAGTGTCAGCGTTAGGTTTTATTTTATATGTGAATGTATTTGGGTATGCGTGTATGCATGTGAAGTGTAAATCCTTTTTTCCTTTGAAGCTCATCAGTGTGGACTCCTGGATTCTGTATGCCTTCTGCATGTCCAATTTGTCCCTCCAGCTGAAGGACCCAATTGACCGTGAAATTGCAGTGCTTTGCTGAAGATGTGTGGCAGTGGCTTTGGCCAGGAGTGCAGATCACCAGCGACCTCTCATTATTTGACATCGTCCCCTGCCAGCCCATCCCACATCTGGAATCAATTACACATGTCTGCCTTTAATGAGAAGTGGAGAACTTGATTCACACGTGAGGCCTGATGCACTTTTTATTATTACAGCCCATCTGCTCCTCACTCGGGCTCTGGTGCTGAATCCCACTGAGAGTTTCTTCCCTTTGAGATTTATATGACATTGATGCCCATATGTGCATCGTAGATATAAAAAGTGAATAAAACATTTAGGACAGAGTTTATTACCTTCGGTGTTATTACTGATCCTTGCAAGAGTGCACCTTTTGTCAATGGCTGGAAAAAGCCAAACATTAATAAATTTAGACAAAAACTAATGAAGACAAATAAATAAATAAATACATGTATTTCTAAGACACTCTGGCAAGTATATTTTTTTATTATATTTATTTTTATTTTTAAAAAATGTAATAATAAACCTTTTTGAGATTACGAACAGTGACATTAAACCATTTAAAAACTATTTCAATTTTTCAATTAATTTTTGAATGCTTAGATAATTGTCTGATACAGAAGTTACTAAAATAAAACAGGGTTTTTTGGTCTCTCTGGGGCTCCTTTAAATATTCTATGTAGAACCGTACACTAGAGGCCTTCCCCTTTCAAATAGGACTCCAAGAGGAAACCTCTTAAAGAAGCTAAGAAACTTTACCTATCCATGGAACTTTTTGTCTAAGAGTCCATCCATCCATCCATTTTCTACCACTTACTCCTTTTCAGGGTCGCGGGGGACCCTGGAGCCTATCCCAGGAAGCATCGGGCACAAGGGTGCCAGTCCATCTCAAGGCACAATCACATACACACTCACACACACATTCAAACACTATGGACACTTTAGACACGCCTATCAGCCTATGCATTTCTTTGGACTGGGGGAGGAAACCAGAGTACCTGGAGGAAACCCCCGCAGCACGGGGAGGACATGCAAACTCCGCACACACATGGGACCAGGTGGGAATCGGAAGTGTGAGGCGAAAGTGCTAACCACTAAGCCACCGTGCACCTTTTTGTCTAAGAGTGTACCATATAAATCATGACACTATGGTCTAAACACTTTGAGTCAAATTACTACTATCCAACCTATAAATTGTTGACTTACCCTGATGCAGAGTGATATTTTATGACACTGCTCAAAAATCAGTAAATGGTAAATGTGCACTTATATAGCGCTTTTATCCAAAGCGCTTTACACTGTGTCTCATTCACCCATTCACACACACACTCACACACCAATGGTAGCAGAGCTGCCATGCAAGGCGCTAGCTTGCCATTGGGAGCAACTTGGGGTTCAGTGCCAAGGACACTTCGGCATGTGGAGTCACCCAGGCCGGGAATCGAACCGCCAACCCTACGATTAGTGGACAACCCACTCTACCAACAGCAGTAGTGCCTCTTCTTAATTTTAGTTAACCATTGGGGTAAATACAAAATGTAATTTAAAAAAATTATATAAATTCAAATGTAAATAAATATCTAGTAATATTGTCATACACAGTTTAAACAAGAGTGTTTCAACTACAGGTTTATAGTTCAGTTCCTTTCGTAATATAGGTCTTCAAATAATCTTATATTGAAACTATAGTAAAGATTTAATTTTATATATTGATCTAATATGTTTGTAAAATCCTGCTAAATATGCTATATAATGTATCTGCATAAATCACACACTTACTAGTCTGGTCTACTGGGAATTATATTTAAATTAAATTTTGTGCATATTTTGTCTGTAAGGTATGCCTTTGCTCAGTTAGTGCCTTTCATCAAAGCCACTTCCTCTGTGACAGTAATGAATATTAACCTAGAAGCATTGGAGATTATGTGGGAACCCATTACAGATGGAATAAATATGTTAACAATATAATATCTGCACCCCTTGATGTGAACGGCCATGACTTTTGCTTCAAGAAGGCTGTTTTGAAGTCGCTCCAGTCGATTAACTGTGGGTAAGACCAAGGAGTTGGAAAAGTATAGTGGGACAGCATTTAACTGCATTTGTTATGAAAAAAAAGTGCAAGTAAAACAGTCTATGGCTATGGCAGCACCTTAAAGCCAGGCTTATATGATATATGTCAGTGGTGTTGCCATAGCCAGGCACAAGTGCTTGCTCACTAAATACCACCAGGTTTGGTCCATAAACCTGGGTGACACACATCTGCTCTACTTTCTGCTTTCACTGAGTAAGTGGCAGCCCTCACAAAGCCATCACATGAATATATGTGCTTTAAGAATGTGTGTGTGTGGTGATTGCTCTCTAATGATGTAACACTTGGCCCTGGCTGGGTGGTTTTGAAGGCAGCCCTCAGTATTTCCCTCAGTAATTACCCATTCTCCCTGAGCACTGATGGAGGCTGGCCCTGACCCACCAGTGAAGTCATTTGAAGCCATTTCAGAGGAAAGCTAATAAAAACCCACCTGCCTGGCAGTCTACAAGCTGCCTGGGGTTAGGACACCGCGAGCTGCTCCACATTACTACGCTAACCGACTCTGATTTAGGCGCCTTCCCCTATCTGCCTGTCTCCCTCCTCTCAGCCTTTCTCTCATACAGATCTGACAGTTCAATCCAATCAAGGCACTCCATTGTCAGATGCCTTTTTGGCAATAAGATTGTTCATCACACTTGGTTAATAACTATGTTTGTAAACTATTATTTTGTATTTTGTTTGTATACTTTATATGTACTACGTGCATATAAATTAATCAATTACAGCAAACATTTGACCATTTTAGCTTCAATCTGTTATCTTATAGTAGAATGTGAATGAAATAAAAAAAAATAATTAATTATAAAAAGGAAAATGTAATATATATAAATGTGAAACACATGGAGAAAATAATAATTTGAAGAAAAACTGTGAAATTGAATAATATATTTGTATCACATCTACGTCACATACATTAGTAATCATGAAATGTGATTACTTTTAATTAATAACTGTAGACAGTTTTTCCAATATAATAAATGAATTGCGCTTCAGAGCGCACAGATGAAACTCTATCACAAACCTCATGTTATCTTACAACCGGAGGCGTAGGCCTGATATTTGGGAATGGAATCGTGTGAGACAGTTCTGGGAGGCAATTATACCAAATCATTTCAATGACAGTCTTTGGCTCAGACATTTCAGAATGACAAAAACATCATTTTAGATTCTGTGCAATGAGATGGTCCACTGGTTAGCCCCAGTTCCCACGTAAAAGCATCGCCATTGTACTGTATAAGTTGGCCACATATCCAATCACATCAGCCAATTATCCAATCACATGACTTGTTTTTTTTTTTTTTTGCTTTTGCACTGAGGAATTTATCTGAATAAAAAAATTATCTACCTCAATTGAGTGCATACAATTTTTAATGCACATTTCGGAGATTTTATTCGCATCTGGTGTTTGCATCCAGCATTTATTTTAAGCGATATCCCAAAATTTGCATAAAAATATGTGGACAAAAACTCCTCTGGTATTTGAATGACTTGCCCTTCACACCTATTTCTCAAGTTAGTTTGTGCACAGTGCAGCATAACATACATTTTATAAAAGACTTTATTGGCTATTTTGCAATTCATTAAAGGTGCTGTGATTTTGCCTAAAACCGACTGTTAAGGGTATGCATACTGTTAATCAGTCATTTTTTTGTTGAGTCAATTGAGCTACTCCAAACACTGAACAAGAGATACATAATGGAATTAAAACGTATTATGCCACTTTGTCCCAACAGGGTATTTGATGTAGCAGTGCACCCACCTCTTACTGGAAAATGTAAACTAATATATACTAGTGTAAGTATTCGTGTAAACTAAGAAAATTTGTGGTGATGTCACTTAAATATCCGATTATTTCGTTCATGTGAACCAACTCAGTGTGGGTTCATAAAGTTCAGACCAACTCATTAAAGATAAGGTTTTCAGACATGAGACTGTCTTTGCTATTCCACATGTATATAAAGTATGCTCTGGAGGTTAGAACATTTAATCAGTGAGTCAGTTCCTCTTCTGATCAATCTATTCAGATTAGCTTTTCCGAGGTGACTAAAGCGGATGTAGTTAACAGAATGGGCTGTGTTGTGATTAGGGAATTTGGAGATTCTCTGGGTGTTCAGACACACAGCTGCAAAGTCAGAGAGGAGCTACAGCCAGATCAAGCACAGCGAGTAGGAGAACAACAAACATGGCTGTGGGATGAACATATTGGATGCAGATGCAAACTTCACTGTGCTTGATTTAAGGTGTAGAGTCTGTAACCAAACAGCCTGGTCTTATCAGAAGGTGCTGCTGATTTTCTTATCAGAGGTGTACATAAGTAACCATTTACAAATGGCCTGCATGACTACCGTATGTAGACATTATCATGTGTAGTTGTTTTTTTTGTTTTACTCGACTTCTAGTCTTCTGTTCCTCTGAACTGTGCTTATTTACAGTAGTATAATATGATTGTATATGAAGTTGTATATTTTGTTAGGCATGGTTTCAGTTGCAGAGTCAGTCTTTTATTAGTTTCAATTGATTTGTAGTCACAGTTTACGCTGATCACAGGTGTACTATTCAGTGAGAAAATACTAACATGGCGGCTACGGAACTGTGAAGAAAGACGACTTTTACTTTCAGTACAAAATTAAATCACACACCAGCGTTACTCGTACTCATCCAGAGCAGGGAACAAGTATGTCTATACAAATTAATGGAACTGTAATTCTACTTTAATTTGTCAGCACTAGAGGAAGTGTGTGTGTGTGTGTGTGTGTGTGTGTGTGTGTTTATGTGTGCGTCTGTGGGCCAGATGTATTTCACCGAGAGTCCCAGGCTCTGTAGGCGGTGGGTGTTTCTGAACGTGTCGGCAGCCATATGGACAGAGGAGGTCTGGAAACATCCCATTACAAGTCGTACATCAGAGGACTGACAGGCTCGCCTCAGCCCTGTTTTCTTTTCAGTCACTAGTGCAGCTGCTGCAGGCCTCTGGACTCTGGCTGTCACCTTAACCCCTCACTGTCCACACACACACACACACACACACACACACACACACACATACATTCATTCTGTCTCTTCACACATACACTGTTCATACTCAGACATGGGCACTTACACTTTCTATACACACACACACACACACACACACACACACACACACACAAACCATATTTGGCCATAGAGGTCACCTGACAGTCTTAAGAGCTCTACTCTCTTAAGTCACCAACACAGCACACTCAGTTGTAATCAACATCTACATTTGCACTCGAGCATATTTAGCAGCCCAACTGTGATTTATAATAAACTGCTTCCATTTCTTCTTTTGTCTTCTGTTTTGTGTGATCTGCTCCACTTTCCCTCCTGTAATAGCCAATGATGGGATTAGTTTTATTGCAAGCCCGGGACACTTTTATAGAACATGGTCAAATGAAAAGGTGTCATCCTGTATGGCTGCCTCAGTAATCCTAGTTTATTTTTAATACAGGAGGAGCAAAAGTGCTAAATGAATTATGAGAAGAGCTGAGGAATGTGTGGGAATGTGCCAGAGCTCAGCGGTATTCCTGGATTAAAGAATTGCCACTTTCTGCAAACTGCACCATGCTCCAACTTAAGCTGCTTCCAAATGCTTCTGGAAGCCAAACACAAATAATCCCCTAGAGGTGATTCTGTTTGGTCCTGCTTTCAGTCATCATGGATCATAAATGAAAAATTCTGAAGGTGAGTGTGCTGAGTTGGGCTTTTCTCTCATATGGGACAGCTTCAGTCAGAGCTGGGACATCACTGTTTCCACATACATAAGGAGATGGACCAAGTTTATTCATTTATGACTGAAATGATATGCTTTTGAGTTTATAAACGTCAGTTTTGAAATCTAGAATCTTCCTGCCAATGGAAAATCAAATAAAAATCAATAGCCAACCTAATTAACAAGCTCACAGCTAACACATGATACATCATTTCAACAGATTTGATATAGTCACGTTGCAATAAAACATGAAGCAGTTTAGAGCATGTTTCAAATATAAGTCAGTTTAAAGGAAATAAATACACCTCGAAGTTATGAGATGGATTTTTAACTTTCTTTCCTCTCATGTGGTGCATGTAATAAATCAACCCCTTGCCTCGGGCTATTATAGAACTCAAGAAAACTGGAATAATCCAATTTTTGCTGGTGAAATTATTCATTTATATTATTTTCTCAACTATCTCACAGCACGTTAGTCTTTTTTAACTACATGTGGCCGTTTGGTGTCATTCATTATTTTATTGCTAGACTGGAAATTCATGCTATTGTCACAGATTTTCTTGTGTCTACTAGAAAAATATTTTTTTCATTCATCTGACATGATAATTTGACATCTAGATCTGGGACAATTTTATTGTGGAAGTGAATGAATGGAATATGATTGACCGATACAATAATTGAGCATGTAAGCTTGAATCAGTAGTAAATACAATGTTGGGTCGGTATCATAATTGTGTTCAGGTGAAAGGTTCAAATGTCCAAGCAACATTTTTGTTTTGAGGGTGTCACAGATTAGGTCTGATTTCTAGCTAATCAGATCCAGCTACCG
Organism: Ameiurus melas; assembly: GCA_012411365.1. Lineage (NCBI taxonomy): Eukaryota > Metazoa > Chordata > Actinopteri > Siluriformes > Ictaluridae > Ameiurus > Ameiurus melas. The sequence continues at coordinate 15,804,143 of CM022774.1, forward strand.
AACCTCAATATGCTATTTTGGCTACCTGTGCTCAGCACTGAGCTTCCGCTTCAGCCTCATCTGTCATGCTCATATAATGTATACTAAATTACAGCTTGTGGCACTATGACAAAGGCCAGAAAGGGGAACTGCACTTCATCTGAGTGTGTATAGCATGACTTCATGCTGATGCTGTCTTCTCCTTGCTTAATTTGATTCTGTATTAAAGCCAGTAATACTGTGATTACACTGACATCACTGCTTTTTCCTCTGTTTATCTAAGACTGAAATCATCCTTGGTAGTCAGACGAAAAGCAGAAGCAAACCGAATCTTGTCAAAATTCAACATATGATTTCTATTATAGATCCATAACATTGTCTTTATCTCTAACTTTATCATTAATACAGCAGCTTTCTATTACAGATTACACCATACTACTACTACTACTACTACTACTACTACTACTAATAATAATAATAATAATAATAATAATAATAATAATAATAATAATAAAAGTAGTAGTACTTTATTTATGTGACACTTTCATACATGTGGTGGATCAAAATGCTTAACAAATGAGAATTTTTACAAATAAATAAATTATACATCTTACCTGTAAATAATCAGATAAATAATAAAAAAACATCAGTAAAAGAAAACTTAAAAAATGATAAATTATATAAATACAAAGGAGCATGGTTTAAAAAAAAAATAGATAAAAGGAATTGTACGTGCAAAAATTTAACATGCAAGATGGAATTAAAATATGATTTAAAAAAAGGCACACAGCACCCCTTTGTGGTCATTTTTGGTGATGGAAAAAGATTTATGTTAAAAATCTAACAAATCATAAAAGCTACAATGAAAATGTTTGTTATATACAAGTGAACACCGCTGCTATTGTGGTTGTCAAACCGGGTATTTTACACTAAATATGACTAATTAATAAAAAATTTTGTCCAATTTCGTCCATGCTGGCTTTTTATGTGCCACTAGATGGTAGTATTGCATTCAAGTGGAATTGTCCATTGCTCCCAGCTGCCCTAATCTTACACAAATGATCTATTTAATCAAGCTGTACTGTACCCCTGAAACTGTTATTTATTATGTACTGTACTATTTACCATGTTATTAGTCAAGTCTTGAAGTATCCACAATGCATTGCAACACATGAGTGTCCAAACAAGCTTAGAGGATGCAACGGACCCATAATGCACTTTGCAGTTTAAAGGCTATAGTGAGTAAGGCACAATTTTGAACACAGAGGAGAGCTGTGTTCGTTATCTGATTATTATAAGTGTATATTCAATCTGTGTCAAAACTAAACTCTTCAGGATGTTATATGTGCAGGAATGTAATGATGCACGTACATCCTCTAACCCTAAGTTTCTTCCTGTCAATGTTAATTAAGGTCAAATCTACTATACACACCCAGTGCTCTGCTATCTCTAGGCAGACACAGCATCTTAAGAGTGTCATCCTCTGACATAACCTTGATTTGAACTAAAGTACAATGCCCAAAGGCATGGTGAACTGCCACTTTCAGTTTCAATACCATACCAGAAGAGCTCTCTTGCCTATCTAATTGTTAAACAATCAAGGAATTTAAAACAGCATGTAAATTTGCTGCTTTGGGAACAAAAAAACTTTTTTTTTACATGCTATGTATCCCATGTCATTACTGAGAAGATGTACAAATGCAGCCCGAAGGGAAAAGTGCACTCAGCCTGCTTCACTGAACACTCGGGCCTGGTTTTATTTTGTAATCTGCTACTGCACACAACACAACAGCCTGGGCTGAAAGGAGATGGGATGCTTTTTGAGTGATAGAAATGTTTGAGATTTGAATGTTTGACCTCAAATGGACCTTAGTAAACCATCCAGGATGAGAGACGTGTGAAGAATGGGTCATGGATAATGGGAATCCTCTTGTGTCCAATCTGTTATCAATTTCATTGTCAAGCATAATCTCACTTGAGGTTGGCGCTTGGATTAACTTTACTTAACTTTACAAGTACTTATTTATTTTGTGATTAATCTAGTCTTCTAAGTATACATTATATCGCCAAAAGTACGTGGACACCTGACCATCACACCCATATGTGGTTCTTCCCCAAACTCTTGTACAGGATGTCTTTTATATGCTGTAGCTTTACAATGTCCCATCACTGTAACTAAGAGGCCCAAACCTGTTCCAGCATGACAATGTCAATGTGCACAAAGCGAGTTGTGGCATGGTTTGCCAAGTATGGAGTGGAAGAGTGGCCTGAGCCCTGACTTCAACCCACTGAACACCTTTGGGATGAACTGGAACTCATGAAACTGGAATTGCATACCTCCATGCCTTCTTTCCCAATGTTCAAAGCCTTCCCTTGGTAATGCACTTCTGGCTGTATCAAGAGGCTACATTATATCAAGATATAGTATATAATCGCTAGCTAGCTATATTCAGAATTATTAGCTATACTGTATTTGATAATACATGATATGGTTTCATTCGGACAGTGTCGGATAAAAGTGCATAAGGTGGACAAAGAGACAAGTGTGGTCAAAGACAGATAAGGGCAGACTAAAGTTGCCTAAGGTTATGAGGATGAACTAAAGTTACCTAAGGCCGACAAAGACGGACAAGTGTGGAATAAAACTGCCTAAGGTGGATTAGGGTGGACTAAAGCTGCCTAAGGCAGACAAAGATTGACATGGACTGAACAAAGCTCCCTAAGGTGGATAAGGTTGAACTAAAGCTGCTCAAGGTGCACAAGGGCAGACAAAGGTGGATAAGTGCTGACAAGGGTGAACAAAGGTGAACATGGGGTAAGAAAGGTGGGCAAGGCTGGCCAAGGGTGGACAAAAGCTGCCTAAGGTGAACAAAGGCAAACAAAGGTGGACAAGTGCTGACTAAATCTGCATAAGGTGGACAAGTGTGAACAAAGGTGGAAAAATGAGAACAAAGGTGGACAAAGGCAGAAAAAGGAGGACAAATATGGGCAAAAGAGGACAAGGGCAAATTACAAAGGTAGACAATACTGCATAAGGACGACAAGGGCAGCCAAAGATGAACAAACGCAGATTAAAGATGCCATAGGCAGACAAGGACAGCATAAAGTTGCCTAAGATAGATATGGGTGGCATAATGCAGCCTATGGCAGACAAGAATTGAGAAGGGCAGACAAGGGTTGCTTAAAGTGGACAAGGGCGAACTAAAGTTGCCTAAAACAGACAATGGCAGACTATAGCTGCCAAAGGTGGACAAATGTGGACATGGCCAGACCTAAGCTGCCTAATGCAGACAACTACAGAGTAAAGCTACCTATGGTAGACAAGGGTTAATAAAAAAAAAAACTGCCTAAAGTGGACAATGGTGGATTACAGCAGCCTAATGCACACAAGGGCAAACTAAAGCTGTCTAAGGTGGACATGGGCTAATAAAAACTGTCTAAAGTGGACAACAGTGGATTACAGCTGTCTAAGTTGGACAACGTTGAACCAAATCTGCCTAAAGCAAAGAAGGACAGACTAGAGCTGCCTAAGGTGGACAACGGCAGAAAGCTGCTTAAAGCAGAGAAGATTGGACTAAAGCTGCCTAATGTGGACAACAGTGCCCTAAACTTGCCTAGACCAGGAACAGAGGACTAAAGCTGCCTAAGGTGGACAACGGTGAACTAAAGTTGCCTAAATTGAACAAGAGCAGACTAAAGCTGTCTAAAGAGTTGTTGCGCTTGGTTTTGTAATAGAACAAAATAATTCACCTTAAGCCATTTGTTCACAGCAAATATTCTGATGTGGATGCCAAAATTAAAGCTTATATTGATGTGTTTCTATCTTTTAAAGACAGGGGTATGTGGCTAGCCCATTTATATCAGCTGCTTCAGAATACACTGAAGGATTAGCCAGGATTTGCAGTATTGTTTGACAATTGGCTTCTCTTCTCTTCTCAGTGCTTGTTTTAAGAGGATGTCTGATTTATTTAGAGCTTGTATAGGACATCACGGTGGGGTGCCAGGCAGGCAGAAGCTTGGATGACAAGCTGATTTGACCCAAATGTGAGAGAAGGGATGAGAGAAAGGGATGGATGCTCTTAACCTGTGAACACCGTAAGATTCATGAGTAAATAAGGAGAGAATAAAATAAGAATGTGGCACTTACAGCACCTGGAAGTGCAACAAGAACAAAGAGGTGTGATAAAATGCATATATGGTGGTTATAAATCATAAAAGACCATGAAATATTAATGTAAAACCCTAATCGCATTATCTGTAGTTGGATTTTAGGAGATCCAGATGACAGGGATAAAAGAAAATCCTCCTAAAACTATTTTAAATGTAATAAAGTATGTTCATAAGTGAAGATTTTTCAAAATCTGCAACGATCCTTTTGAAAGGCAAGTGTGGTGGACATATGTTTTGACTTCAAAGAAATAAATATGGTGTGGTGTCGTGTTGAAAAGTATGTTAGAGATGAAAAAGAGGGAAATAGGGATGCTGAGAATGTTCTGGCATCACTACAGCTGGAAAGGAGAGTGAAAGCAGAGTTAAATATATATAAACAAAAGCAATCCTTTCACATAAGAGTTTTAAAGAATACCTTAAAAAACAGGAGCAACAGGCGCAACAGGCAATTGCTATTCACTTTCCGTGCCTCAATTTTTCAGGAGGGGGAGAGTGAAAGAGCAGAGAAAGCCTTTATGTCTGTTCTAAAGCAAAATCTGCAAAGAAAAAGACACAACTGAGAGAAATAAGTAAGATTTTGTTTTGAAATATTCCCATCTTCAGGTTTTCCCCCCATGTATTCACATCCTCATAGAATACATCCATTCTCAGTGTTCCTCATGATACTGGATGTTGCACAGTGCACCACATTCCCACAAAATCTTACTCCATCTTCCTACGTTTAGAGCACACTGTTGGTACAGATGAATAACAGGAGTTCCCCTGATGGAGCACCATGCCTTCTGCATGCACAAACCTGAATCCAGAAGCTTCCCTCAACTTGTTCGGGAATACTCTGTCATGTCCTTTATAGCTGTTTATGCTTCATTCCAGAACTGTAAAATACTGTACTCCTCCAAAAAAAATTAATAATAATAATAATAAAATAATTATATATATATATGTGTGTGTGTGTGTGTGTGTGTGTGTGTGTGTGTGTGTGTGTGTGTGTGGTGTGTGTGTGTGCAAACGTTGTGCTACTGTGATTTTAAGGCATACACATAGAATAGTAGAGAATAGTACATAAAAACACACAAGGTTGGCCATTCACAGTACCAAAACCAAAAATATACAAACATGGAAGACTGAAACTTAAAGAAATTCACCCTGAAACACATTAAATATGGTTATATTGCAATATTTGTGATTCTGGTGTTAATTCATTGGTCGGTGTAATATTTTAGTTATTCCCGTTTAAAGTTAGTAGTCTGTTGCACTGAGGTCACAGGGATGGCAGTTTTTACCTCAATATACCAATATACCAATATACAGGTGCATCTTAAAAAATTACAATATCAAGGAAAAGTTCTATTTTTCTGTAATTTAATTCAAAAGTGGAACTTTCATATATTCTAGTTTCATTACACATAAAGTGAAACATTTCAAGCCTTTTTTGTTTTAATGTTGATGATGACAGCTTACAGCTCACGAAAATCAAAAATCCAGTATCTCAAAATATTTGAATAAAGAATTCATAATATTAAAATAATATATTAACAAATACACATCATAATGCATTATGATTCATGAATAAATGACTATACATAACAATTAACAGCTGTTGTGAATGTAAGAATTTATGTTACAAATTTGAAACGCAAACATTTTTCATAAAGATTTATGTTTCATAAAACATGCCATCTTTTTAAATCACATTAGAAAACATCATACAATGAGTACTACTTGATTAGATATTTACAATACTATAACACCAGGTGGCGTACTAAAGGTGCAGCAGTGTATATATATATATATATATATAAACACAATTCCATGCAACTGTAAGTTTCTGTGGGCCTTTCAGAAATCAACACCACTCTGTAAGAGTATACCTGCATGTAGCATCAGCTACAAACTTACCAGTCCCGAATTATCAGGCATTGTGCAGCTGTATGGCTGTCTGTCTCCCCAACTGCAGTAACATCACAGCTTTTTTTAGGAGCATTTATTTTAAGAGCCCATTTTCAAACTCTTGCCTAGCTCCATACAGATCCACCCTCCAGCCCCTCCCAAACTTAAAATAGACTCAGGATAGGGAGAATTGCTGTCAATTAGCTGAGCGACATTATTTATAGAGTCATATATCTGATTACATTTGAAAATTTCCCAAAACTGAATAAAACCGTAGGGAGTAAAAGCTGCACACTAAAAAGACCATCGGTTTGCAATCACTTATTAATATTGTGATTTTGGTTTAATCATGCTTTTGGTTTTTCCTCTATCTGCACAGTATGAGCACAGTAGCAGAGTGACCAGCAAATAGAGCTTCGGTCTGATTGCTTTCCACACATCTGGTCACTGTAAGCCTTAGCAGATTGTTTGTGTTATCATGAGGGGAAAAGTGTCCATCTAAGGGATCACTGCTATCCTCATCCCTAGGAATCCTTAAGCTCCCCTCCACACATCCACACACCCAGACTCTCTCTCTCTCTCTCTCTCTCACACACACACACACATACACACACACACACACACACACACACACACACACCTGAAGATTATTGCTCTGTTTGATCTCTGGTCAGGGTGGAATTAGTCTACCACTCAGTCAGACTTGCTGCTCTATCTGGCTGGAATGAGTGTTGAAAACAGATATGGATAAGTTCAAAAGAGTTTAACTGTAAATATGTCAGACAAATACAGGTCCATAATCTTGATAAAAACCTCTTCTAAAGAGCTTTTAATTCCACAGTTTGCCTTGGTTTTTAATATGTACCGATTGCACCTAACCTAACATATATGAAAGGAAAAACATTATACTGTACATAGCAGTAGAAGGCAGTTGGCTGGTTGATAAAAGCATTGTTTTGAACATGACATTTTATGTCGATGATAACCATGCTTCACTTGCTGTTGTTTTCTTGCTCTCTGTTTGACATCTTCCTGTTCTACTGGGGCATGAAACAGTTTGAGGTGAAGAATAGTCCAGATCATGGGGTTAAGTGTGTAGGTCAGTGTGGTTAGTAACAGTCCTGAAGAAAAGCAGACAGTTGAAAACAGTGCAGCATCTGCTTGCTGATGTACAGTACTCTTCTTATTTAGACGATAAAGGGACATATTACTGTTCAGAAACCATTGCAATTCACAAATGTTTTCATCAATATACACAGTTCATAACATCTATCTCAAGACACAGATTTTGTCCACAACACTCTGTCTCTGCTCATGTCCCTCCAAATGACATAATGACCCCTGACAAGGAACCTGCAATCACAGTTTACTGACATGAAATAGTTTACAGAACGCTGATAAGACATTTTAAAACTATAGGAGCACAAAAATCATCAGCATTCTTTGTGTTAACACAGAACAAAAGTGTGACCAAAATAGCTTGTAAAAAATTATATCTTACATATGGTTTTGGCACAAGTAGATAAAGATTCTGCACATTGTGTCAGCATAAATTTATATTATTTCAGGTAGTAAAATGATACGTGAAAATATATCCACTGTACATGATACTGTATACTCTACTGTGTATCACAATATTTAGGTTTGCATCCTAAATATCTTGCTCTATCAGCTGCCTGTTATTATAAGAAATGAAGGAGTTTAGTGTAAATGTATTGCGACAATTTATTCACAACACTATTATTTCTTCATATCACGCAGCACTCTTTTATTTATTTAGTATATTCTGACTTCATAAAAAAAATTTCATTTATGATTTCATTTATGTCATATAGGCTTGTGTGATATAATGATTTAATCGTCTCTACATGACATTACATGTCCGTGATATATCTAATGGTGTTTACTCTAGACCATTGTCTTATATTGACAGACCTTAGGAGCGCTGCAATTTAAAAGGGACAAAGGGATAGTCCGTCCTTGTCAAAAAAAAGAGAGATGACCCAATCGATATCTCAATCTGGAATGATTTGTACAGATGTTTTGAACTCTCCAATATTAACGGACACTGCCTGGAAGACCTGTACCCTTCCCCCATCTCACCTGCTCCTGACTGGATTCGTGGAGTCCCCTCACTTTGTGCTATGGTAAATGGTTCATTATTGACTGATATTGACTTAGCTAACATTAGACATGTGCTGAATATAGTTCACTGTGTTTATTAGGGATGAATCACAAAATTCAGTCAAATAAGGGACTTTCAGTTGAAAGAGAATGAAAATATTTACCTGAAAGCATTCAATAGGCCTACAACGACATGCCAGTTCTATTAATTTAGTCTATTAGTTTAGGGAATAACTTTAGTTTAATCTGATCAGGGTTGGATGGTGTCCTGCATCAGCCAGTGCACAGATATGTTCATACCCCCTTTTTTTTAACACTGAGGTAGATAGAGATTTATGGAAGGAAAAATCAGTTGTGTCAATTGTGAGAGAAGACAGCCAAATGCCAGAGGTACTGTATGACAGGCAGCAGCCTCAATCAGGGTTACAATGTCAAACCATTGCCCCCTGTGTGTAACAGAGCGACAGAACGGATTCATATCGTACTGTGCATATTTATGTACTCCACATGCTCCTGACCTCATGCTGTACAGGGAGATGAATGACAGCAATAGAGAACAGCAAAGAGCCTCAATAAGGAGTTTCTGGTTCAGATCTGCAGAACATGCTCTATGCACACAAGCTCAGAAACAACAGTATGTATATTGTGACCCGATGTTCAAAGAAGGTAAATGTATCATTTAGTACAGGGGTTCTCAAAACTGGAGGTCCCCCAGCACTGCACATTTTGTATGCCTCCCTTATCTGACACACCCAATTCAGGTTTTGAAGTCTGTACTAATGAGAGGATGGTTGAAACAGGTGTGTTAGATGAGGGAGACATAAATAATGTGCAGTGTTGGGGGTCGTCCAGGAGAGGTTTGAAAAGCACTGATTTAGGGTACAACAGTGGTTCCTACTGTACTTTAAAGGAGACCTATTTTAAGCCTTTTTACAAGATGTAATACAAGTCTCAGGTGTCCCCAGAATGTGTCAGTGAAGTTTCAGCTCAAAATACCATACAGATCATTTATTATGCCATGCTGAAAATGCCCCATTTTGGGTGGAAGCAAAAAAAAAACACACGCTGTTTTGGTGTGTGTCTTAAATGCATGTGAGCTGCTGTGCCAGGCCCATTTTCCAGAAAAGAACAGCTAGTGCTTCAGATACTAGATTAGCCATGGAATCTGTTAACAAGCTCATTCACAAAACAACCTAGTGCAAAATGATTCGCACAAAATGTACACAGTTTTCAAAAAGCAAACCACCTTACTATATTGTGCATAATAAAGGCTATTCAGGTTTTCAAGTTAAAAATAAAAATTATGACATAGCTCTAGTCTCTGGGAATACAACCAGAGACCACGGTAGCATTAGCTGTGGAATCTGCAAACAAACAGATTTGCAAACATTCACAAAATATAAAGTGCAATACTTACGTGTTCTGGATTTGAAGCTGGATCACCATGCTTGAGAATCAAGTTTTTAGCAAATCCTTCTTCATATTGACCCTCGGTCACAAAGCTGTCTTATGTGAAATGATTTAATGTATTTTGGGGCACATTTCCTTCAAAAATAAAACTTCTCTACTGCGTCTTCAGTGCCTCTGATGCTGGGAGTACATGAAGACTCTTATGTTCATTCATTACAAGCAGGCCCACACTGGTCATCAGGAGCACCGGGAAAATTCCCGGTTGCCTGAGGACTGATTTGGCCCACTGATCTGCTATTTATTTATTTATTTATTTGATCGTTAATATTTTATTTTATATTATTGCATGTCTGATGAGCTCAAGTGATCCTTTCCGAATTCGATAATAAATTGATAATAAACCATGAATCTGTTAGTCTTGACTTGAAATGCTACCATTCTCCTCAGCTCCAGTGAATGGTTTGGAACAGAGTCATCACTGCACAGAGAGAGGATGGAGAGGAAGCATCCAGGTGGAGCAGAGAGGGAAAGGAACCTTAGCAAAATTACTGACCAGTTCAGGGCTTTGTGTTTGCTAACTTAGCTATTCAAGTATTAACCACAGTTTCACTGATAACAATGTAGTTATAATACTAATTAATTTAGCAGAAAAATATTCAACATAGAGAACATTTAGGGAGTCTTCCATGTTGCTATTTTAAATGTTGAAATTACGAATACAGCTAGGTTGCTTGTTTATGTTTTAATGGGATGGCCACACTGTGTGTAAAAAATTGACTTTAGGAAAGAAAAAATAGGGTTGCCAGTGGTTTCAAAATGTGTTGTGGGTGTATGTGGTGGCCTAGATGGGTGTGAGACTCCCAGCCTCAAATGATGTCCCAGTTTGGCCATGCTTACAAAGCTCATGAAGCCGAGATATTCTTCTTATCATGGTAGGTGCTCCAGCGTGGAGAACATGGCAGACTGTAAATGGTAAGTGGCACACTTATATAGCGCTTTTATCCAAAGCGCTTTACATTGTGTCTCATTCACGAATCCACACACACTCATACACCAATGGTAGCAGAGCTGCCATGCAAAGCGCTAACTTGCCATTGGGAGCAACTTGGGGTTCAGCGTCTTTACAGCGTCCACACACTTCGGCATGTGGAGTCATGTGGGCTGGGAATCGAACTGCCAACCCTACGATTAATGGACAACCCGCTCTACCACCTGAACCACTGTGTCCACTATGTGACTGTGTGCTGCTCACTCAGGGGAGGAGCTATGTAAACGTGGTAGAGTCCCTGGGCGGGGCTTGTCCAACATAACGTTACGTTAGGGCAAAAATGAAAAGGCTTATTTTGAGTCACTGTTTATGATCTTTTGGGAATATAAAAGAAGGAGTGGGTGGATTTTTACTATTGTAGGGTGGTTGTGTACACACTTTGTCAACACAGATTTATGTTCAAACACCATTTAAGAGTGAATTTTGTATAATAGGTCCCCTTTAATCTAATATTATGTTCCTTTAGCTAAAAGATACAAAAGACACACCAATTATGGTTCCACTCTTGTGACAAATATTTGTACCCAAATATGACATTTTAAACCCTGAAAAGTACCATGTATAGAATAATAAAATGTTGTGTACTAAGTTTTTATACCTAAAAGTGACTACGAAAATTATCTCAGTATTTTATGTCATTAAAATGTTAAGATCTATGGACACCATGTCCTAATACTATTCCTAATAGCTAGCAAACTGGTTGACTGCTAATAAATTACCGCTCAGGTAAACACAATTCAGATTTAATATTTGAGTCTTAATTAGCATTACCTAATTACCATTACCATTACCATTAGCAATTCTTATTATTTATTAGCTATATTCTTATATTTTAAAAATGCATTTGGTGTTAATAACATTAGCTTTCTGTTAGTCTGTTAGTTAGCTAGCTGAATAGCTTAGCATATAGGTTCTGTAGCTAAAAGTTTATGTGCCATGTTATCCTCTAATAAGTAGCAATTAAGGCTATTTCATTATATCACAAACTGAGGTCATAAGTAATTTTTCACTTGGAAACATTAAATGGAAATACGCAACTTCTACACGGTCTTCTAAAAATTAAGCCAAACACCAATCAATATCCAATCTACAGTGGTGTGAAAAAGTGTTTGCCCCCTTCCTCATTTCCTGTTCCTTTGCATGTTTGTCACACTTAAGCGTTTCGGAACATCAAACCAATTTAAACAATAGTCAAGGACAACACAAGTAAACACAAAATGCAATTTGTAAATGAAGGTGTTTATTATTAAAGGTGAAAAAAAATCCAAACCATCATGGCCCTGTTTTAAAAGTGATTGCCCCTAAACCTAATAACTGGTTGGGCCACCCTTAGCAGCAACAACTGCAACCAAGCGTTTGCGATAACGTGCAATGAGGCTTTTACAGCGTCCTGGAGGAATTTTGGCCCACTCATCTTTGCAGAATTGTCCTAATTCAGTTACATTAGAGGGTTTTCGAGCATGAACGGCCTTTTTAAGGTCATACCACAACATCTCAATAGGATTCAGGTCAGGACTTTGGCTAGGCCACTCCAAAGTCTTCATTTTGTTTTTCTTCAGCCATTCGGTAGTGGACTTGCTGGTGTGTTTAGGATCATTGTCCTGCTGCAGAACCCAAGTTCGTTTCAGCTTGAGTACACGAACAGATGGTCGGACATTCTCCTTCAGGATCTCTTGGTAGACAGCAGAATTCATAGTTCCTTTTATCACGGCAAGTCTTCCAGGTCCTGAAGCAGCAAAACAGCCCCAGACCATCACACTACCACCACCATATTTTACTGTTGGTATAATGTTCTTTTTATGAAATGCAGTGTTCCTTCTACGCCAGATATACTTGGACACACACCTTCCAAAGAGTTCCACTTTTGTCTCATCGGTCCACAGAATGTTGTCCCAAAAGTCTTGGGGATCATCAAGATGTGTTGTGAAGAAATTGAGACGAGCTTTGATGTTCTTTTTTTCTCAGCAGTGGTTTTCTCCTTGGAACTCTGCTATGCAGGCCATTTTTGCCCAGTCTTTTCCTGATGGTGGAGGCATGAACGCTGACCTTAACTGAGGCAAGTGAGGCCTGCAGTTCTTTGGACGTTGTTGTGGGGTCTTTTGTGACCTCTTGGATGAGTCGTCGCTGCGCTCTTGGGGTAATATTGGGCGGCCGGCCACTCCTGGGAAGGTTCACCACTGTTCCATGTCTTCGCCATTTGTGGATAATGGCTCTCACTGTGGTTCGCTGGATTCCCAAAGCTTTGTAAATGGCTTTATAACCCTTTCCAGACTGATAGATCTCAATTACTTTCTTTCTCAATTGTTCCTGAATTTCTTTGGGCCTCGGCATGATGTGTAGCTTTTAAGGATCTTCTGGTGGACCTTACTGTGTCAAGCAGCTCCTATTTAAGTGATGCCTTGATTGTGAACAGGTGTGGCAATAATCAGGCCTGGGTGTGGCTAGAGAAATTGAACTCAGGTGTGGATAACCACAGTTATAGTATGTTTTAACAAGGGGGGCAATCACTTTTTCACACAGGGCCATGATGGTTTGGATTTTTTTTCACCTTTAATAATAAACACCTTCATTTACAAATTGCATTTTGTGTTTACTTGTGTTGTCCTTGACTATTGTTTAAATTGGTTTGATGTTCCGAAACACTTAAGTGTGACAAACATGCAAAGGAACAGGAAATGAGGAAGGGGGCAAACACTTTTTCACACCACTGTATATCAGCCATCCAATACTCGTCTAACTGTATCCTCACAAGACACTGTAAATGCACAGATAATTTAAAATGACACATAGGAAGTGCCCCATCTTTGATGGTGACACATTCTGAGAGGCTAAACTAGGTCAAGGCTGCATGTGCTGTGTTTGCAATTTATTTCCACACCAGTCATCAGGTTCTAGCACCAGCAAGACACAATACACAAAGTAGCAAAATAATAAATGATAATGTGCTGTGCATTTTCACAGCAGGGAACAATCACAGTGCAGTACTGCTGATAATTTGCCTGAGATATAATTTTGACTCATCAGTGGCATGTCTGTTCATTTCCTGCCTGTGCAATATGGATACTGTTACTGATCAAAAAGTGATATATGGATCTAGCCAGTGTGGGTAGCCCTCAAACAAATGTTACATATTACCTAATATTTACATACAGTGCTGTGAGCATGTGGTCTGACGAGAATGGGTTTACACACAGTTTAGTCAAGTAAAAGGGAATACCACCCACACGCACACACACACACACACACACACACACACACACACACACACACACACACACACACACACACAAACACAGGTCAACGATGACAATGTACTTGGGACCTGAATCAGTGATGACACATTGTTATCCAAAATGACTCAGCATACTCTACTATACTGCACACATAGTCAAAGATCAAAACAGGTTACAGTGTTGCAAATTTATATGTCCTTGATATCTTATCTGCATTTTTTTGTATTCAAAAATAAAAACTGTAGATTATTTGAAAGTGTGTCATTGCTGAAGGTTATTTAAATGGGTGATGACTTTGTGGTGATTTAAGTCACTTCCAGAGAAATCCTAGGCACTACTCCCAATCTTCCCAAAGAGGAAAAGGAGACAGGATAAGCTAGTACATGGCCGCTGATTCCACCTGTTAATAGGGATAACCAAAAGCATGAAATGACATCTTTTAGAAAAGGAAAAAAAATGAAACTTTTTTTGGATTCATTTTAACCCGTTTATTAACTACTGACACCTGAAGCTGGCTTTACAAGTGTAAAATTTTTGTCTCAATTTTACAGTCACAGACAATAACTGTAGGTCATAAAATAATTATTTCGTTCAGATCAGTGGTCTTAGATCACGTAATATGATCAAAAACAGATTTAGTGCTGATGACAAAAACAGATGACAAAGCACTGGCAGTGTCAGAATATTTTTTATGAAAATCTCAGTGTAAAGAATGTTTTGGAAAGAGATAGCTCAGAGGTTTAGATTTTGGACTTGTGATCGGAGACTTGTGACTGCCAAGCTACCACTGATGGCTGGGCCTTTGAGAAAGGCCTTTAACTGTATAGAGATAATTGTAAGTTTCTCTGGATAAATGCTAAATGCAAATGCATTGTTTCTCACCTAAAAGCCACCATGAGAGGACAGTATAGGATTATGCTAAACTTATGGGACAGCTACAATTACAATAGTGGCAATGGTGAAACATAAATTAAACATTCTAATGGACAGAACAATATCCTTATTTCCTTCAGCTCATGCTGAAAAATGTTTTTATTTATTCTGTATCAGACTGGATTGTGCTGCTTGATAATGTAACATAGTAATTTCCTTTAATCACAGATCTATCATTATAAGATCTTCATTGTATAATCATACTGTAATCTCACTAATTGTTTTAAAGAATTCAGCAAGATTTTATTAAGATCATCTCATACAGTGTGGCAAGTAATACGCCCATAAGTGCACTGTAATTGCACAGTTTAAAATCAGCTTTTCTTAAATAGTTAAAACAATTATAAACTATTAGAGGAGCTTAACCAAGTAATAAAAATCACATACATAAGAGCTCATACTCTTCATTCAATTGGTTTCCTTTGAGAAAACTTTACTTTTGCTTAAGAGGTCCCCAAGTGTCATCATCCTCTGTGAATCATAAACTTGTATACTTACCCCATGCTAGAGACCAGACACTGGTATTACACTGAGCCCTAACTCTAGACATTGTTCACTGAAGACTCTTCTTAATCCAGCAATGGGGGAGATATAGAAGATACTGGAGGAGCCTCAGGCTAGTCTTGTGACCATTGCTCTAGACATCAGACAGCCTCCAAAGAAACCCAACGAGATGCTGATTACCATGGCCTTTGACCCGTGACACATGGACTCAGTAGGAGGTCATGGCCTTGTGTTGCTCTCCTGCTGTCATCTTCTTTAAGACAAGGTGTAACCCCTAACAAACCTGCCATCAGGCAACCCTTAACAATCAAAAAAGTATGAGACCTTCTGTCACAGAAAAAAAAAGAAAAAAACGTTGCATAAGAGAAAAGGAAAATTGCTTAAAATTAACTTAATACTAGTGAATGAACACTAAATACAATTTGCTCATCTTAACCAAAAACCCTGAAGGTTTTTTGTTAAGTTACACTGTTGTACATATTAACTTGGCATATAAATGGAGTGAAAATGTAGTTTGTTTAGTCCTTCTAAGGCTAACACACCATGTGCAAATAATTAAAACTGGTCAAATAGACACATACCACACCACAAAAAAAAGTTCACCTTAGATGTTAACCTTGAATTATGTAGGTCACTTTTGATGAACCATGAACAGGATATGCAGATCTCCAGTGTGGGATTAGACAATGCTCCCCGCTACGACTGAAATACTTCAATAAACATGGACAGGAAGGCTTATTTGATCAGACAAGCACTGTATTAGTGCCTACTGTTTTTCATCTAGCATATTAGTTTCCTACTGTGCACCTAGAGGCAGTGGCAAAGTTATGTAAATGCTGACATGTCTTTCATGATATCTAAAAGACAGGAATACACCCAGCTATGAGAGGTAGGCAAAAAATAAGTCAAGAAAGTAAAGGTTTAAGAATTTTTTGTTGATACTACACTTTTGAAATAATTCAATACCCTCAGCATCAAAAAGACCTTAACATTGCTTCACTCACAGGCACACACACACGGGTCAGTGAGGACTTTCTCAACAAACCACTGCTTTTACAAAATCCATGATGATGGATGGGCAAACCATGCAGGAAATTGATAGTGAATAAATAAAGCAGTTACTGAAAATTGAAACATGAATATTAATGGATTAATGAATGAATGGAGCAGCAATGATATAATATCTTTATCCAGATAGATTTAGGAATAGATACAGTGACGAGAAATGAGTATTCAGACTGTTGTTATTTAATATACTTCTGATGCATGTATCCACTTAAAATTTACACACATTGTGTCTTTCGACTTAGTACTTAATACATATGAACAACAATGTATGCACGTATTCATAAACATAAACAAAGATATGTTTAAAAACAAAAGTATTCCGACACCACAAATTACCTACATACCAACATTAGTACTTTGTTGCAGTGCCACTGTTGGCGATTACAGCTTCAAATCATCAACAATAAGAAGTAATCCCAAATTGTGGTTCAATTTGGCCCATTGCTCTTCACAAATGGTTAGATAATAATGCTTATTTCTCCTCACTGTATAGGAAACTAGATGCTATATTTGCCTCTGTCATGTCAGTTTTAGTCCAGTGCTGTTTCTAGGATTTCTATATTCAACATTGTACTATACAACCCCAATTCCAAAAAATAAAAACAGAATGCAATAATTTGCAAATATCATAAACCCATCTGTTATTCACAATAGAACATAGAAAACATATAAAATGGTTAAACTGAGAAAATGTACCATTTTAAGGTAATTTTGATAATAATAATAATAATAAGAAGAAGAAGAAGAAGAAGAAGAAGAAGAAGAGGAAGAAGAAGAAGAAGAAGAAGAGGAAGAAGAATGTAATTTTGAGTTTGATGGACACAACACATCTTAAATAAGTTAGGATGGCATAAAAAGAAAGGCTGGAAAAATGTTACTAAAAAGAAACAGCTGGAGGAACATTTTGCAACTAATTAGGTTAATTGGCAATAGGTCAGTAACATGACTGGGTATAAAAAGAGTATCTTAGAGAGGCTGAGTCTCTCATAAATAAAGATTGAACAGAATCTGGATGGAAGCATATGTTGTTGCTCTGTTGTGAATAACGTATTGGTTTATGAGATTTGCAAATCATTGCATTCTGTTTTTTATTGACATTTTACACAGCGCCCCAACTTATTTGGAATTGGGGTTGTAAATGCTCAGTTAAATTGAATTAAAGTGGAACAAGACATTACCTTGATCCGTGTTAATATGCTAAATTTATGTATGACAGGTTACCCATGAATATTTTTAGTTGAACAGAATAAAAATGGGGTGGTTGTGGAACAGTTGGTAGAGCGGGTTGTCCACTAATCGTAGGGTTGGCGGTTCGATTCCGGCCCGGGTGTCCTTGGGCAAGGCACTGAACCCCAAGTTGCTCCCGATGGCAAGCTAGCACCTTGCATGGCATCTTATCACATTGGTGTGTGTGAGTGTGTGAATGGGTGAATGAGACACAGTGTAAAGCGCTTTGGATAAAAGCGCTATATAAGTGCACATTTACCAAAAACAGAATACTGTCGGTGGACGTAATTGCTAAAGGTTATAAAAGAAGTGTCTGGATATGACAGATTTAGGTCACAGCCAGAGAGCCCACTATGTTACTCCCACTTCTACTCGTCACACAGAAAAAATACTACGTATTTAGTATTTTGTGACAAGAATAGTAACACAAAAACATGTAGTTTATAAAGTGGAATTTCCCCTCACGTTTTGCCTGAGTGTAGGTTACTACAACTCCACCCTTTCTAGAAAAAGCATCATCTCGTGTTTCTTTCACCTCATTTGGCTCTGCCACCTCTCACATCAAGGACACACTACAAGGTGATGTCAAGTCTGCCAAGAAAGCCATTAGCACCCCTCAGGGTAAATATCTATCTACACAAGCTCACTAACAAGCACACCCATTGACGGTAACATTTGCAAAACATTCACTGAGGAAAATACTTTAATTCTAGTAAAACCACCAGAACCACATAAATATGTACCTTAAAGCTCAGTTTACACTCTTTAGGTCTCTTGTTCCAAGCTGCATATTACATTTTACTGTACATGTTTAGTGTAGCACTGTTGCTATGATAAAACCTATTATAAGTCACCTAAGGATTACACAAACAATTCATTTCACATGCAAACCTGACATTTAAAGAGCTCTGAAATGTTACTTTTTTCTTTTTGCACGAAGCTATTTTAAGACAGCAAGAAAATAATAATAGGAAAAGTTAATATAATATTGTTGGAGAACTACAGACAGGTTTTAAGAGGCAATATCACAGTTTTTTTCATATGTTATTAAAAATTTCCTTTTCTATTTATATATGCACAGTAATGTCTTTTTTTGTCACAGATCTAGCACTAGCTCTAATCCACATAAAATCTATCATCAAGTTAATCCAAATCCAAATGATTACATAGGTCTGCACTGTAACCCCTCTGTATCTTCGCTAAGATTATAAAATATGTTTGGTTTATTAAAAATACCCCTTGTGTCACTTCGCCCTGTGAGGAAAGCACCACATTTTTAAAATAAATGGGTGATAAATTACAGGATAAAACAACATAAAGTGTCTTAGTAAAGTGCTGGGTCACCATAAGCCAACAGCTTCATTGTGTATTGTCGGAGATGCAAGTCTTCCTTAGCTATTCTTTCAAAAGGTACTCCCTAAATTAAATGTTTTGATTATGATGGTGGAGAGTGCTGTCTGATACATTACTTTTTCATTTGGCTTGAGTTTTGGTGACTGCAAAGGTCTTAACATATGATTTATATAATTCTCATGCTCATTAAACAATTCAATGAAGCTTAGTGCCCCGTGAATGAGGTATGAGGCCACTCGCAGTAGAATAGAAATGCTTCACAATAGGATCAAGGTGATCAGTCAGGAGAACATGACGAACAAGAATAATGCAGTATTTCATTTTGCAGTGAAATTGCAACATGACTACACAATTTAGAGTGTGTTTTGATGGCTATATTAAATGCTTTGAGAGCATTAACTTTAGTTTGGAGAAATATGTCTCCAAGTACGCATATATCGACTGAGAAAACTGAAAAAAGCCAAAGAAACTGTTCAGTAATTTACTGTAAAGACACTCAATGCTTATTTTTACATATAGTATTATTATGCATTACATATTATTATACATTGGGCATAGTGTTTTGCAGTAGGAAACAGTGATGAAATGAATAGTTTAGGTTAAGTTTAGAATAATCCTTTAGAATAATAGTTTAGAATAATCTTTTGCTGCTAAAATACCTGTAAAATAACAGAAAAACAGTATATATATATATATATATAATATATATATATATATATATATATATATATATATATATATATATATATATATATATATGTATGTATGTATGTATATATGTGTATATATATATATATATATATATACAGTATCTCACAAAAGTGAGTATACCCCTCACATTTTTGTAAATATTTGTAACAAAATATGTAAATATTTGTAACAAATTGTTTACAAATTGTAAATATTTGTAACAAAATATACATTGTAACAAATTGTCATTTCTTCAGTGTTGTCACATGAAAAGTTATAATCAAATATTTAGAAAAATCTGTGGGGTGTACTCACTTTCGTGAGATACTTTTTATTGAGGGAAATAAGTCTTTGACCCCCTCTCAATCAAAAAGATTTCTGGCTCCCAGGTGTCTTTTATACAGGTAACGAGCTGACATTAGGAGCACACTGTTAAAGGGAGTGATCGTAATCTCAGCTTGTTACCTGTATAAAAGACACCTGTCCACAGAAGCAATCAATCAATCAGATTCCAAACTCTCCACCATGGCCAAGACCAAAGAGCTCTCCAAGGATGTCAGGGACAAGATTGTAGACCTGCACAAGTCTGGAATGGGCTACAAGACCATTGCCAAGCAGCTTGGTGAGAAGGTGACAACAGTTGGTGCGATTATTCGCAAATGGAAGAAACACAAAAGAACTGTCAATCTCCCTCGGCCTGGGGCTCCATGCAAGATCTCACCTCGTGGAGTTGCAATGATCATGAGAACAGTGAGGAATCAGCCCAGAACTACACGGGAGGATCTTGTCAATGATCTCAAAGCAGCTGGGACCATAGTCACCAAGAAAACAATTGGTAGCACACTACGCCGTGAAGGACTGAAATCCTGCAGCGCCCGCAAGGTCCTCCTGCTCAAGAAAGCACATATACATGCCCGTCTGAAGCTTGCCAATGAACATCTGAATGATTCATATGACAACTGGATGAAAGTCTTGTGGTCAGATGAGACCAAAATGGAGCTCTTTGGCATCAACTCAACTCGCCGTGTTTGGAGGAGGAGGAATGCTGCCTATGACCCCGAGAACACCATCCCCACCATCAAACATGGAGGTGGAAACACTATGCTTTGGAGGTGTTTTTCTGCTAAGGAGACAGGACAACTTCTCAGCATCAAAGGGACGATGGACGGGGCCATGTACTGTCAAATCTTGGGTGAGAACCTCCTTCCCTCATCCAGGGCATTAAAAATGGGTTGTGGATAGATATTCCAGCATGACAATGACCCAAAACACACGGCCAAGGCAACAAAGGAGTGGCTCAAGAAGAAGCACATTAAGGTCCTGGGGTGGCCTAGCCAGTCTCCAGACCTTAATCCCATAGAAAATTTGTGGAGGGAGCTGAAGGTTCGAGTTGCCAAACGTCAGCCTTGAAACCTTAATGACTTGGAGAAGATCTGCAAAGAGGAGTGGGACAAAATTCCTCCTGAGATGTTTGCAAACCTGGTGGCCTCTGATTGCCAACAAGAGTTTTGCCACCAAGTACTAAGACATGTTTTGTAGAGGGGTCAAATACATATTTCCCTCATTAAAATGCAAATCAATTTATAACATTTTTGACATGTGTTTTTCTGGATTTTTTTTTGTTTGTTTTTATTTTGTCTCTCACTGTTCAAATAAACCTTCCATTAAAATTATAGACTGGTCATTTATTTGTCAGTGGGCAAATGTACAAAATCAGCAGGGGATCAAATACTTTTTTTCCCTCACTGTATAGAGAGAGAGAGAGAGAGAGAGAGAGAGAGATGGACAGTATAGTATATTCCCACCTCACACCTCGCGTTCCTGGTATACGTAGGCCCCTGTGCCACCCTGACCTGGATAAAGCATGTTGCTAAAGGTGAATGGAAGAACAATACCTTGTATTATTAGACAACAGTGATGTATGTTATGTATGTTACATATGTTCTCCATATGTCATATGGCTGTGTTGTAATTTGTAGTAACTCCATATAAATGGTAAGCACTGGTGAATAAAAAGGCTTCTGAATCTAAGTGCAGATATTTCCTCACTCTTAAGCTTGTGATTGGCCTAAACACAGCAGAGGAGTACAAACAGAAGGGTTGCATGGCTCTGCTACACACAGGCAGCAGCGTTTCCATGACAACTAGGAAGGACCATGGATGCAGAGACGAGCTGGTCCTTTCACAGGCCATCTGTTCTTATTGTATCATGTATGCATACAGACTCACATACAGTGCCATCCACTAATATTGGCACCCTTGGTAAATATGAGCAAAGATGGCTGTGAAAAATTGTCTTTATTCTTTAACCTTTTGATATTTGGTTTGGGAAGTTGCTATGAGGAAATAACACAAGCCTTAAAAATGCCCATTTCCACCTTCAGGGCAATAAGTAAAACGTTTTAGTCAACTGGAAATGTTATAAATCAACCTGGAACCTTGACAAAAGTCTATATCGTCTCAAAACACTGTGAAGAGGATGGTTTGAGTGGCCAAAAAATCTCCAAGGATCACAGCTGGAGAATTGCAGAAGTTAGTTGCGTCTTGGGGTCAGAAAATCTCCAAAATTACAATCCGAAGTCACCTACATCAACATAAGTTGTTTGGAAGTGAAAAAGCCTCTACTTTCATCCAAAAGCAAGTGTCATTCAGTTTGCCATACACTATTGGAACTGCAAATGGGATCGGGTTCTATGGTCAGATGAAACCAAAATAGAGCTTTTTGGCAATAAACACCAGAGGTGGTTTTGGCGCACGCAGAAAGGTAGCCATATGAAAAAGTACCTCATGTCCACGGTTAAATATGGTGGTGGCTCTAATGTTTTGGGGCTGTCTTTCTGTCAGAGGATCTAGACATTTCTTTAGGATACATGGCATCATGAACTCAATCAAATATCAACAGATATTAAATGAAAACCTGACAGCCTCTGCCAGAAAGCTTCAAATGGGCCGTGGTTGGATCTTCC
Source organism: Ameiurus melas (assembly GCA_012411365.1). Taxonomy (NCBI): domain Eukaryota; kingdom Metazoa; phylum Chordata; class Actinopteri; order Siluriformes; family Ictaluridae; genus Ameiurus; species Ameiurus melas. The sequence continues at coordinate 15,826,738 of CM022774.1, forward strand.
AGCAGGACAATGATCCAAAACCTACATCAATATCAACACAAAAATGGATTACTGACCACAAAACATCCCAGTCCCCTGACTTGAAACCCATAGAAAACCTGTGGGGTGAACTGCAGAGGAGAGTCCACCATCATGGACCTTGGAATTTGAAGGATCTGGAAGAGATTCTATATGGATCCCTTTCCATGTATTCTCCAACCTCATCAGGCATTATAGGAGAAGACTCAGAGCTGTTATCTTGGCAAAGGGAGGTAGCACAAAGTATTGACTAAAAGGGTGCCAATAATTGTGGCACACATATGTTTAACAAAAACTTTCTTTAATAAGCCTGTGTTTTGTTTGATTTTGTTTGAAATTGTTTGATATCCATGAGAGCCGAGTATTTTTGTGAATTGTTGATCAAAAGATCAAAAGGTTAAACAAAAGACAAATGTTCACAGCCTTCTTTGGTCATATTTACCAAGGGTGCCAATATTAGTGGAGGGCACTGTATGCACACACAAAATACACGTGCAAGACAGTAATGAGCCACGACCCTGCTCGCAGACTCTCAGAGAAGCTTATCGGGGCAGTGCAGCAAAGTGTAGTGGAGGAGGGAGGAGAGAGGCACAATCGGCGGAAGCATGGCTGCGTACTGATTATCTCCTTCTCTGAAGAAGTAGGCTATACAGACCAGAAAGAGGGGACAGACATTAGCTCATTACTGCACACAGCAGTGAGAACTGCTTCTTCCTCTCCATCACCATCTCTCTGGATAAGAAAGATGATAATGAGATCACATGTTAAGTGACTTGATCCCTATGAGCTGATGAGGGATTGAAAGGATTCTGATCACCCTAATAAACACCATCAAAACTTATACATGTTGAGTGCATTACACATGAGTCTTGATATGTTCTCTGTCAATGTGATTGCCTTTCAAACCATATAATATAATGACACATCTTCACTTTAACATCTTTACCAATATTTGTTCTGTTCTCTAAGGAAAATGTCACTTGCTTGTCTACTGGGAAGATTTCCCTACATGGATTTGACCTACTTCCAAATTTCCTGCCCACTCATCTCAAAATTGGAGATAAGGAGTGAGAAAGATGATGGAGACAGAGGGAGACAGAGGGAGACAGAGTGGAGAGAGAGAGAGAGAGAGAGAGAGAGAGAAAGAGAGAGAGAGAGAGACAGAGAGTTGGTTTATTTTCCTAGCCTTTAGCTATCTCCCAGCAGAGGTTCTAGATTAGAAAACTCTGCACCTCTGGATTTTCTCTTTCAAAATTTTACTTAAAACATACACTGGAATGGCAGATCTCACATATTGTTATTGGTTGTGGCATTAACAACACTTTTATATGCACCAACCTTGTACTGTATTATTGAGGTTATACTGAAATGAAATGCCGGCTTGGGTCAGATATTGCATTTTTTCATTCTAATCTGCTAATGTATATTATCCATGTGTTGACAGACAAAACACAGATCTTTGCATATGAACAAAGCTTACAGCCATCACACCCGTAATGTTCTGTATAACATGGCAAAGCTTACAGAGAGTCGGATCAGTTACTGTGAGTATGTCAGTATCGGCTTTGTATCAAGTATCAGCCAGTGCTCGGAGCTCTTGGCATCTTGCTAGTTATATTCCAAGACAATAGATTGCTTTGTGCATTGTATTTTAGATAAGATGAATAACATGTGCTATTTTTGTATTCTTTTTGAACTGCATAATAAAGTGTAAATGAAATCCATCCCAAGTAGTTCTCAGACCTACAAAGACATTTAATGAGGAAAAGGAATCCCCAGAACAACCTCATCACACTCCAACTATAGCTGCATGCACTATTCCCACTACTCTTATCCAGATGTTCCTATGTTCTTCATATGGGTTGTGCTCCAATAATTATCTGCTAAACACATTATTCCTTGATGAATTTAATCAAAACACCCATCAATTCATGCACATTATATACTGTATATCTTAATACTCAGTAGTGTTAATATCTTTTTAGAAGAAGAAAAAGAAGAAGAAGAAGCAGAAGAAGAAGAAGAAGAAGAAGAAGAAGAAGAAGAAGAAGAAGTTCTGTTGTTTTAGATGTGGTGCAAAAGTAACTAACCCATTCACCTTCAGTAACCACTTTACCCTGGTCTGGGCGTAGTATATCCTGCCGTAGTGAATCCAGAGTTTATCCCAGGAACACTGTCAAGTAGTGGGAATATACACTGGCACCATTTACACACATTTACACATTCATTCGCACCTAGGAGCAATTTAGTGTAGCCCAACAACCTACGGTAATGTGTTTTGTAGGTGGGAGGAATACGTGTTGTTAACATATTACAACCCCAATTCCAAAAAAGTCAGGATGCTGTGTAAAATCTAAATAAAAACAATGCTATGATTTGAAATCAAATCTCACAAACCCATATGTTATTCAACAGTAGAACATAGAAAACATATCAAATGTTTAAACTGAATAAATGTATCATTTTAAGGAAAAATAAGGTAATTTTGAATTTTATGGCTGCAACACGTTTAAAAAAAGGTTGGGCAACAAAATGCTGGACAAATAGGTGTTACTAAAAAGAAACAGCTGTAGGAAGATTTTGCAACTAATTAGCTTGATTGGCAACAGGTCAGTAACATGACTGGCATTTTGGTTGTATAATGTGGACATGTGTATACAATATGCATGTGCTGAGATCACAGCTACTGCAACACTACTCACATTTTTGCAAGCAGTCTCTCAGTCTTTATGTTAATGTCTGCTTAGCACATGCATACACATACATGCACACATTTAAGGTCCATCTAAAAGTGTGTCTGAATCATATGGTGGAATTTTGTTCAAGCTAATTGTCTAAGCCATCATATTCAGAGTGCCAGCACCGCAATCTCTTTATATATCAAGCCTTTTGATATTTTTTTTGATGGCTGTTTGATATCAAGCATTCTAAGGCTGCATCAAAAACTTAACAAACCAACAATGATATATGACATAAGAAATGAAAAAGATGAAATTCTAAAAGTGATGCAGTTTTAACCAAAAGTTCTTCAGTTGAAAAATGTACTGTAACACATAATAAGGGACTCCATGGACAAACTGGTAGTCAAAATTGCTCTGAGCATTTTACTGGAATGTGTTTTTGAGAGTCCAATGCTCTATTTTGTCATCCAGTCAGTTGTTTCTGTACATGCTGTAATCACATACTGACCCTGGGCTCTTGTTCTGATTGAGCTTGTCTGTATCAGAAGCTATGCTTTATCACATGGTTCATAGTCCACTTGTTGCTACTTATAGCACTGAGTGTGTGACATGTTTGTGAGGACTCTAAAGTGTGAGAGTGGAACGTGTGGCATGCTGCTGATGAAAGTGAAACACGGATCCATGGGCATAAGTCATGGCACATATATTGACCATATTAGAAAAGTCTGGACCTCTAGATTTAAATGGTCCACCTATAGTAATGAGGACAGCAGATCATATCAGTCTGATATTTACAGTAGTCAGATTTTTGTGATGTGCAAATCACTTCATTATTATTATTATTATTATTATTATTATTATTATTATTATTATTTATTATTATTATTAAACTGCTTTATTGAAGTTGACAAGGTTTTGGCAAGAATAGTCAACTGTTTTAAAGCTATTTGTTTTTGCACCACAGTGTGTTCCTAACCTTAGGGATGGATATAATTGTTCTCCAACTTTTTTAAAGATATCATAGAACACCCATCTAACTAAAAACTTGTCTCCAGCAACTATAACCAATACCCTTACCTTTACCTAATGCTAGTAAACTGGTTTAAAGCACACCAATTGCATCACAGTATGTTCCTGATGTAAATGTCCTGCTGCTTTTTACACATTTCTTGGGACTTTGCACTCATCTTATGGGCAATAATTGAGTGTTCTCAGCATCTATAATCCACACCCTGCTAATAGTCATTTAATGAAATGCAAGATCATGAACTGTATTTGTCAGTGTATGCACCTTGGTAAGCACCAGAGAGTTAATGCTAGAAGTCTCTTTGATATTGGTCTGCATTTATGACTCATGTAGAAATTGGATATTAATCTTGCATGGTGTGTTTTAATGTGCTTTTTAGGAATACGCTTTCCGTATATTTTGCCTTGCTCAGAAGGCAATTTTAAATCATAAAGATCACATCATATGATACAGTGCCTTAATATGCAAAATGAGTTGCCTTAAAATAAGAAGACATTGGCTTTTAACTATTGCTATCAAACAGTCATTAACTTAAGCCATTCAAAACAATCATTAGAAACTGGCACTGGGATAACAAAAACATCACAGCCAGGTACAAGGCTGGTAAACAGCAAGCGTGTATGTGTACATGTGTAACTGAAGCCCACGTAATAATAATGATGTTCCACAACATATTAAGTCATGGGCTCGAGGTAGATAATGTCAATAATTATACATACACAATAATTCATGGCCATAGATCCTTATTTTGTGGACTCAAACTATTATCTCATGGCCTCAATATATTCATTTGTGGCCATACCTTATTAAAAATAACCGCCATGTCACGTCAGCAACTCTGCAGTTTCACAATAAATGTTTGATTATTAAACTAATAAAATATACAGACGTAATTTAAAAAAAAATAATAGTGTTCCCATGTATGTGTATGTGGTCTGGTGACTTCTGTCTACGGGCTTTGAACTAATTTGTACTCTGCTTGTGTAGCTGCCATATGACCTTCAAAAAATGCTGCGTGCTGTCTGTAAGATTCCTGACTGTGTGTCTGCTGCTGTACATTGCCTTGACGTGTCCTCTCTTCTTTGTGCACTCGCACAACGCACACACACATTCTCTCACGCTTGCATCAGTGCAGCCTACTGATACAGAGAAGCACACACTCCATCTGTTAACACAGGAGTTGCATTGCTGTATAATAGGCCAGCTTTTCTGCACACTCACACACATAAAAACACCATAGTCTGAATATGCTTTTTAGTTAGAAATAATCTTTTAACTGCAAACACAGTTCAAATCCTATTATCTCATCATTTGTACCCCATGTTCATTTTCATATATTATGAAAAACCTAGTTTCAGGCATATTTTCTCTCATCACTCTCTCACACACAGATTTGCTGTTTCAGTGGCTAGATGGCACTGGGAGATGTTGACACTGGAAGGTTGAGCAATACAAACACACCTGCAGCCATTGTGTGACGTATCAACTTACGCACAGCTAAACAGACCCGCAAACCATAGACAACATAGCCTGTGGTGAGAAAACATTTCTGGTGAAGGCAGCCAAGGAGTATGTGTATGGAAGCAACAAAGACAAAGGCAGAATAGGAAAGTTGTTATTTTGGAATAAGGAATATTTCAGTATAAATACTGATGGTAAATTATTTTACTGTCATTATGTTAACTGTGTTTGTAGCACTTGTTTTAATATGTTATGATTTGTATAGTAATAATGCTTCATGCTCCATAATATAAGCCTAATAAGTAATGGATTTTTAAAATGTTTTGTTTTTTGAAAAGAAATTTAAAGAACATTTTGACAGAAAATTAGCTAATCTTTGATATGGTGAAGCTTTCCATAATGAGACGTTTACATAACATTTATGAAAGTCTTGGATGTCAAGGCTTTGTAACAGTCAGTAAGTTTTCCTGCACATTATATTCTTCAGGATGCTTTCCAGTTTCTTAGTAACATGGCAAGCTGCATTTTTTGCTTTGTTAATGTTTTTGCCTTATCAAATTAAACTTGTTAGAAAACAACCGTTTGTAGTAGCTGCTATAGCAATAGAAAAAAAAGAACCGACTTGTTTGACAAACATTAAATGTTCCTATAAAACAGTAATAGAGCATAAGAGGAATAAAGCACATTGGGACGTGCTGTTAATGGACAATGATCAACTTTGGATGGTAGCTCTGCTTCGTGCCAGGCTGCATAACACCAGCCTCTTGTTGATTATTTTCCTACAACAGCATGCCCCATGGTATATTATTTCTTACATATTTATCCAGAGCACTATTTCAATTTTATTATTGCGCTTTAGAGTTCAATTTTATGTAAGAAGGGTAAATTGAGAACACTTAAGACCTTCTCTGTTTTTCTCTCTGTGAAAAACCTTCAGGCTTCTATCTAACCTTAGAACAGAATGTTCTCCTTTTACATAGAAGCAATTTAGACAGTTTTTCCTCCCAAGGATGTAACTATGTGTAACAATGTTTAATGCATGTAATTATAATGCTGTCACAATTGTAATGTGCTATCTTAAGGTAAATACGGTTGTTGTAGTGTTGATCATGACATTGCTTTAATTGTACTATACTTATGTTAACTATCGTGTTAATAATAGTAAAATCATGGTAGACATAGTTTGTGTTTCAGAGTGTCATGATTAGATTTCATAAGGGCTATTCCTGAGGACATGTGGATACATAAATCCTCTCCTTCTCTGTAATGTCCTTCTTAACACATGGCTTTCTATTTTCTTTCTTTCTTTCTTTCTTTCTTTCTTTCTTTCTTTCTTTCTTTCTTTCTTTCTTTCTTTCTTTCTTTCTTTCTTTCTTTCTTTCTTTCTTTCTTTCTTTCTTTCTATCTATCTATCTAACTATCTATCTATCTATCTGTATGTTTGAATGCCTGTCTGTTTGTCTGTCTGTCTTTCTATCTATCTACAGTGGGGCTTGAATTTTTTATATATCTGCATAAAAATTACATAAAACAACATAAAAAATTTCCATACAATTTCCGTCAAATTTATTGAGAAAAATGTTCCAATATTACATCTCTTGTATGTAAGTGTGGCAGAAGTATGTGAACCTCTAGTACTTGCAGTTAATTTGAAGGTGAAATTACAGGTGTTTTCAATCAATGGGATGACAATCACATGTGAGAGAGCTAAGTGTTTTATTTAAAGAACAGATATCTATCAGTCTTATCTTCACAACACATGTCTGTGGAAGTGTATCATGGCACAAACAAAGGAGATTTCTAAGGATCTCAGAAAAACAGTTGTTGATGCTCATCAGTCTGGAAAAGGATACAAAACCATCTCTAGAGTTTGGACTCCACCAATCCACAGTCAGTCAGATTGTGTATAACTGATCAACTGTTACCAGAAATGTTCAGATGCAGTTATTGCTGCACATGGGTTATTGCTGTCACACTTTTGCCACTCACAGATATTATTATTGGATCTTATTGATCTTATTGGATCATTTTCCTCAATAAGTAAATGACTTAAGTAAAATTGTCTTGTCTCATTTGTTTAATTGGGTTCTACTTTTAGGACTTAAACTTTTAATCTTATTTAGGTCTGATTTATGATAAATTGTTTTAGGTAATTTATGCAGAAATGTAGAATATTCTAAAGTGTTCACAAACTATCTATCTGTCTATCTATTTATCTGTCTGTGTCTGTCTATCTATTTATCTCTCTCTCTCACACACACACACACACACACACACACACACTTAAAACAAATAATACGGCCCCTCTATTAGGACACAGTTCTGGAACAGGTTTCTTTTTTGCTGGAACATTGTCTTTTTCAGACAAACAGGCTTCCTGTCCATACTGCTCTCCTTCCTTCCGTTTATTCAGTTTTGTCTTACCCATGTGTCTTATTATTGTGTCTTAACAGCAGCTAAACTACTCAGACAACGTTAATGCACATGCACATGTCCACTTCTTCTTGTTTTGTTGGAAAGTCCCTCCAAAAACCCTGCTGGCACATCAACTGATTTCATTCATTTATTTTTTTATTTTCTTTTTTATTTCTTTCATTCATTCATTTTTCTATTTCTGCTTGTGTTTGATCATGTGACTGAATGTTAGTCTGAAATGTTAAAGTTGTGAAAATTATTTATCAATAATCAGCAATACTATTGCCAGTGTTGAACCACAGAAACATTACTCTGAGTGAAACCCAGAAATGAAACTCAGAGGTGAGACATAACTGTAATACAATCCATGGGAGGCTGTATGATGCAAGCTATCTCCATCGCAGACTAGACATCGGGAATGTAGCATGGTATACATATCAAATTCTGTGCCGTGCATTTGCCTGACAAACACCTCTGCCCTGCCCAGAAGTTTAGTGAAGGAAATGTCGTCAGAAAAGGTAAACAAACAAGTTTTGTGAAATCTGAGAGATGGCTGCTTGCGTCATCTCTACATGCAATTTCCTTCTTGTCCCCCCAGTGTATAATCCAGTAATGGCTTCCTCCATTTTAAGGAAAACATCCCATCACCGGTTGAGGCAGTGACAAAACCATATTGTTAGTTGGCAGGTTTCCATCTGAGAAATTTTAGCCAGAAATGTTTCAGCACTTTGAAATGTTTGGTGTGCCATTTGTACATGCCGTAAAGAGATTTCCAAATGTACGTTTGCAAGCAGAATGGCTCAAGCCTTAGAGAAAAATGGAGACTACACAGGGAGTAAAAGGAAATGGTGTGGAATGTGCTTTTTTTTCTTTTTCTTTTTTCAGAAGCAATAAAATGACAACAGAAACTCAGACCTTATGCCACAAACCAAAACAAGCTATTTCTATATACTAACTCCAGGATATGAAATACATTCTTAGATAAACTGTGACAAAACAGCTGAAGCAGAAATCCAAATTATTACAGTTAAGCAAGGTGATGAAGTATTGTTCCTTAAAAAGCCCTTTAGACCAATGCAGGCTTTGGGGGTCTGACAGAACAAGGGTGATGTATTCATCAAAAGATTAACGAGATGGTGATTTGGAATGGGCCCAGAACAGGAACTCACAGCAGCAGGCCTGCCATTAATACTCAGCAGTAGAAGGGTTTCTTTTTTATATGAGATATTTATGGAGGGGCAGGTCTGTGTCCAGTTCTGGTTCCAGCCTTTATTCAATCCTGTCTCTCCATTAATGTGTGTGTGTGTGTGTGTGTGTGTGTGTGTGTGTGTGTGTGTGTGTGTATGTGTTTCTTACCTTTAAATAGGCTTAATTGTAAAAGTTCAAATTAAATCAAAAGTGTAAATCAGTTGTCATTGATAGTGGTGAATTGTAGTGGGTTTCTCGACTTAATTACATCATAAATGTGCTAATATTCAAGGAAAAAATCTGCTTGCTTACACTTGAACTGCCACATGTTTAAACTTACTGAATATTTAACTTCAAACACTGCAGGTCCACACTCATACGTATTGTATCCATATGAATCCTTGAGAATTTACATGATTTCTAAATGTGGGGTGAAATAATTAACTGCTATTTCTATAACGAATCAAAAATTTCAAATAGACAAAATTGATGTAAAAGCAATCTGAAAAAGAAACAACAAAAAGAGAAATGTTTAATACCACACTTAAACGCTCCACATAATTAAAGGAACATTAAATTAAACACTGCATTAAATGAGTTATGACAGATACAGTACATCAGAACATGGGCAACATCGCTGAATTTAGTCCAAAGATTTCATGAAGAATGGGAACATTACAATATAAATGATTAAAAAGGGATATACAAAGAACTTGGAGGCACTTATAAGGAAAAACTCCAGGTATTACAGTTATTACAGAATAATTACAATCCCATTCAGAAAGGAACATGCAAACCTTGAACTGATATCATTTAGATTTTTTTTTTCCATAATGAACACCCTCTGCGATGGACTGGCACCCTGTCCAGGGTGTAACCCGCCTTGTGCCCGATGCAACCTGGGATAGGCTCCAGGTTCCCCGCGACCCTGAAGAAGGAATAAGCGGTTGAAGATGGATGGATGGATGGATGGATGGATGGATGGATGAACACCCTATAGTACATTATGCTTCTTCTTTTTTTTTAACCATTTTTGTTTTTTGTGAAAATTAAATCTGTGAAACGTATGTGACACACACTAAATGCCATTTATTTCTCTCACTTATTTTATTCATAGGGTTTATAAACCTTTACAATCAACTGTGTAAGCACTGTACATAAACCATATAAATATTTATTATTTTAAACATTTTTGGTACCTGCAAGTGAATACTAACTGTGCTGATATAATGATTCTTTGTATTTGACAATTTTACGTGCATTGAACACAGGAACATCACAAGAAGAAAAAATACAGCAGTGGGTAAAAATATGATTAAAAACATCTGAATGGTGCAGCAGAGAAATGTTTTCCCTTTTGTCAGGAGATATTGTCGGGAGTTTGAATCCCAATGATGCCTGTGATCGTTTGGTGGGAGCGCAATTGTGGGTATACTGCGCTGTGATGCAGCATGAGCAGCAATTTGAAAAGATGCTGAGGTTGGCTTCAACTGTCTTGGTGGAAGTATGTGTTTGCCCCACCCTCCTCAGTTGGTAGTTGAAGTGTGATAATTGGAGAGTTAGGCTATGTCTCAATCAGCTTCCTAGCTCACTATATCATGTTTGGGCACTGGAAAGGACTCTGGCTCACTACACATTGGGACACTGATAACTCAATTTCCGGTGGCATGATAACATACTCGTAGTAAAACGTCACCAAAAATTCAAAACTTTTAAATATTTAAGTTTAATATGTAATATAAATTTGTTAGCTTAAATAAACACATTTCTGTAATTCAAGCAGGATCATAGGCAAGCTAGTGGATAAAAAAAAATTATTAAACACTTAAAAGTGGTTAGACTCAATCAAAGTTTATATAGCACATCAAATAAAGTTCTAAATCGCTAATGCTAATAATCATTTGAGAGCTACAGCAGCAATAACAAGCTACACAATTGGAAGTTGGTTGTTATATATATATATATATATATATATATATGCATGCCCATGACTTTGTGTTCCGAGTAACTTAGTGATTAAACATTTGGACTTGTGACCTAAAAATATTAGTCTCAGGATTGGCAGGGGTTCACAAGCATGCTGCTGCCCTGAGCTACCATAACTACACCCATGTGTATAACTGTTCCAGAGGCACCCAAGAGGCTCAGTCTGTGTGTTGACCTTCTTCCGTCTGTGTAGGAGAATGAATCAGGATATACAAAAAAAAAGAGAGTACTGATTATATTACATTGTTCTTCTCACTTTGTTTTATATGCTGAGTGGGGAAACCCAGTTTTAGATCCACTCACAGCATTTGTAACTCAAGTAGAGGAATCAGTCTTTCACTATGACCCTCCCTCTTTTCCACGCCACAGCATCGGCTATTTAGAACCTGCAACTGAATCTCTGTAATTCAGAGTGTGTGTCTGAGAGAGAGAGAGTGAAATCTGAAGAGAAAGAAATCTGAACAATGCACTGCAGATCCTTCAAGTATGGAGTTAATTAAAGCTGAATTTCTAGCAAGGTGGAGCAGGACAGAACAGATGCAAGCCAAAAACACGTTACATTATGACAGACACACAAAGGGACTGCATCTAAACTCTTTGTAAGGTCACAGTTTAGCCTTCAGTTTTAATAAACACACACACACATACACACGTGGACACAATTGGAAGTTAAATATGAAATGTTAGCGATTAGTCGCAATGGAAATGTGGGGTTTGCATCTGTGAACACATGAGGTGGGATTTCAGCAGTAATTGTTTAAGGATACGTGTACACTGATTAGTTTGGAAGGGATCTACCCCCACTGAGTTTTGGCTCTTTGATAGAGGTGTTGGTCCCACACAGACCTGCAGGGTGCCAGAGAAATGACTCTCATTTGGTTTTAAGTGAAGTGTGTTCCCTTAAGCCTGTGCAGCTGCTAATCTTTGCTCAGTAGATGTAAAGCAATTTTCTGGAAGCTTTTATCACACACACAAAGCTACAGACAACTCTGTTAGCTTGAGATATGATATTAGAGGAGAACCCCATATGAAAATCCACTTTAGGTATCTTGCCAGTGAAACGGGAGAGGGGATGTATGTGACTTATTTGCTTTTATGTGATATTCTTTTTTTCTGTGTCTTTGTTAGTTTAGTTTGTTCAAGGTTATGATGCTACATCATAACAAGGGCAGCAGTTAGAAGTATTTACTCCCTTTGCAGTAAAATTAATTTATTAGCTATAGAAACCATTGTTATTATTATAAAAATTCTTTCTGAAATATCTTTTAATTTAGTCATTTAATATTCGTTTGTGAAAATAGGTGAATAGAAATATTTTTTAATTTGAGTGTGATGGGGCATATTTTTTTAATATTTACACCCTGAGACTGATTATTTTCAAATAACTGAAAGCTTTGAGGATTTTGACCATCTTGTACAACAGCAATTTGCTGAACTAAACAATTATTAAGTGAGTAAAGAATGATGTCACACTTTTTTCATTTATAGTTACATTTACAGTTTAATATGTGATTATCTGTCGTGTTATAGCAGTTCTACACAGCCATTCCCTGATGGAAAACTTAAAATGAAAGCTTTACTTCTGATTTTTATTTATTTATTTATTTATTTTTCTTTTTTAATTGACCTTCCATATATGCTAAATAAACATTTATGGAACATAAGTCCCTGTGTTAGCTATTAGTATGGAATTGCTAACACATGAGGACATTTTGATAAACCTGTGCAGTAGTATAAGCCTTGCAGCTGGCTTTAGTGTAAGAGCTGCTGTTATAGAAAATGATCAACACATTCTGACCAACCAGATTTGAGAAATCAATAGTACCTTTTTATAAATACTATTACAAACTCATACTGAATTAGGTTTCTTCCACTGAGTTAGGTTACCTCCACCCTGTGTGCACAGAGTTTGCATGTTCTCTCCATGCTTTGAGGATTTCCTCAGAGTACTCTGGTTTCCTCCCTCAGTGTAAAGACATACATTGTAGCCTGATTGGCATTTCAAAATTGTCCGTAGTGTATGATGTGTATTTGTGTAAAAATGTGTATTTGATTAGATAAGTGGTATGGAAAATGGATGGATGGATGGATGGATGAATACTTTCTCCCATTTAATACACCACAGCTTCATGATGGCTAGTAGAAATGGCATAACTGAAGGCATAAGGCAGAGGTGCGAGATAAATGTCCACCATTCAAACTATTAATGTTTTAGCTTGTGTAATGAACACAATCTACAAGACCTTGAAACATTTAGGGGGATTAAGGGGAGATTAACGGTCACCACAATTTGTGGCCTTTAATCACAAGAATCTTATATTAAGGCCCAGTGATTTGTGCTATTTGAGGCTTGTTAGAGTGCAAAGTTGACAAAAAAAGATAGTACATGTCAGTAAGGAAGCACGTTAGCCATTACAATTCCATATTTGCAGAATTTTTTTGGAGGATACACAGAAACTATGATGATTTTGGGAGGCTGCAATTTGTACTAATAAACCCATTTTTATAGATGGACCTGACACTTGGTGAACCAGAATGAGGTAATGTCTTCAGCTCAGCCCTTATATACTGTATAAGGGATATAAACTCTGAGCAATTAAATCAAGTTAAATGTTAACAACCTGAAAGTGCATCACACTAGGTGAGAATGTTTACCCAGAAATAAGTTTGCAGTTGAACATTAAGCAGCTGCTTACTGTTGAAGCTGAGTGGATGTAAATGGAATTGGTGATTTACCGCTTTAGTATTATTTGACAATGTTGTTTTCACTGACAGTACCATTGTTGAATTTGGGTACTCATTTTTGGGTACCAAGTGTTCAACCCTTAGTCATATGGGTAGAAATAGTGCAGATCATTGACTGGTCCAATGCACTGATCAATAATTCTTTGGCTAGATTCCCTTTTGCACCACACAGCACAGTATGGCAGTTTTTGTAAGCAGTGTAGTGATTATCTGTCAAGTCCTTTTCTCTTTACAAATGTCCTTTTCTGGTGGCTTTACATAAAATCTATCATCAAGTTAGTCTGAATCCAAAATGACCATGTAAGAGTTGAAATCTATGTGTATTTTCACTAAGATTATACAATTTGTTTGGTTTGTTAAGTACACTCAATGTGTCTTTCATGTGTGATGGTTCTCCCTGTGAGGTAATCGACACATTAAAGAAAAAATAAAACCCATAAAGTGACTTAGTAAAGTGTTAAGCCACCATGAGTCACCAGAACAGCTTCAATGTGTCTTGGCATTGATTCAAGTCTCTGGAAATGTGCTGGAGGAATGAACAGCAATCTTCCTGAATACATTCACAAAGTTGATGTTGTAGAAATGATGGTGTTGTAGAGCACTGGCTAACACTGGGAGTCCAAAACCTCCAATACGTGTTGGGATCTGCTGAGTGTGAAGTCAGTTTGTGAAATTCGCAGTAGTATTTTAATCGCTTGTGAAAAGCACCATGTGAGTAAGTGACCGGGTTAAGGTTGTAATTATGAATTAGATCATGTTGAAAGCTGGGTCTATGTTACATAACACACACAGCGTAGTTGTATTTTCAATTCAGCATGTGATTCTATTTCTCATACTGCCTTGAGGGATGAGTCCCTGCACACTGTTATTGTAGTGCTCTCACTCATACACAGTAAAATCAATCCCACATGTATTGAATGACTCTGCATTGAGAGGCCTGTTCTCCTGAGATTTTCATGCAAAGTAGTGTGTGTGTGTGTGTGTGTGTGTGTGTGTGTGTGTGTGTGTGTGTGTGTGTGTGTGTGTGTGTGTGTGTGGTGTGTTTATGTCTGTTTGTGTGAATGGGGGGCTGATGCATTTCAAAGTCTTATATTGTTGTAAATATTATCATAGCACCTGTGACTTGCACTAAACACTTACTTCATATGACTCAGCACAAAGGCATGCTTTGAATACAGACCCATTAAAAGAAAGGCAGGAAGACAAATACACAGATCCATTTTTTTGTCTTCTTTTTTTTTTAATGAAATAAAAAAAAAGGACAAACATATGCTTTGCTGGCCAAGAGGAAAGTGAACTAACTGTTGTGATGGTAGTCATGGTTGAGGAACTTCAGTCTCGTCACTTAGAGAGTTAAGAGGTGGCTGGGTAATCCCTACCTGTTCTCCCTGCTCTCCTCTGAGACACAGCTCCTGACGTAAAACAACTCATCCACTCTAATGATTCCAAGCCCTCAGAACATTTTGGTCTTCAGGCACATTTAACAGGTATACAGGATTTGGAATCACTGTTGTTTGACTTGATGTTAATGGTGAAGGAGAATCTGTAGAGGGATTACGAAATGGAAAGAAGTGGTGGTATGATGTTAGTTAAGATTTAAACTGTAGATATAAATATTACCATAGCAATAAAAGGCTTTTCAGCCTGATACTAATATGATACTGTGATAAGACTGTGCATTTGTCTAAATAAATCCAAGTAATTTAGTCATAAAAATACAGAATAAATAATTTAAATAATTTCAGAAGGGCGAGAAAGTTTTCCACTGGGCAGTACAGCATGGCATATACCATATTAATCTTCGCCAAAAAATGGAACTGTGCAGAAAAAACAACACGAATCAGTTATGCATGGACCACACTACTACATTTATATACTCACAAAAAAGGTAATAAACTGTACCTTTCCTTGTTGTTAAGGTGGTACCCTTAAGCATACACTTTTTGTACCTAATATGTATCTTTTACCTAGAAAGGTGCAGGGAATGTACTGTTAATTCATGATCATGATTTACTCTAAAAACCGATTATGATCCATATCTGTACCTTAAATCATGTTCAAAGATACACTATATCAACGCTTTCAGGTGAAAAATACATATTAAAGGTTCAACAGATGTACCCAGGAGGGTACTGCCCCAGCTACAAAGAAAGGTACAGTTTAGTACTATTCTTTTTCTAAAATTGTATAATCATTCAATTAATATTAAAAATGTGACTGATCTCGAATATAATGACAGATTTGGCTGATTTTCTGTTCTACTTTGTTTCTTTTTCATAAAACCCCCACACTATAATTACCCAAATTTACACTATTTTAACACAGGAACCAATAAGCCAGACTCTTGGATCTGGTAAACTTTCCTTTGATCAAAAGTGACTTCAGATCAAAACAAACATATTAGACGACAGTTCAGCTAAGCTGTTATTGGTTATGCACCTTTAATGCATCATGTATTGAATGTGTAAAAAAATGAGACAGTTGGAGTTTCTTCCAAACAACAGGATGTTGGGCCATAAATATTGAACATATTTAATATTAAGGATTGATATTAATTCCTGACCAATATAATATAAGGACAATTTTTGCATTCATCAAGTGGGCAAAATCAGTCCAATTATCCTGTGACCAAGAAATTATATAGACTCTATTGCCAAAATTTTGTGGACACCTTCACATCAATAAGTGCTTGGTGAAATTCCCATTCTAGATTTAGTCCTCATTTTCTGTTATAATAACATCCACTATTCTGGAAAGGCTTTACGCTATATTTTGAAGTGTAACTGTGGGGATTTGTGCTCATTCAGCCACAACCACATTAGTGAGGTCAGGCTGATGTTGGGTTAATAGTTCTGGAACGTATGTTCTTTAAATTATGAATTAGTTTATGGTGATGGTCAGGTGTCCAGATACTTTTGGCCAGATAGTGTAGCTAGCTAAGATATTGGTTTGACAGAAAGAACTGACAATCTATGGTATTGTCAATACATAATGGTATTGTATTATACATAGCATGAATACATCTTGGTGCTTATTTCACAATATGAATGGAATAAAACTATAGATAATATGTTATGTGATATGGATTAAAAAAAATACATGGCTTGTTTAAGGGGGAACTTTTGGGAAAAGGGGGAACTTTTGACATTTATATTAACTGAAGGGATGTCGGTCCTCTCATGTCTCTTGACCCCTAAGAATATTTTACTTTTTAATAGCTGTACTGCATGAATAATATAGCACCAACATCAGGAGTGTTCAAAGGAAAATAAAATGCCAGATGGCAGTTTGACCCCTATTAAGTCTGACATATAGAAAGAACATTTGTCGGCAAGAATGTTAAAGTGACATACACAGTTACTGTCCTGTTCTCTCACGTTCTAGTACCAGAAATCCTCCCACCTCTTTCTGAACTAGATGCTAATGTTTGTTCAAGTTTAGGCCAAACACATGTTAAGAACAGATGTTTCCTACCTTCCTTGTCTTTCTGCAAGTGTTGACTGTGGAAACTCAGTTATATACCCTAAGTGGGGGAAAAGGAAAGAGAAATCACACACTAGAGTAGCAGTTCT
Source organism: Ameiurus melas (assembly GCA_012411365.1). Lineage (NCBI taxonomy): Eukaryota > Metazoa > Chordata > Actinopteri > Siluriformes > Ictaluridae > Ameiurus > Ameiurus melas. The sequence continues at coordinate 15,843,831 of CM022774.1, forward strand.
TTTGATTTCTTTCACCCAGGTCAGATGTGAAAACCCAACCCATGAGGAGTTGCTGGATTTACAGCTGTGTCATTACAAAAACCAACAAGTTTGTGGCGTGAGCACCAGGTCACTCTGAAACAGAGGATATAAGAAAAAACACTCAGCTTTTTTTCTCCAGCCTTTTTTCAACCTAATCACCAACCAATGCCTCTGTAAAATTTGTGAGATTACCATGGTGGGTATGAGAAAATATAAAAAATTAACTTAATTTTTTTACCATATATTTTTCACCATAATTTTTTTCAAGGTTTCTTTGCTGAAAATGGTCCTATATATATTTGTGGACTATTCCAAATGTTTCATAAGGGTGAATGTGTTCAGTTAACAGGCTGAATGTGACATAACTAAAATGTAAGTTTTTCATAATCTATAATGATGAGATGACTCATGGCAAATGACATTTCAAGCATTAGATGTCAAATAGATTCACATATTAATACAAAAAAATACTATTTTTGAGGTATTTTAATGATTATAAATTTTAATGCTATTTTCTAAGTGTTGTGGTTTTATTACTATTTTGAATTTCCTTATCTGAAATATTCGCGTGTAGTTGTGCTGAAAACTTTACCAAGGTTTAAAATTACTTTATCTTAAATATAAACAACTTATTTGTAAATGTAATATGAGAGAGACACAAATGATACTCCAATCATAAAATCACTCAAACATTAAAATTATGTGACTATGCAATGCAAATTCAAAATGACCATTATTTGTTTCTAGAAATGTCTCAGGCTGAGACAGACAAGAAAGCTGCTTTGTGTAATTTTATCCAAATTCCCAAAGTAGAGCAATGAAGTAAAAAAGGTTTATCTGTGTGCAATCAGTGTAACAATGTGAGAGAAGGTTTACATATTTACATTGGTAACACAAAACCTCAAATACTTCCCTCTGAAGTAATTCCTGCTCTAAAAAAAGATGAATTACACAGATGTGGAGCTTAATTTTCAAATAAGTTTGACTGTAAGAAGTAAATAGGCTGCACTTATATAGCACTTTTATCCAAAGCACTTTAAACTGGTTCTCATTCACACATACACACACACACACACGGTAGCAGAGATGCCATGCAAGGTGCTAACTTGCCATCAGGAGCAACTTGGGGTCCTGTGTTGTGCCCAAGGACACTTTGGCATGTGGAGTCATGTGGGCCGGGAATCAAACCGCCAACCCTATGATAAGTGGACAACCTGCTCTACCACCTAAGCCACAGCTGCCCCATATAAAAACTCCACTTAGACTCAGTTTGAAGTAAATGTGTTCTTCATTTTCATTCCTCATTTTTCAATACAGGGCAACGTGCCGATTTTGAGTGCTGATAGAGATGAGGTGGAAAAATGTTGTAGTATTGCTTTGATGCCACACTCTGATATACCATGAGCTGAAATCGTAGACAAAACATAACACGATTTCAGATTTAGTGGCTGGGACAAGATCTTATCAGTCTCTTATGCGGCCCACTTCAAATTAGACGACTGAGCATTTTGTCTTTTGTTTTGTCCTTTGTACTGCATTTTGACCAGATTTACCCTTGTGCAATAACACTTTGTTTACAGAGTCAAGGACAGCCTCTTCGCAAATGTGATTTGGCCAAAGAACAAACATAGAGCCTGCTTGCTGGTGATCAGTTACAGAGTTAAACTCTACACCACCGCTCTGGCACCACTAAAGGCCCCTGGCTGCATCCTCCCCCTGCTGTGACCTCAGGATAAGGGAAAACAACTCCTCTCCTGCTATTGTTCTCACACTACAGGGTCAGTTATCTTCATATCAACCAGCCTTAACAGACAGGAGAAAGACGGAGACATAGAGGTGGAGGAGAGTTACAGTACAAATGGGATTAAAAGCTAGGGGGCTAAAAGAGACAGGTTTTGAGTTAGAATTTCAGAGAAGAAAATGAGAAGGCGGAAAAGTCAAAAAGTTACCAACAAAAAAAAAAAAAACAGGAAAGGAAAGGGAGGGAGATAGCATGTGGAAAAGTCCAGGGCAATAAAGGAAGGGTATGAAAATGGAGGGAAAGAGGAAAAGGTATACTGATGGAATATGAAAGAGCAGGAAAAGGCACTGATAAGAGATGCATTAGTGACTGAACAGGAAAGAGGGAAAAGGTTAGAGCTAGAACTGCACGTATTTTAGCGCTACGTTCTCTTTTCATAGAATAGGTGACTGTATTTTTACAGCATGAACAGATTTCAACACACTTTATTATTAAAATGATAATAATAATAATAATAATAAGAAGAAGAAGGATAATAATAATAATAATAATAATAATAATAATAATAATAATAATAATAATAATAATAATAATAATAATAATAATAATAATAATAATTCATATGCCTAATTGCATTGAAAAAAAGACTGAGAAATGAAAAGTCCTGCAGTATAATAAAATTCTGCCATCCAGTTGAATTCTACATTACTTTCAACTTTTAGTCTTTTGAGATTAGCAGCAGTAAACATGTTGCTTGAGCAATTGTAGCATAGCATGAAGAATAACCATTACTCAACTCTACCCCAAATATTATTGTGGGTGAAGACAGTGCCCAGGGCTCTATGGCTGCTGTGTCTGTTCCAGCAAAACAAGAACAAATTGGCGTTTGGTCTTTAACAAAAACACAGGTGGCTCCAGCTGGATAGCAGTCAAGTCTTAGTCACTGCACAGGACACAGAACTGCAGAGACACAGAGGGAAATGTCAACGGATTTATGTAAGATGAGAAAAATAGATACGGTGTCACAGCTAAGACGTTTAAGCAACTTAGCACTTCCTTCCTCACATGGGCCAAACGCCTGCTGTATGTTGTTTGATATTTATAATTACATTTTACATGTCGTTGTTGTCTGCTCCAATGAAAACAGGAACTGATTACATCCATCACGACAACAGAGACACTGTCTGCACTTTAACACAAAAGTATTATATCTCTCAACTAAATTTTTATTCAAATAAATCTCTACAAATCCCTGCAGTCATACACAGAATGTAAGCTCTGTACTTTTTCTCCATTCTATTTTCATATCCAAATTTGATAATAGAGTTTCACTTCCTGGGACAATTTAAAGTTTTTGTTCAGTTGTTCTGTGTGACTCACAGACATTAAGCCCTTTTCTGAGTAAATGGTGCTTTGCAGTGAGAGATTACTCAGAGCCTCATTTCCTCGTGCTAACCCAAAGCAATTATGAGTGCAGGTTTAGTGGTGCTGTCCTGCCGAGAGGATAAATCCTGTTGGTTTGCTCTGGTAAACATCTGCCACACGACACCAACCTAAACACAAACACATGGTTATTCAATCAGTCTTCACCTGAGCTCTCCAGCTTAATAGTAGGTGTGTGGAGCCAAGATGGTGACAACTCTCTGTGCTTCCAGTGGCACTCACATTGCCTTTTTTCCCACTATGCCAAGAAGAGTTGTTTAACTCAGATATCTGAATTACTGCAAGGCCTCTATGTCTTCCAGATGAGTGAGCAATGTGCATGAGAAGGAAGGGCTGTTAAATCATTTCCATACCTATTTCAATAGGTATGGAAATGAGCATCAGTAGGTAGGTACTAGGAGATTACAGTCGTGTAAGGACTTTAGGGCACAGACTTTTTTTTAACAACTTGTTCATCATGTGAATATTTATTTGAGGAAATAACAAGATGGGGGTTCATGGTGATTAAATGGTTAGCACGTTTGCCTCACACCTCCAGGGTTGGGGGTTAAAATCCCACCCCCACCCTGTATGTGCAGAATTTGCATGTTCTCCCTGTTCTTTGGGTGTTCCCTCTAGGTACTCCTATTTCCTCCCCCGGTCCAAAGACATTCCAGCCAGGCTGTCCCTTGCCTTGTGCCCCGACTTCCCTGAGATAGTCTCCAGGCTCCCTGTGACCCTGTGTAGGATAAGCAGTATGCAAAATGGATGGACAGGATGGGATTTCCTAACTCCTAGTGAAAGACAGGTAAATAGGCTATGTACTTTTAAATTCAAAGGTGAGGTAAGATGGGAGAACAGATTATTAATTCGAATGCATTATGTATGAGCTCAGCTTGACAACATTAATGAATGACACAACATTGCTTTTTAACTGTTTATACTTACATGTTGGAACACCCAGGGGACAGATTAGTAATTCCTTATTTTATAGCAGCTATAAACACGTGCACAAACTAGCCTTTCATTTTTCTCTCAGTCTTGTAATTAATAAAAAAAAATGTTGGTAACTGAGAATTAGAAAATAAATTTAAGTTCACAGTCATGGGCGATTGTGGCTCAAGTGGTAGAGCGGGTTGTCCACTAATTGTAGGGTTGGTGGTTTGATTCCCGGCCCACATGACTCCACATGCCGAAGTGTCCTTGGGCAAGACACTGAACCCCAAGTTGCTCCCTATGGCAAGTTAGCACCTTACGTGGCAGCTCTGCTAACATTGGTGTGTGTGAATGGGTGAGTGGGACAATAAAAGTGCTATATCGGTGCCTACCATATAAGTTAGAAAGTATAAAAAATATTTGAAGTAAATAACCATCTTAAGTAAACAACCATATTAAACTTAACCTAAGAAAATCTGAGCTTCTCGTCATCCCAGCCTGTCCCTCAATCAACCAGAACCTCATTGTACAGCTCAGCTCACTTACACTCATGCCAACCAGGATGCCCAGGAACCTTAGGGTGATTCTTGATGACGGCTTGACCTTTACAGACCATATCTCAGCAACTGCAAGGTACTGTAGGTTCATCCTGTACAACATCAAGAAAATCCGACCATACCTCACCAAACAGGCTACACAGATACTAGTCCAGGCTCGTTATCTCTAAACTAGACTACTGCAACTCACTGCTTTCAGGCCTCCCAGCCAGCTCCATCAAACCCCTTCAGATGATTCAGAATGCTGCAGCGAGCCTCGTCTTCAACCAGCCCAAGACAACCCATGTCACACCCCTCTTCATCTCCCTCCACTGGCTTCCTGTAGCTGCCCGCATCAAGTTCAAGGCATTGAATGACCTATGTCTAGTAGTTCCTTTCCAGAACCTTCATGCTAACCATTCCTCGGTGGTGGAATGAACTTCCAATCTCAATCCAGACTGCAGAATCTCTCACAATCTTCAAAAAAACAGCTAAAGACCCACCTCTTCCGTGAACACCTAATCAACTCATTAAAAAAAAAAAAAAAAAAAAAATCCTCTACTCTGTGCACTTTGCTTCCTCTGGAACTCAATTAATGGATCTTGTATAGTAGCACTACTTGTATTGTTCTCTGCTTGATATATCACTTTGCTTATTTGTAAGTCGCTTTGGATAAAAGTGTAAAATGTAAATGTAAATGTAATCAAAAATATAGACCAACCAACACCTGACCAATCAGATTTGAGAATTTGTGGCATCAATACAAATTATAAAATATGATGTGCTATCCAAACACTTTTAGATATTTAACTAGCTAGCTAGCTAGCAAATTTAACTAATCTGAGAATAAAATAAACTGTACTTTGATACTAAAATCCTACTCATGTCTACCTGTTACACATGTAAACTAGCTTATTAGCAATGAATCAGCTGTCTAGCTTTCAAGGATAGGAAAAGCTCAAGGGGACATTTTTAATCTGCATATTTAATTAAATTAATTGATTATGGCATTACATTAATGAAGATAATACATAGACATTTGGACATTATAATAGTTTGGTTTTATATTGGTTGTTTAAAAATAACAAGAATTTCATGTATTCATTTCATCATTCAGGTTTCTAAGCACATCACTGATGTTACAGAAAGCTCAGGACATCACCACCCTGCTAACCAAACAACAAAGCAGAATACTTCCTATCCATACTTCCTTGTCTAGTGTTAAGATCCACACCCAAAGCTCAACTCTCCCTCTCTCTCTCATTTTTAATTAACTGAAAGGATTTACAAAGTCTTATGAAACTTAAAGTTTATTCACAAATGAATATTATGACCCTGAAAGCCAAGAATCAACAATTATTGTACAAAACCCTGCCACACACTGGGAGGCTAATTCAATTTGCACAGTACCCCATAAACCATTATATTTATTCCCAAATCCTTGCATATTATCCAGAAATGACTATCCACTGCTAACATTTATGCCAGTTAATCCCCCCACAGCCGTTCACTTTACTGCAAGTTCAATAAGGAGACTGCAGCCGTGCCGTCATACTTGTGCATAATTCATACATTTTAAAATGTGTTTCAGATGAAAGTCTTTTGATGCAAGTGAAGTTGTTTTTTTAACAAGCTCTGGCTGAATTAAACCTGGCATTTGTGAGGTATTACAGCTTGTTTGATGGCATGTTTGAAGTACAACCACAGAACAAAATCAAACTGAATAATTCTGTAATTCTTCGATTGTTTCCTTTCCCCTTTCACACTTGACTAATAAGTTTAAAAACAACGTCAGGTTCACGCCATTTATTTCTTATTTGTAGATTGAAATACAAAGGGAATGCATCTGCATAAAATGTCAAATGTTTACTGAACTAAATTTGGTCACATTAAAGAGCTTTTGATGAAAGTGAAAGGAGGTGTTCGTTTCATGGAAGTGAAGAATATTGTGAATTACTGTGTTGTACAAAATGTTTTTGTTAGATGCAGTTGTTTAAGGTTTCATAAATCCATCTACATGACCACTGACCTCTAATCAGAGAAAGAGAGGAAATGGACAAGGTCGTATAGACCCTTGCTTCCTGTCCAACATAAGTCAACACAAAATATACCTACTGTTGCTTCTTATCTGCAGTCAGACTTTTTGACTCCACTTAAAAGCAATGTAAAATCCAACATTAACAAAGAGTTAATTCATCACTTTCCTCAATTTTAACTTTTACTTTTGATTTTCTCCTCAAACGAAGCTGGCAATCTTAGACGTGTGGCTTTCGTGCAAGCGTGAATCACGCAGCCACCAGACCAAAGCAGTGTTAATCCAAATAAACCCAGACAAGCCCTGAGACAGTCAAGTAAACTGTGGTAGATTTAGCAATCAAGTTGCACATGTGTGCGGTTGTTCAACATGCACAGATGTGTTAAATCAGATGCTAATCCTCTGAGGAAAAAACAATGAGTGTCCTTCAAACTGAATCTACATTTTTAGCTATATACAGTATATAATAATTAAATGACCACGGGTATAAAATATACAGGACATGAAAGTTGCCACTGTTTTATAAGTTAGCAAGTGCAAAAAGCCAGATCTTGCCTTTATAATTTAAGGACGCATGATTAAAATAGAAAGCCCTGGAAGCACTTGGAATAATTGCCTATTCGTGTAATGACTATACCCTCATTATAATAAGCTGCAACAATAGATGAAATGACTGTGCAGTAATTTTGCAGCTAAGAATGCCTCCCTTTCAAGATTTCCAAGATATATAATGTGTTTTTTTAATTGTTTCTGAGACCGAAATAAATTGACTATCTAATTATGTGCAGTGAAGCTTTTTTTAAATGACATTAATGCAACAGTCAGAGGCATTAGGCACGCAGCAACAGAAAGGTTGGGAAGACAGTAAAGAGATTCTGAGAAGAGAGGGCGTGAGTCAGAGATATTCTCAGGGAGTGGTTCTACACTTATCTTTGTCTGCTTTTCCTTCTGCTTAGAAGCCACCAACCCCACCCAGGCTTGTTCACGTCACACACACATATTCGACCCTCAGCCATGCAGCTAGACATCTGTGATAGGCTATCCTGCTCAAAGGTTTTGCTAATCTAAATTTAAGCAGGTCTGTCGCTTTGGAAAGGAGCCAGACTGAATGACTGAAACCACGGAGACACCAGTACATTAACTGATATGGATTTAAACGGAGTGGCATTTATCAGTTGCTGTTTTAAAGCAATTTTATTACCGGTAGGTTCCGTTCAGCGTATTTGCCCAAATCAGGAAGTGTTCCTAACCTTGTCATAAAGTATAGAGCCTGTCTGCCATTACTTCACCTCTATTTTTCATTTAATGTAAGTTACTCTACTCTTCACTCTACCGAATAAAGCCTATAATTGCTGGCATTTATAATTGCTTCATCTTCATTGCATAGCTGCAATATTTATCATACAAATTGGAAATCACAATCAGTCTCAGCTATGAATTAAATATAGCAGATCTGCCCAACATTCCTCTTTGTAAGGCCTAAATGACAGTGTAGATGAGACTTTATGACGATGAGCACCCTTTTTTTTCTTAGGTGCCTTTTTATAATTGGATGTAGTAGCACAATGCCATGTATGGACTGAGTAGTGTGAAGGTGGAGGTGGAATAGTAGTGCACCATAGTCTGAGAAAGTATGTTCTAGCTCTGGGACAAGAGGAACAGGAAGTGTACTAGGCAGAATAAACTCTGCTGTGCCCCACAAAGCCCTTTAATCCTCTGTTAATGACATCACATGATCAAAAGGAAATTTGTTCAGGCTAGAGGCCACAGTAGTACAGGAAAAGCCAGAGGCGTGATGTGGGTGTATGGGTACAACTGACCTATCAGCTGTAGGGAGGGTCTGATAAACCAGGTCTACTTCCTCTCACCATCATGGGAACTACCAGGCCCTGCTTAAGCAGTAATGGAACAAATCACTGGGTACTTGGTGCACTGCCAGCTTCCCGCATAGACTTTATTTTACATGAAAACACAGCGGCCTGGTACGTTCTGAATCATTAAAATTCCTCAGCAAATCCACATAATATGGGAGGCAGAGACTGTCAGGTGTGATTTTCTAGTCCTCTTTTCAAAACCATTTTAAACACAGAACCAAACCAGTTAGCAAAACACTGCTCTCTCTCTCTTTCTCTTCCTCGCTGCACTCTCTCTCTCTCTCTCTCTCTCTCTCTCTACTCTCCCTCCAGCAATCCATGCTTCATTACTGAGTCTTGGAGCTGTCTTTTTACAAAATGCAATGGTGGTTGGAATGAAGAATTCTTTTAGAAGTGATTGTACGTTCTCCACATAGCTATGCCAAACAGAACTTTTCTTTTCCATACTGTAAACTGCAGCATTTGTTTTGCATATTTCCTAAGCCAGACCACAATTAAAAGCATGGCAATTCCATTCAATATATCTCTAGCCTGGAAACATAGCCACAGGTGCTCTTCTCTCACGTCTCTAACATTTCCCTACAACAAGAGCAAAAATAAGCACAAATAAGTCCAGTCCTCCTGTTTTGATGCGTCAGCTGCTGGAAAGGCCTGTCCCCTTGTTAGCACCTCATTGTTCACAGAGAAGCGTTTCCTAAACACAGTCATGCCAGATCCTTTCCAAAGTCAACACACACCTCTGTGGGAACTTTAGCCAAAGCCAACTAGACTGAGAGCTTGACAAGTTTGAGATGATGTTCAGATATCAGCTATTTAAAGCTCCATGCTTTCCTAGGACATAATGAGAAGTTATTGCAAGAACTTGGGAGTTTCTAGCTAGCTTGTCTTTGTAGGATGTACACGGGCCATTTATTCATTCATCTTTAGTAACCACAGTTTAGAATAGCCAGTTCACCTACCTGCATGTTTTTGGAAGGTGGATTGAAACCGAAGCCCCCAGAGGAAACCCACATGGAAAACATGTGAACCTCAGCACAGACAGTTACCTGAGCTCAGGATCGAACCAGGTACCCTTTGAGATGGCAACACTACCCTCCGAGTCACTCTGCTTCCCAGGGCCATTTTTGTGTGATCAGATATCTCTAAAGCACCATAATGTAATTGATCTTATCAATCTGCTGTATTGTTGAGCCTTTAAATAGCACACTTCCAGTAAAACTTTAGAGGTTTTAACTCGGACACAGCATTCAAAATGGGGAACGGACGTGTATAGGGGTGTTTGTATGTATGTGTGTGAGGATCAGCTTTTACATAGTTGTGGAGGCTGATGAGGTCGAAAGTGCAGTGTTACTCCCATGGAATGGAGCACTTCCGTTTACCAGTTTTAAATGGGCAGCTGGCTGTGGCGCAGTAGAGTTGTCCACTAATCTTAGGTTTGGCAGTTCGATTCCTGGCCCAGGTGACTTCACATGCCGAAGTGTCCTTGGGCAAGACACTGAACCCCAAGTTGCTCCTGATGGCAAGCTAGCACCTTGCATGGCAGCTCTGCTACCATTGGTGTGTGTGTGAATGGGTGAATGAGACACAGTGTAAAGCGCTTTGGATAAAAGCGCTATATAAGTGCGCCATTTACCATTTAAATAAGGTGCAATTACTCCACGCCATAGACTAAAAGGCCAACATCCACTGAATTCAGTTGTCTAGATCAGCGGTCCCCAACCCCCGGTCCGTGGGTCATTTGGTACCGGGCCACACAGAAAGAATAAATAACTTATTTCCGGGTTATTTATTATCTGGATCTGAAAAATGAGCGGATTCTCCCCGTTACATCCTTCTACGACTCACTCTTGACGCATGTCAAGATGCTTGTCTCGGTCACGTGATACGTTGAAACCTTAAAATAGAGACCAGAGAGCGTTAGGGGGGAGAGAGGATGCTACGAGGACGCTGCTAATAAAGTTGTGATTTCACACTGGATTCACGTTTATTATTATATTTTAAAAATACCCCAGTTTTTATGCCGGTCCTATCCTTTTAGTTTGTTGTATTTATCCGCTACACCTTAAAGGCCGGTCTGTGAAAATATTGTCTGATATTAAAACGGTCCGTGGCGCAAAAAAGGTTGGGGACCGCTGGACTAGATATCATTATCAGATTAGGAAATAGTATATAATAAATTCCATAAATAATCACTGGCTTATGATTACAATAAAAAGCAGAGAAAGCATGCAATACACTATCAGGACTCAAAATATTCAAGTTTCTTGATTGAATCTGTTGTTTTATTCAAGGCGCATAACTTTTGACACATACAAAGCCCTCAAATCACACACATACTGAGTGACAAAATGACACACCTGAACATGAAACAACTTATAAAACGCTTCATTTGAAGCAATGTCATAGGTTTTATACAAAATCTGATGTTCATAGTCTACAAAAGGGGTTTGCTAAAGTGCATTTAAATGTAGAGGGAAGCACACATGGTGTATAGTACTACAAATAACACCATCATTCCACTTTGATTGTAAAGACAGAAAAACTTCAGGAACCCTGGGAGAAGTCCTGTTAACCTTCAAACAAGACACCTGAAAGTGCAGGACTGCATGTGTTTTGGCTGGTGAAGCACTCAGTTCTCTGACGTTATACATAATCATTTGTGTGTTTCCCAAGTAGTGACGCATAAAGCTTATCCTGGTTCTCCTTACAACGCCACCTCTGTTGTGCAACAATGGTCCAATAAAAAAAGGCTTGTGTTTAGCACATGAACAGGAGTGAAAGATCACCACTATGTGTACATTAGATATTTCAGAACATTCCACAGGGGCTTTGGTAATCTATCTTTTCGCTTCATTAGTTCACATGTGGATCATAGATTATTTAACACTGGCGGTCAAAGAACATCACGATGTACGAGTTTTTCCTCCAGTGTTTACTTTCATAAGAAATCAATGAACAACATGTCCACTGAAGTAGTATCAAAGGTCCTGTGATGTCATCTGGACAACTCCGGCGCACCCTTCCACGACCAGTGTGACAAATCAATAGTCTACAGTGGTTAACGAACAGTCTTTGAACTGTATCCCTCCAGCTCTATCAATCAGGCTGATAAAACTCAACCAGTAAAATCAATGGTTCCACCAGTGCACAGTGACAGGAGGCATGTAATCACAAGATGAGTGAACCTGACTAACCCGTCACACTCATCTCTTCTTCTTTTGCTGCCTCATCATCTTCCTCCGCTTGCTGATCATGCCGTGCAGACGCTCCAGACCCTCCTGTAGTCCCTCTCCAATGATGGCACAAGCCGGCTGGAGATGCCAAGGCGTGTGGGAACCGAGTTCATTGAGCGCCAACAGCCTCTCGAGTTCACCCAGCGGTAGCGCACTACGCAGGTCCTGCTTGTTGGCCAGCACAAGCACAGGAACGCCTTGGTTTTCCTGCAGCCTTGTGATCTTGTGCAGCTCTGTTTTGGCCTCCTCCATGCGCTCAGTGTCCACGGAGTCCACCACAAACACAAGGCCATCGGCACAGCGTGTGTATGAGCGCCACAGCGGCCGCAGTTTCTCCTGACCGCCTACATCCCAAAAGTGGAAGGCTGCCGTCCGACTCTTAGTGCCCAGAACCAATTTGATCTTCTCGGTGTTAAAGCCTTTAGTTGGGACCGTGTTCACGAACTCGTTGAAGCGCAGCCTGTACAACACTGTAGTCTTGCCAGCACAGTCCAGTCCAAGAATGACAATATGCAAGGCCTGGAACGACGGCAGTCCCGGGAAGATGCCGTGGGGCTCCGATAAGGCGTTCCCCATCTTGACAAAGGTGCAAAGGGAGACTGAAGAGACCAGAAGCCACTATTGCTTCACCAAGCAGTCGCAAGGCTTCTCTCACTCCCTGGAGACCGCAAGAACCTGAAAGCAGATGAAAAGAGAGCTGATGCAATGAGGCCAGCAGTGCGAGTCCCTAACAAACACACAGTTCATTGGTTTTCGGCCTGAGAAACTGGATCTAAAGTGGGCTTTCCCTTTGTCATTCTAAAATCGCACACAGCTTTATCTTGGCTGGGTGTCACTTCGAGGCAGGAAGGATGAATGTGGAATAAAATCAGCAGGAGCCCGAGACCCCATTTGCACATGTAGCGGCAGTGGAGAGCGTAAAAGGTTTCATAGGCTAATTCTCTCTACTGCCAAAGCCTAATCCCATTCAACTGCAATTTTAAAAAAAAATAAAAATCCACAATGAATGACCAGAACGAGCTTCTTTCCGCCCACTGGCTTCTATTCATGCCACTTTTTCAGGATAAATGTGCTGCAGGTGCTTCCAGAAAATAAAATGGAAACCCGTTAGTTTGGTCACTGTTTAACCAAATGTAACGATGATAAATCGGGTATAATCTGCTTTACGAGCAAGACGCTGTCACCGGCCATCTGTGAGTGCAGTTGCTAAGGGAAACACTGCCGTAAAATAAAAGCGAATCAATTTGTAACTGCTGCCAACAAGTGAGTCGGAATCGCGTGCATCAGGCTGCTACGGTGTGTTCATCATCATCATCTTCACCATCTTCATCATCATCATCATCATTAAAGCCCCTTAGAATACATTTACCCGCACATAACACACAGGTGGATGTGAAGACAGAATATAACACTGACACTCACCTTACTCGCTTCGTCCGCTGTTTGGAAAGGATAATGTCGAATATTTGTCTCCACAGCGACGTCTTTTCTCTATTAAGACCGTTCGACATGAGCTACAACAGCCGTCTCTATGCAGCGCCGCGGCTCACTGACCCGCTGTCCCTGACTGATACATACAGCAAGCCGCCTGCCAGTTTATTCGAGCCCTGCTGCGTCGGCTGACAACATGCAAGAGCTCCTGATTGGTCCGTTTCAATACACGCTGCGGCTTTGCTCAATGATGATTGGCCAGAAGTCACGCTCATCTTTTGTCTGAGACACACCTACCGCCTTCTGCGCGCGCTTGCGGACTATCATAAGGACTTTCTGTGTCGCGTTCATGTGCAGTGGGGATTGTTGTAAATATGAGTTCAAGACCCAAGACTGGAGTGCTGGAAATTTTACTTTAACGTTGATTTTATATAGAAGACTGATCTTATGATACAAGATCAAGATTACCAATAAGTTATAGCCAAAACAAATACATAAATAAATAAACAAGTAAATCAATTTTAATAATGTTACTCCGCTACTTTAAACACATTAAACATTTCATATGTATTTTTGCCATGCAGTTTGGTGGATAATGCTTCACTGTTGTGTTAGACGCTACATTCATTGAATGCATTATTATTATTGTACACTGTATATATTGTTAGGAATTTACCTAAATGTAGTAAAAAAAAAAAAAAGAATAGGTTGCATTGAAAGTAGCATTGTTTCCAACATTCAGCATATTTGTCTTAAATGCATAAGTATAATTAAATTTAAAAAAAGGGAATTGTTGAATGGTTGATAGTGCACACTTTCTTTCGGTTACAAATAATATTCAGGATCTAAATGAACCCTGAAGAGAATGGGTCTTTGCTCAAAGTGGGAGTTGATGAAAAGAGCCGTTGTCTCGAGATCCATCAACAACTCCATCTGTCGGCCAATGAGGTCGAGATGAGCTTGAGCACCAGGCCATTAACACGTGTTTGACCACCAAAAAGAGGCAAAGAACAAGAGTCCAGACTGGCTGTACTGTATTGTGTTCCGTACAAATACACAACCGTCGTTTTCAGTTGTCTTTAAGACTGAAAAAGTGTTGATTCGATATCAATGAGATTATTTCTCTTCTGAGGATAAATAAGAAAAGTAGGACAAGTGCTCGGTTTCTCGACCCGTCTCTTCCTCGTGCTTGCCATCTAGCGGCCATTGGTTTCCATATCACTTTATTTTCCCCTGGACCAATGTCTGAGAAAGCTACTGTACTGTAGTATTAGGCTACAGTTGGCATCGACCTTTATTGCATTTTTAAAATAACTGATAGCCTACACCTAAGGTTACTCACTGAGACGATCATTCATCGCTGAGGAAGATGTGATTCAAATGAAATGGACAATGGTCTGATCAGTTTTAAAATCATTTTTATTGGTTTTTAATATTTTTTTTATTTTATCAAGCTGTATAAAAAACACACAATAAGCCAGACACATTAGGCAATGCAGGGAAGAATAATGCATGCAAGTGCAATTTAAAAAATGGTACTAACCCATGGGTTACCTTGTCTTTAAGATGGTACACGCTGGAGTACATCTTTTGTACCTTTAGTATGTATATTTTATATGGTGGCATGTATGAATTTCATATTTAAAAAGGATTTAAAGTACATAATTGCAACATAAGAACCACTGTATTAACTTGAGCTTTTATAGTAACAATAAACTTCATGCACCTTTGCAGATAACTGATACACATTAACAAGCAATGTGCACCATTCCAGTGACAAGGAAAGGTAACCCATGATAAGGTACTATTTTGACATAAATGCATGTTTGATATGTTAGTTTTAAGGCATAGCCTGTCTTCACCTAGATGTAGCCACAGTCAGAGACTCCCTGAGCTGAAAATGACATGCTGTGCCTTTACTGTTTGCTCCCAGTCTGCCACTTGGAGGAGTCCCATGCCAGGAACCACCCAGTGAAGGTAGGGGGCTCATGGCCCTGTTTCACGATCACTATGGATGTCCCCTTATCCCGTCCTGATGGGTCCGTGTCAATATATGCTTTGGCTGTAATGGAATGGTAAATCATCAATCAGTGAGAGATTTTTCACCTTTTCACCTCGGGAAGTCTGTGCTTCCTTGATTGTACAATGCTGTTTACACATACTTCTGTGATAGACACCGGCCTTGACTCGGTGTGTATTGCACTGTTCTCAGGTATGTAAATTTCTGTTGAACCCTTCCTGATTACGGGAAAACAGCCTTTTCTTCCACAAAGTACATTTTAAGCCTTTAATTCCTTCAAATGTATACGTTTTTAAATCATATTAGGCACTTTAATTAAAATGTATGTGCTTTTTGATTCAATATTGACTCCAAGCAACCAGACAAACTAAACCAAATATCATTAACAATTCAAATCACCTCTAGCATTTGTACAATGGCAGTAAACCTGACTTGAAATGAAGTCATTCTTTTTAACCTACAGACCCATAAATCAGCAATTATGTAATTATGATTAGAACATTTAATATTTTGGTGTAGGTTACACTTGTATGGTAGCACTTAATGTAAGGACTAGAAAATGATAACTCATCATTTTCTAGTCCAAAATGATACTGGCAATGATTTCATCTGTAATTCATTTCAATGTCATTACATGTGCATGTGAGTGTTATTAGTGCTCCATTTTGACACACATGATTATGTTAAATGATGCTGTTAAGGTATTATCCAGCTTAATGTGGTGGATTTTATTGCAGAGAAATAAATGTGTGCTGCTCACCTGACTTTACTGACTCTGTTCTTTCCACTTCATTGGCATCAGCTCCAATCCAGATAAACACCTGTTAAACACTATGTGAGTGCCTGACCGTCCAATGACATTCAGATCACAGATATATACATGCATATACAGAGTGATAGATTTTTTTTCCCCATATTCACTTGTCAAAATGTATAATTCATGTAAGAGTTCGTCTACTCTACCTGATCCCAGACGTCCATTAACATGACATCATCCTCTGCCAGGTCATCCTGAGTGAATTCACCAGGCACTTCTTCAATCTACGTATGAACCATAAATGTGTGATTTATTTCTGGTTATTATGATATAAAACATGACTGTACGAGTTATTTTCTTAAACATGAAGAAAGTCTGCAAATAATATTTAGAAATTGGAATAAATATGTTGCTATTATGAAATGAGTCTCACTGTTTGCTATATGTGATCATTCTATGATGATATTTCAAAAAGCTGTACTTTCTCTTGCCTGTCAATAAATTATATTTTTGTCATTTGACAAAAAGCAACTTATATTTATCTCTCAGTAATCAGTAGTCCAACATAATAACCACCGAGTTACCACTACCATGAACATGTTTGTATAAAACTAGACATATAAATAACCTAAATAATACAATAAGTTCACGTTGAGAAATGATACTTATTTTGAACTAAAGCTTAAATCAGATTATCAGTTAAACTAAGAAAAGGTCATAAACACAGGAACCAAACATGGCTGCATTACAGACAGGACAGAATACAGCCAGGAATTACATGTGATGCTTACCGAAGATGTTTGTCAAGCCAAATGTGGAGACCAAAATACATAATGCATAAGCTATCATTTTAAAATGCCTCATTTAATATAGAGGAAAAACAGCAAACATGTTACATTCCAAACTGTCTTAGCACTAACTATACAGTTTTACTGTTATGCCTTCACTCTTATACTCGCTGAATACTCACAATGAATCTTCCTGTTTTGTTGGAGCAGGCAAACAAACGAGGAGGCCGTACAATGCTTTTGCTCTCCAGCCTCTCTGATGTTTGGTACTTGGTTTGTCCACCCAAAGCTTCCCAGAATTTCTCTTTATAAAATTAACAAAAGAAAAAATTAGGCATGTCATATTTCCAACCTGGAAATGTATAGACTAGATTTCCCGTCATGGAAAACATGATGTTGCCAATGATTACACTTTTTAAATACTTTTAACCGTTTATCGTTACTTTTAATGATATAAAGCAGTGGTGTCAAACTCATTTTAGTTCAGGGGCCACATACAGCCTAATATTAAAAAAAATATATGCATAAAAGACACGAACTTGTCATTTTTAATAAAAATGCTATTCCTAAATTATCCGCTAGGGGGCAAAAGACGCGGCACATCTCTGGGACTGAACAGTAGATGGCAGCAATGCGACGTCTGCTGTTTGTTATCATGGAGTAGTCTACTCTATTTTCTACTCGTCCCCACACCCTAATTCGCCAAAATGTCTGCCAAAAAGCAGAAAAGTGGATACAGAGTGTAGAGTTTTCCATGAAAAATGGACCACTTCCTATTTATTCACAGAGATGAATGGGTAATAGCAATTTAATGTTAATCAACAGCTTCAGTACAAAAGAGTTTGGTTTGGTGGAATCCTATTGTTCATGCAATGCCATAAATTTTAAAGTGAAATTTATATTTTTCAGTTCCAAATACCTGTGAAGTTTTTTTTGCATTTGTACTGTGAGCTGTGAGCTGTTTTAATGCACATATATGTGAATGATAATCAGAAGCAAATTGCAGATGTTTGTCTTAAGAAATCTGAGGTTGCTCATGATATATTTTATAAAAGGATATTTCATTAAATATAAATGTCTTTGCATGAAAACAAAGGTAAAAATATGGACTTCTTGTTATTTATAGGTGATTATACTGTGATTTTACTGGCCCGGCCCACTTGACATCTAATTAGGCTGTATGTGGCCCCTGAACTAAAATGAGTTTGACACCACTGCTCTAGCGTGCCGGTTTTGGCCCGCGGGCCGTATGTTTGACACCCATGATATAAAGCACCTATGAGACAAGTTAGTTTGTGTTATCACTCACATTATAGCTGCTATAAATAGTCAGTTCCTCAGCAGCCTTTGTTTTTTCTCTCTTAATAACAAAAACTGCAGCTTCACATGTCACAGAGAACCTGGAATTCTGACCAGTACAAAATTCTAAAACTGGAGACTCCTTCCAAACATGCTAAATAAATGTCACCTTACAAAAAACAATAGTGTATGGCATACAAAATCCCTATGTAAGTTAAATGATAACATAATAGAGTGAGCACATTCATATAAACCTTGCAGCTGGAAGTATTGTCAGACCTGTGCTGTTATATAAAATTAATCAACACCTGCTGACCAATAATTATCGAATACTCAGTGATGTGGTATAAGTGTGTCTATACAGCAACTGTGTGTTCTCACCTGGTTCCTTTCCCTCTGTAATGCGCTG